>CAWUFW010009633.1:0-490000 GCA_963921515.1 Calotriton arnoldi
AGGACGCCGTCCACCTGCGTGGTGCCCCAAATGGAGACCCGGCCTGCATGGACTATGCATCACAGTCTTCGCCTTCCGGATCCGCCACCTGCGACACCCAGTGGCTGTGGCTGCCCTTGCGGCCAGGCCGCGTCCGTCTGTGACTGATGGCCCACACATTCACTCTTTGGCCTCTCTGGGGAGGGCTCGGGGGTGGTGGCGCACGCGCTTGCACTTAGTCGCAATGGCATGTGGCGTGGTTGGTATGATGGGCAATGGATGGGATGGTGCGAGCCACCTCCCGTGACGTCAGTGCTGCTCGTGCTGTGGTGCGTCCCCCTACACTTCCATCTGACTTGTGCCATGCTAGACGTTGAGGTTCTATTGCCTGCGTGATATGAACAGGAGGAGCGCGAGGAGACCTCTCACACACCATGCTCCACTGCCATCCCGTGCCCTGTATCGCCTGTGCGGATTGACTATGTTGGGGTTACACCTGGTCGACTGGGGCTGTGTGTGCCTTGTCAAGGGGCATGGCGGGCGCATAACAGGATCCAGCTTGTCCACAGAGGGTGGGCTGAGGTGCGCCTGGTACCGCTTTGTACGTGTGCCCGGCTGCTGTGCACACACGTGTTCACTCCCCCCGACAGGTGTCCTCTCATAATGCCCAGGGAAGCGGTGGTGTACTGTTCATGACCCCTCCCAACACGGCGTGCTCCAACTTGGCATGTGCGCATCTACCCGTCACACCCACCCACCTGAGCACTGCGTCCATACGACTTCACACGACATGTGTGTCTTCCACAGTTGTGCTACTCATTTGCGTTGACATCCAATACCAGTGGACTACATGGTCATGTCACGACTGCCGTGTACTTCACATACTCTCATCCTCTCTCATTCGTACTTGTGAAATGAGTCAGCGGAGACAGTTTTGGTTTCAAACATTATATTGAGTCTTCTGTCCTCTGTGATGCAGTATAGTGGACACTACTGGCAGCGGAATACATGTTGAGGATATACTGAGCATGATTGCAAATGGGATAGGGTGTGGGGTTACATGTGATTGGCTGTTGCATGTGGGATGTGGGCTTCAGAGTTACATCTGCTTGGCCAAGGCTGTGCTAATGTACATTTACGTATAGCTGCGGAGCTGCGGACTTTGACACAGACGGTATACATGTAGCGTACCAGACCGCTTGGCATCATGGGCACAGTCCATCTCAGTTCCATGTGACAGGTTTGCTGCGGTTGTTCCTCATGCACGCGTGCATGTGAGATGACATCAGGGCATGTGCTTGCGTGTATGCAGCGGCGTGCCACTTGTTGTTGCAATGTGGTGGTTACTGGACATGTCACAGTCACTGGGGTCGTGTTGTTGTTGTATGCACTTGTCGTCCATGCAAAGGTCCTGGTATGGGATTCCCGGGGTGGGAGGGGTGCAGCACCCACAGACTCCAGGCGACCTATTCATGTCCACTGAGCGGTGTGTGTGTCCATGGGCGCTGGATCCATGTCGTGTCCTGGTTGTTCGTGCAGTTCCGTCCATGTGGGTGCGATACACAGACCCCATGCCACTGCCTCCCACGATGCATGCGGTGTTCCTGGATGTGATGGGGAACAGTGTGCATGTCCCGGTCATATCCGATGTCATGGCGATGTCGTTGATGGTGTGGTTACAGTTGCCGGTCGTTTGGTATGGCTGTTGTGGTGGTGACTGGCCAGTCCGTGCGGAAGCTAAGCATGGGTGCGGGGTTGGACATCATAGGTCAATCGGGGAACCTGCGTTGTGGTCCGACGAATTTACAGGTTGTCAGGTATGCGATGCCGTCCAGCAGGGCTTCCATGTCATTAGTGGTGTACATGTTTGCCAGCCAATGTAGCGGATGGTGGCTGTCAAGGTGTTGTTCGTAAGTTGTCCCTTGGAGGACCATGATGGGGCATGCTGGGTGACATTCGATGTAGCTGTTCTCGATGATCCGTCGTGTGGAGGCACAGTGGTCCCATTTCAGTGCGGGTGCGATGTTGGCCACATACGCCATGCCCCCATAGGCAGAGCAGGCCCTGTCGTGTGCGTCCAGAGGGAGGAGTAGTGGTAGCAGGTCCGCCTTTAGACATGCCGGGTTGGAGAGGCACATCTCCACGGGATGCTGGTAGGGACACCTCCGACAGTAGAAGACGGGCATGACGCAGCTGAACAATGTGATGCGGTAAGTCAGTCGGTAACTTACGTTCAGCAGGGACAGGAGATCGCATCCCAATATATGTATCAGGTTGGTTTTGTACAGCTTGAGCTGTCCGGCGTAGTTGGGTAGGTGTGTTGCGGTTGCCATTTCGCAGCGGTGCGTTGTGGTGGCGTGCTCCGGCTGTGTGTGCAGTCTGCAATGTGCACGCTCCGAGGTTGCTGTGAGCTCTGTGTAGTCGTAGGGAGACAGGACTTGTGTTCTGTTGGCTTGTGCGGAGGACATGGGCCCTCATCCCACATGCTTCTCAGACAGTTCAAGGTCAGTGATGTGTGACTCCTTCCAATTAACTTGCATGTGGCCGACATGGGGAGTGTTTTCTTTTTCTTCCCCGTCCGTTGTGTGCTTCTGTGATATGCGCTATCTGCCCTGTGGTCGGTCTCCTCGGCATGCCTGTGTTGGTCTTTTCTTGGACAATGGCTGTATTCACCGGCTTCTTTCGTAGGGCTGTGGTTTCGGAGTTGGAATGGAAGGTCATTCAGTGCTGTCTGCTCTCCCTTGTGTGGGCGGCAGGCTGCCTTTCCGCTCTGCGTTGGGCCTTGTGTGTGAATGTTATTCTTGGGCCACCTGTTGTCGGTCCCCGGGCTCTTTGGTGTTCCGTTTTATATGTCTTGTTCATATGTGCAGGGTGGTATGGGTGTTTCAGTGTGGTACTGGCGTTCCTCTTCCCGAAGGGGCCCTGCTTCTCCTAGTTGGTGTTGCCGCCGCTGTGTGCTACGCCATGTTTGTTACACTGGGGTGTGTCCTGCTGTTGCGTGACTTCACTGACATGTGTGCGTCGGTTGTGTGGCGTTGGGTGTTGTCCGTGAATTGGGCGTTGGGGACATGTCTGTGGCAGGCCTGTCACGTGTCATGTGCGTTCGGGGTGGGGCTGATGTGTGTGCTGCTTGGTTGTGTCCCTGTGTCTGTGTGCGACGCATGCATGGCGCTGCGGTTGGCCTCTGCGTTGTGCGCATGTGTGGCGGCGTCATCGCCGCTTTGGGGCCGTGACGGGGTCGTTGGTTCCTAGTCCCAGGTGGTGTGTACACATGTGTTACGCGATGTTACGATTTGGCCTGTGTGTCATATGTGGATGCAATGGTGGATGTGTAGTGTACACGCGGGGGTGGGGGTTGTCCGCTTTTTCCGCCCTTGCACTGTGTGCGCTGTTTGCGTGCACTTGTTGTGTGTGTGCCTACCTGCGTCTCCGCGGTACGTTGCGTCCTTGGTGGTGCATCAGCAAGAGCATGGGGAGGGCCTGCAGTGCTGGATTCATGCTCGGGGGAGCCGCTTCTTCGTTGTCCGTGCTCGGCGTCCGTGTTACCGCTTCGGTTTGTCGTACGGTGTCTCTTAGCCGTGGGAGCCGTTTGTTTGCGGCATCGTAATTTATACGCCGGGCGGGACGTGATTACGTCGGACGGTGTGTGTCAGTGTGCTGCGCCGCTACGTGTACGGACGCACTTTGATGGCGGACGGTGTTGCTGGCTTGCCGGCGGTGTTTGGCCTACTTTTCGCATCGTAATTGGGCGGGCGTGTGGACTGCTGCGTGCCGGCGGTAACTGGTGGTTTTTGCATCCGCCAGCACGGCGGTTGTGCTTCCGCCCGCCATCGTAATGACCCCCTAAGCTCCTTAAGACACTGTTTTATATAATAAAATAAGGAGTTAGGTTTGTTTTATGGTTGATGGTGTTTCGATCTCATTTAGTAGAGATCATCATCAGGACAGCTGTGAGAACACCTAGTATTTAGAGCACGGAGGTCCAATCATGTAGCAGAGGTCCAGTCCTGGGAACCTCGTTGGTTAAAATAACTTCATGGTCCAATTGTGAGAACCTTGAGGGTTTATAATAACTTAATGGTGCCCAACCGTAATGAGGAACACGATCTGAGGGCTACAGATAGTCGTAGGTCTTTAAGTAGTTTCCTATTTTCCATTGGCTTTAATCCTTGGAATCCCAAGTTTAACAGTATTTGTCCGTTCAGCTAAATGAATCCATATACCGGGCAGTGTCTCCAGGGCTGTAGATGAATACATACTTGCCTTTGATATACTTCGATATACTGTCTACAATTGGGTCCTAAAGTTAAATATATAGGACTTCCTGTGTGTTTTTTCCTAAACACATTTTTGAGACTTATTGGCCTCAACAAGCCACTGTTTTTTGCAACATGATTCATCACTCCAGGTTCTTGTAAATTGTGGGGTTCCCTTGTCCTTGAAAATACGTGGTGCTCTCAAGGCCCTCCGCAGGGCAAACCAAGTCCAGTTGATCTTCCTTTGCTTTCTAAAAGGCGGGGGGTTTCAGCCTGTGCTCCTGAGAATTTAAATAAGGTAACTCCTCAGCTGAATAGCAACTGGCCAGCAGAAGCAAGCTCCCCATTATCCCCCCTCCATCCAACACAAAGGGCCTGATTAAGATCTTGGTGGACTTGCTACTCTGTCGCAACGGTGACGGATATCCTGTCCGCCTAAATATAAATCCCATAGGATATAACAGGATTTATATTTCGGCGGACGGGATATCCGTCACCGATGTGGTGGAGTAACTCGTCTGCCAAGGTCTAAATCAGGTCCTGAGTGTTTAGTTCCCGGCCCTTAGAGTGTAGCGGATCCTCATCCTTACACTTTAAAGGCTGTCCGGGCGAAACCCCATATAAGGTGGTTATTCAGCAGCTTCATGCCTCTACACCTTTTCTTCTTGTAACAACAAATGTTTCCTCTCTAAAAGGCAAGAAAACAGAAGACTTTCAGCAGCTTAAAAATAAGGTCATCCACTGGCTCTCCAAAAGGGTTTATCCTGACCTGCCCTTATATGATGAAATCATCATGGTATGCAGAGTAGGATGGATAGTGAACTCTAAAAAGGTATGCCATGGTGACTGTATCATTATACATTTTTGTGATGCAACGAGAGTGAGGCATAATGTTGTTAACCTTAGAAGCAGTGTTGCACTGAGTAGCAACATTTCAGTATGTCCCTTAGGCTTTTTCTACCCACCCTATACAGCAAAGCCCGTAGAGAGGGGTGAGTTGCACCTTGGACAGAGTCATGGTTCCGCTAGTTTATCTTCCCGAGGCATGAATTCCGACTTCCTGCTCACCAATAGATTTAAGCCACTGGCCCACTTAAATGATCAGGACTGACTGTCTCAGCACTCCGAGGCAGACAATTAGGTGACTGTAGAGGTGTCCCGTTCGCCCAGGGATCTTAAGGTGGTTAGGTGTAGCGGGGCCACGTGGTAAAGTCTCTGATGAGGGATGCATTAAGATGTTGAGTAACTTTGATATGATCTGCTTTGAAGAGACCTGGTATGCACAGGAGTGTTTGAACATGGATGGATATGCTACATTCGCTGTGTTTGCCACTCCTTACACTCATAGTAGACCTAGGGGGGATCTAGTGATGCCTGTGGACCTGTGCCCGAAGTGTAAAGCTGAGAGGGTACTTTTCGATTGACTTAACACCCTAGGCGTCCACTTGACTTTTCCAAACAAGTATAGGCTGTTCATTATAAATGTTTATAACTCGGTATTGACCAGAGAAGTTCAAGATGACATTTTGGGCCTCAAAATGTTTCTTGATGCCTTTTTTCTTGGACTATCCAAATTCACTATGATTTTGTTGTTGGGAGATTTTAACTAGCACCCCTTGTACGGTTTGCCATAGGGGATGCAGATCTTTTGTCTCCCTCACGGACCATGTTCATCTCCAACACACGGGCAAGGTGACATGTTGAACAAATTGGAATCAGACTAAAAGTTAGTCAACTTGTTGACTTGGAGGGAATTTAGGACTGGCAACTGAGTACCTACGTTTAAGGGGAGAGGACATAGCTCTATTATTGACTATATCTTTGGTTCTGTTTGTTTATTTCTTTCTCTTGTAAATTTCAAGGTAGAATGGGATGTCCGTAGCAATCACAATCCTCTATCAGCTACCTTTCAATGGGCTGAAACTCATGTGGATGTGTCACGTTTGGAGCCTGTTGTAACAACAGACCAGTTTTGTAGGATTAGATAAGCCAAGATCATTCTTGTAGTTTTTTTTTTTTCTAATTTGGTTGTCTCCTGCCAGTCTGACGTTTACATCTGTCTTAATGAGGATGCCCCAGACACCAGTGTCTTGGAAGCCTTTTCTAACATCTGCAGTGCAGTCAAACTGCCCCTTTCCAGCCCAGGATCGGTAGCATCTCCCCCTCACCACAAATGGTTTGACAATAGGTGTTCCAGAGCACACAAGGATCTGCTGGTGATTTTGCATAAAAAGCTGCACATCCTGGAAGAGATGAGGGTGGCTAGGGCTTCATTCAGTTTGGCCTATAAAGAGCGAAAGAGTGAACATAAGAGGGAGGCCTGGGAGAACTTACTAGCCGCTTGTGCCCGGTGGGACAGCGCAGCTTTCTGGAAAGTGGTGAACCACCCTCTGTTTAGTTCGGAGCATCTGTCTAATCAGGCACTGTCTGTTACGGCACAAGCATGGACAGACCATTTTGAGGCCATATATGACCATGAAGGTCCGATCTCTTCCTCTCCGTGCACCTAGGAGAACACGAGACTCATTTTCCGGTGGGAGGAGGTGAAATCAGCTACTTTAGCCCATTCCTCTGGTAAAGCTCCTGGCCCTGACAAGGTTCCCGGTGATCTGTATAAATTGATTATTGATTTCTGGGCCCCTATACTGACCTTGAATCTAAATGCTGCTGCACAAGGCCATTTGCCGTTGTCAAGCCAAAAGTCGGTGACAGTACCAGTATTTAAAAAAGGGAAGACCCAGCTTGTTATAGACCCATTTCTCTGGTAGATTCCGAGGTGAAAATCATTGGCCGGATACTGCTGGATCACCTAACAGTTTGGGCAAACAAGCATAACATCTTGTCGGATTTGTAATATGGGTTTAGACCAGGCCGGGGAACCATCGAAACGAATTTGAATTTATATTTGCTCATTACCAAATATATCAGAGCTCAGGGGGGTGCTATTCATCTGGCCTTTATGGACCTCAGCTCGGCGTTTGATAGAGTTAACAGAGATAAGCTCGGGGCTGTGCTGGAGTCTATTAGGGGCGAGCCTGCACTTGTCACTTTTTAACGTAATTTTCACAATGAACTATTGGCCACCGCTCAATACGACCCCAATAGGGAATGCATACCACACTTTTAAGCTGATAAGAGGGGTTCGACATGGCTACATCTTGGTGCCCTTTCTATTTATTTTTTATGTTAATGATTTAGGATCTTTTTTTAACTGAACAGTGCCAGGACGTCCCCAGTGTTGGTGGTCACTTGGTGCCTGCCTTGCTACACGCTGATGATACGGTTTTGATTGCACGTACCACAAAGTGTCTGCAGTGACTTTTAGATCTGTTTATTAGTTTTATGGACAGTTTGGATCTCACCACCAACTATGTAAAATCCTATACCATGGTTGTTGGCACTAAAAGCACCAAAGTCAGGAACTTTGTGGTTAACGGTCATCACATCAGCAGTGTAGACGATTTTCGCTATTTGGGCATTTTGTTGGAGTTCCATCTTAACTGGCACCCGCTCATTAAGAATAATATGTCTTTCGATGGGGTCATTCATAGCATTGGTGACTTCTCACAGCGGTTGGGGTGTACACATATGAAGACTGTCATTGATATTTTCAAGGCTAAATGCATACCTAAAGCCAGTTTAGGTTGCAAGATATGGGGATACACGACCATTACTTCATTTTAGATAGCGGAAAATACGTTCTTGAGAGGTCGTTTAAAGGTTCCTCAAGGCATACCCTCAGAGTTTGTTCATGAAGAAGTGGGGTTGGGTTACACCTCTGACTTTATTCGCCTTCAACCGCTGCTACTTTGGCTCTCGGTTTGGCTGAAAGAGGAGTTAACTTAAACGAAAAGGCGCACGGACGGTGCACGGAACCCGAACATTCAGAAAACGGACCCGCAGAGGTTGAGTGAACACCGGTTCGACTAATGAGAGATTAAGGACGAAGATTAGTCCACTGTCAATGAGAAGTTCAAATGAACCTGCAAAAATTGGGGACGAAAACGGAATAAGAAGATAATAGAATGCTAGACCTCTCAACAGTGTGGAAGGACAGAGTGCGAATATTGGCCTATTAAAGGGAAAAAAAGAGCATACAACGATTATAGGATGGGGACTGATGAAGGAGCTATTGGTTTCAGTGACAACTGTACCAAAAGAGAGATACAAATTTGGTCTTGACAAAGGTGTTCGATATTTGTGTAACACCACCGAAATGTGTCGAAACAACGAATAGACTAAATCTGTATAAGTTACCGGCATGCTTGATAAACTCTAATCAGATGCCGGTTATGATTATTGTTAGAAATGGGATTTCTGGTTGGCTAGGGCATGCGCCTAAGCCAGGCAGAAACCACCACTCTAGTCTGGGCAAGGGAGTTACACGCTGAAGATAACCCCTGCTCACCCCCTTGGTAGCTTGGCACGAGCAGTCAAGCTTATCCCAGAGGCAATGTGTAAAGCGTTTGCGCAACACACTCACACAGCAGCAACACACTAGGCACACTACAAAAGGAACTCCACACAAGGTTATATAAAAATAGCCTTTGTATTACCATAAACACATTAGAATCATAATCACACAATATACACTGTGCCAACTGGCACTAGGCAATATTCACAGGGGATTATATACAAGACAGGACCAATCGGGCCACTGTCAGAACCATTAGAAACACAAGTGGTGAAAATAACACACCCAGTACCTACTGGCACAATACTGTACTTAGCATTATCACCTACAACATAAACGCATTATGTCTGCATCAACACATGGTGCATAAATCACATTAGGCATTCACATTAGCATAAACACATTATGCAATCCTCATATTAGGCATAAACACCTTATACCATCTCGTTAGGCCTCACCATAAAAATGACCCCAGGCCAACTGGTCTTCCTATGGGGCTCAAATGCCCTCTGTCCCAAATGTCAGGGCGAAATCACCGTCGCGCAAATGCGCTGGGGGCGTGGGGTGTATCTCACCCCCTCCTGGCATGAACAACAATATGCCCCCGTCGTTGCAGCTGCCCGCTACTGCGGTGCAGCTGTGACCAGCAATAAAGTGCTGGCACCCACTGTGCCTCGGGAGCACCGACACTGCTCCGCTCTCAGCCCTGTACGGGCACTGCCAAGGTGCAAATTGGAGCCCTACTCCGGGACTCTGACAC
Organism: Calotriton arnoldi; assembly: GCA_963921515.1. NCBI lineage: Eukaryota > Metazoa > Chordata > Amphibia > Caudata > Salamandridae > Calotriton > Calotriton arnoldi. Next base: position 9,410 of record CAWUFW010009633.1, read on the forward strand.
ACAAAATTGCCTCCTCAGTGCAGCTGCCCGCAACGGCGGCGCAGCTGTGCAGAACAACACTGGCAGTGGAGAGGTGTGGTGCAGCGGCCAGGGCAGCTGACTTCGGAGCACAGGGTTCACGGTTCGATTCCCGGCTCCGGTGGCAGCTCAGCACCATGTGACTCTGGGCAATAGCTCACTTAATTTCCACTACGGCCCCCAGCGCCTTGAGACCCGTAAGGGTGAGTAGCTGCGCTATATAAAAACGGACTTACTTACTTTGCACTAACGGTGCCTCGAGAGCCCCGTTCACCGGGCTCCTCCTTGTGCCATCTCTTGGCACCAACAAGCATCCGCCCCACTCACTGGGCTCTTCTGGGACTCTCTGGTCTCCTCTGGTGCCGCTCCCGGCACCCGTCATGCATCAGAGAGCCCCCGCTCACCGGGGCTCCTTTCCTCGTTAGCGGGAAGGCACCGACAATGTGCCTCGGCTGGTCCTGCTGCCGGGGCCTCTCCTCACTTCTCCGGTCAGGCTTGGCAGCATGCGGGGCTCTCTCCACCGATACGGGAGCCCCGCCTCACATCAGACGCCGTGTTGCCTGACTTCCTCCGGCGCAGTCCTTCCCTCTTGGCCACGGCCCGGGTCGTGCACTACTCGCCTGGCTTCCGGTTCACGCTGGCGGCTGCATCTCGGCGGCTCCTTTCTCCGGGCTCAGAAATGCGGGGTGGGCTCCCGCCTCAAAAGTAGCACCAAAGCGGGGTGGGCTCCCGCTCCGATCGGGCAAAAAGGCGGGGTGGGCTCCCGCTTACCTCTGGGAACACGGGGGAATCCCCACGCCGGGATTCCCTCTGAGCAAGTTGCAGCCCAGCGCTGCGGAGCCCGCACGCTCCTGTAATATCGATAAAGCGCTCACGAGGCGCTAAGCCCCCAAAAGTCCTCAGGGCAAAGGCTGGGCGCAGGCAGGCCAGCTCACAGGGCCCCCCAGCAGGGAGGCAGTCCCTCGTGGCGGTTCCTCCTGGGACCCAGCAGCAACAATTCCACAGGAAGCACAAAAAGCACAACATTTTCATGGGGTCACAGCCCCAATATTTATACTACATTTTCTTTTGTCTGCCCTTGGCACAGGGCTTGGGGGAACCAGCCTGAGCTGATTCTGAGGTTTTTTGGAGCACTCTGTTTACAGGGTTCCTCTTCCCTATTGTCAGGTGGGGGCTTGTCATCAGACACACCACAGGGGGGCGGAGCCAGCATTCACCCAGGCAGGCACAGACCTATTCAGGGTCAGGGGACTACTCCTCCCACTACTCCAAATGCAGATCTCCCATTCAGCCTAGCGCTGACTCACCCTGCCCTCCCTGGAGACACACACACCTCACCAGCCCCTGTCACTCCAAAGCCAGACATGCAATCCACATCAGGCAGGCAGACACATAGCACACAGAAATGCCAACTTCTAAAAGTGGCACTTCTATAATAGGTATAATAAATCTGCGCACACCATTGCGTAGCATTTATTATTCCTATTCCAACCATACCAAACTTGACCACGCTGCTCCTCTCATATCAGGAATTACCACTGGAACACTTATCAAGGAATCCCCAATGCATTCCTATGAGGGTAGCCTCACAGCAGTGAGAAACCAAAATGGCTGTTTGTCACTACCAGGACATGTCACACACTTAAGGTACATGTCCTACCTTTTACCTACAATGCACCCTGCCCATAGGGCTAGCTAGGGCCTACCTTAGGGGTGACTGACATGCAGAAAAAGGGGGGGTCACAGACATGGCACACACTTTAGGTCACGTCACAGCGGCAGTAACACTGCGCGCACAGGCCCTGCAATGGCAGAGGCCTGAGATAGGTTTGAAAGGCTACTTTGGTGGGTGGCGCAATCAGCGCTGCAAGCCCACCAGTAGCATTTCATTTACTGGCCCTGAGTATCTGAGATACCACTTTACAAGGGACTGACAGGTAAATTCAATATGCCAAACAGGTGTAGACCAATCTTACCATGTTTACCACAGAGCGCACACGCACTTTACACTGGACAGCAGTGCTAAAGTGCCCAGAGTCCTAGAACCACCAACACCATGTCAGAAAAAAGGCTAGGAGGAAGGCAAAAAGTTCAGGGAGGACCCTGCAAAAAGGGCCAAGTCCAACAATTATATAAACGGATTAGTTAACGAACTGTAAACAAAGTGTCTTGTCGTATATGTTTTATCTCTTTTCTTTTCCTTTCTTTCCTTGCATAAATCTGTAGGCTTTTTATTGTATTATTAATATGAAGAAATATATACGCTGACTCACCCGATTGATGATTTGCACCTTATAGAATTTTTTTTTTGCGTCTCTGTTTATGGAGGAAAAAAGATCATGTTTGAGAATTTATATTTATATAAAAAAGTTTTCCATTATAAAATTATTTTTTAGCATTTTAGTGTGCCTAATAGCGTCACACTATTTTTAATAAATTGATAACATTTTTCACTCTATCTGGCTGTTGTGGCACTATAATTAAAAGTGGGGTTTAGATGTATATATGAAATGTGATTGATTTATAACTGTACGGACGGAAATGTTTGGCTAGGTTGAAAACAAAAGGGAATACCAATTTCAAATTACAGTGAAAGAGGAGTTAAAACTTAAAAAATTAAATGTACTGGATTGTATAAGCTTGGATCATATTTCCCATACCCCTTGGCTGCATTTCATTATGAGTAATCTGAGAAACTTTGGCAGACCGGACCTGTTTTTTTTTTTTTTTTTACCCGAACCACATTGTTAAAGCAGATATTGATTGGGTCAAGCAGGCCTTCAATGCCAAGGTGGGAGTGGAGCATGAGGCTTTTGCTTTGACTAAGTGATCTACAAGTCACTTTATTCTGGTCGAATCAGTGAGTGGCATGGAACCCTATTTGACCCCTGGCATGTCCTGCTATCATAAAAGACTGTTGACCCTCTTCAGAATTAATTTGATTGATCAACTTTTGTTTGCTAATAGTGGCTGGTTTAAAGATTCTGAATTACCTTCGTGTACTTGTGATAATGTATCTATCTACTCCTGACACATTGCATATTGTTTTCATTTGTCCTAGGTTTAGTACACTGCGCCACAAATGTATTCAGCCGCTTTTGCTAACTTTGAATTTTTAAGCAAGTGAGACCAGCCTTTCTGTTTTCACAACTTTTACCTACCTATCTTGGTTTTTATCTGTTATTTTAAAACCAAAGTGTTGAGATTCATTTCTTTTTAATCATGCCTACAACTTGTTGCTTTCTTTCTATGTATTTATGAGATGTATATCTGTATATTTACTTTTATCATTTGCATTGGCAAAATCGAATACAATTTAATTGACTGACTGACTTGACTGACATACAGGTTTGTTAATTTTTCTATGTACCAGACTTAAGCTCTGGAGATATTTTGTTTGGTCATACCTCTCCAACTGTTGTCATACTAATTTGACTTCTAATATTGTCTCTCATTCATGTTACAAAAAAAGAATAACACAAATACCAATAAAGCTTGTTTAAAAACAAAAATCAGCATTTGAAAATAGCTAGAGAGCAAAATAAAATAAAAGCTTTTAAATACATTGATTTAAACAAAATAAGTATATGGTTCCTGTTGTCCAGTTGACACTCGGTGTTTAAATGTAGCAGGTAAATCAGTTCCATCAGTAAACATGTTTTATAAGAAGAACAAGAACAGCAATCAGTTTGAAAAACTGAAAAAAGGGAGACCAAATACCCTCTCAAGGTAAGTTGACTTTAAGTGCATTACTCCGCAAGTGGAACTTCCAAACGGAAGCTCACAGAGCTCTGTCCAACTGTTATTACCCACAAATACAACTGAAACAATTTCTCTTAATGCCCTTTGATGGAGTGGGTTGGTTTGCTTACAATCCACTATCATGATATCGTTGATTGCGAGTATACGTTGTTTAATACCAGTGGAATGTATACATATCGGACTGCAGTATAGCAGGCAGATTTAAATAAAAAACAAGTCATCATTCGATATGTGAAAAAGATGGATAGCAATACACCGTGCGTCCTCCTATCGAGTTTACATATTTTGGGGGGAACAAATGAGCGGTTATAGAGTTGTTCTGCTGCTAGTTTAGTGAGGCCACGGTGGAGCTCTGCAACACCCTAAATCAATCATTTGCATCAATCCAATCACATCCTAAGCTTGGACGCTCGCGTAGTCTGCCCTTGGGTTCAACTGCCTCCTGTAGTTAATACGTGTATAGTTGCAAAGTATGCCTTGCAGTGACTGTTGTTAGGTGTTATCCCCAAAGCTGCACTCATGTAGAACAGTTCATGATGCTGCCATTAAGGGCAGCATTTTTGAGAGGGCTTATTACGGAGTACATGCCTCCTTCCTCTCACTGTACCTTAATGCTTTTTAACTTAAACAGAATACAAGCAGTACTGACATTGACGAGAAGAAGCTAAGGAAAATGCAGTGGATGGTAGTTCTATTGCACAACCTAAACAAACTAGTGCTCAGACTGGACCAACTTGAACACTGATCTCTAAAGGTGCACACTAAAAAAAGGTATTCCTTCAAGTTTTGATCTTCGACACTAAAACCCTCTAAATAAAGAGATGAAGTAACCCTGCCTGAAATACTTACGTGGCAAAATGGGCAAGGAACTAAACGGGTGGCTGGGATGAAAAATTGTCAGGCAACTGTGGCGAGACATCAGTAGCATCCAACTAAGCGCAGGAGAAGATGGTGCGCTGCAAACAAGTTACTCTACCCAATCTGGAAGTACACATGATGCATTTCTAGAGCAGACAGGAATCGCATAGACAGAGGTGAAAATAGGGCAGCAGCCTCCCGGTGCTGTTTCTGTCCCTGGGGACACCACGAATACACCTGGCATGAGCTAGTTGGCGGGACTGACTCCTAGGCATGCTCTACCGAGTGGGGTTTAAGGTCCTGGGGCTAACCCTATCTTCTGTGGGCATTTTCAAGATATCAAACGCCTCTGCCACACTAAACTTGGGCAATGGGGAGTGAGTGTGGAGAGTGTACTATTGGAATCCTCCCACATCCATCACTAAAATCCAGTTTGGGGCAGCCACTGTACTCCCAATAAACCCAGAGGCAAAAGTCTGGTAGAACAAAGCAGGAACTTCCAACAACCAGACCGTGGATTAACAAGACTTGTTTTGTCATACTGTTTCCATTCCTTTCAAGTGCATCCTCAGTGTTACACGTAAAGACCCAGCAGACATGTCTAGCAGGATTTGACATTCAGCAGGATTTGATACTGTTATGTCAAAAAGAGGCCCACTGTGATTTCAGCCTGCCTGGTTGGGACAAATGAAGGTCCCTTCACATGTGTTAGCTAACATTTGCCTGTGACAGGGGAGGCCTCTTTAAAGTTAATCCAGTTCCTGGGCTCAACCACACTGGTCATCCTGTCAAGGAAACAAAATCACCTCCCCACACCCAGGCCTTTGTTCTACGCTTTGGGGGCAGTTTTCACACTTCTTCAAATGCTAATAACAGCTAGCAGAAGTGGGGGTACAAATGCAAATTTTGCCTCCAGGACCTTAGGCAGGGAACAGGAAACTTTCTAAAGTATTTGGATTTCTAATCTGTACTCTGGTTTTCTACATAGGACTGCTAGGCCTCCAACTGTGAAAAATAGCTTTTGGGTGCTAGTCACTGTAAGGACCTGGTACCATTAAATTTCTGTGTGTCCTACTTTTAAATTCCATGCACCCTGCCTTGTGGGTGATAGGCCTATATAGGGGTGACTTATTAAAATTGAAAAGGGATGTCTTGACCTGTCAAAAGAGTTTATTTTGACAGGTTGAATTGCAGATTTTACACTGCTACATTCAGGCTACAATGATATGCAAGAAGCCATGCTTTGCATTGTCACTGTAGTGGATGGCATAATAGGTGCTGCAGTCCATTACTGACATTGACCTTACCATGCCCTGGGTACATTTTGTACCATATAATAGGGACTTATAGATAAGTTAAATACCCCCAATTAAAAAGATGCCAATTTGACCATATTTAAAGGGGGAGCACAGCACTGTACCACTGGTTTAATGTGCATAGAGGTCAAACACCAGCAAAAATATATGGTTCACCAAAAGGCAAAAAATATGAAGGTAGCCATACAGAAAAGGTGGATTTTTTACACAGGCTACCCCAGCCAAGATCTAGGGTAGAATAATTAATGGCTTGATGGACTTCCATGCTCAGAAGTTATTGTTACCATGCCCTTACAGAAAGTAACAGGAGAGAGGGTTTCATAGGAAAACTGACCACTTAGGATCAGGGTTAAATGGAAGAATAAGCCAACAAACTAAAGATTTAGTAAAACAAAGATAACTCACCCATATAATAGCGGGGGGGTTCCAGCATTCTATACAAAATGTCTCAATTACATAAAGTCATAACAAGGAATGGCAAAATATTGCACCACTCGGGTCATCTGGATCAAACAATACCTATTCCGAGCTCAAAATACAGCAGGCATTTAACAGGAATACAATATCTTCTCCCAGGTACAACTGATCAGTGATAGGCATGTGAGCAAATATATGAGTTCTTTAAACTATACTGGGTATTATAATTCTTCTGAAATACAGAGTCTGCACAAGAATAGTGAGATGAATTCTTTGATAAAGCCACAGGATTATTTCAGCTAGTCGAACTGACCACAAAACGTTGACTATCACTGGCAGTGAGTCCTTATGTTTCAACATCAAACTATCCAATACTTTGTAAGTTTGCATTAATTTCCGCAGCCTCAAAATTGACAGCTATCTCTGTGTAAGATGGGGCAAACTGGTTCGGTGAGGTGGTATTGCTTATATCTGTACATACTTTACATTATGATGTGCTTGATCCTCTGTAGTGCAAGATACCCAACAGGCCATCACGTGCTTTATCCTGTCACCATCGGTCAGAAATAACCATTAGCTCTCTGGACTCAGTAAGCATAAAAATGCAACACCAAAATGGACCTTGACAACTCATCGAAAATACTTTAAATGCAGAAACTGCCACCACAATTAATCTCTTCAGCTATCTTACTGGCATAAATAATCTGTTAGACCATGAAGCTGCGGTCCCCTGATAAGCAGCATGAGCAGGGCCCTGGGTAATACTTTAAATGAGTCCTACTCCTAGATGTTCAAAGATAAAGAGGCCTTCACAGGAGCAGCCAGTCCTACTTGACATGTTGCTTTCTTCTTCCAACTCAAGCTATCACTCTGTCACTCAAACAATGAACACAGTATGTGTCCAAACACACATACGCCCTTCACATAAATGTCTGTAGCTCCCAAGGAATAAAACAAAGTAGTGACAATGTCCCAAAATCTAAAAGAGGTTGTGAGCAAAGGAGACAATATATTTGTAAGCCCTACATCTGCATCTCCAAAAATGTTCACAAGAACAGCAATTGTAAGCGAATTTTCACACAGGCTGCACATATATCAAAATTAATTAAACTGTAATGAGTCATGATTCCTTCAATTAAGAAACTATTCTCCTACATTTCATCCCAAAAACGCAGGGTGCAAACCAAAAGCTCATAAACCATACATTATTTGGGGAACGCTCATACTGCAGGGGTAAGCACTAGTATCAACATTACCTATGCACTGATTCTTAAAGATGCTTTTCTTTTGGAGGGCCTACCTAGGATGCTTGTATAAGAAAGTAATGAATGCTTCACAAGAAGCTGAAATTGACCTTATGATATCTGATAAGCACACAGATTTGGAGCATTCAATCCTGATCCGTGAGGGCCAGATCCATGTCTGAATTTTAGGATTTCTGGATGATACACATTTACATTACGTGAATCTAAATGGGAATAATTTGCACAATCACTGATTTTCCTAAGAAAAGTGGTGCAGTTCCGCCATTGTGGGCCAACATTCGACAATCCTGTTTTGGACTGTCAGGCCAATGTTCTATGCAAGCAACAATAATGATCAGAATAGAAACCTCACAAAATATTTTTGGGTATTATTTACAATAAGGAAGGATGCTGTGCAGTACAAGAATGCAACCGAAGTAAAATAAGCAGACTAGCACAGATAAAGCTGGTCAATGAGGGAAAGACTTGAGTGAGCCTTGGGCACCACAGGTCGCCACTCCAACTGAGCGAGTAGCAAGAAAAGCACAGAAGAAATGGCTGCAAAAATGTTTCATGCAGTACTGACTAAATATTTGTTGAAGCACTGCATTGTATGAACTCCAGATCTATGTGAATGTTATCACTGTTATCATCTGCATTACAAATGTCCACGTCCATCAGCCAACAATTTGCGTATAAGCAAGCACTGTAAAGAAGGATATTCATAAGAGATACAGAATAAATAGGGAACAAGTCTTGCCTGTGATTTGGACGGCCAGATTACCCCGTGCCTCAGGGACACTACTTATTCTGTCCTGTAATTGAATTTAAGAAGTCAATGAATTCTTGCAGTTCTAGTCTTGAATCACTTTTTTTCTGAAGCAAGTGAACTAAGAAACCCAAACAGAACGAATTGATAAAAGAGAAGTCCAGGACTGGAAAAGTGATGTCCTGCTAGCATGGTATGATCATGCAACCTCCCCAGCTAAACAGTTGATTATCTTGATTTGGCCACATAAGGGCTCTTCATTACTAAAGTAACTCAGGTGACAGCCTGTTGGAATGTATGTTTTCCGTCAGTGAACTGCAATCTTTCTAAACCCTCAGGATCCACAGACAGGCAGAGCTATCCATCCTTCTCTTAAAGCTTGAGCTAGTAATTATGTTCATGCTCTGTAGGAAGATATGATGAGCTATAACTGATATGACGGATTTCTTTTACCAATTAGGTGCCTCATTTCATTTTCTATCTCCTTTTCCAATGTTCCCATGGTCACTGTCCTGTAATATTGGTTTATGTTTAGCTGAGCATCGCCCTGAGCATGAGCCCTGAAGTTATGCTGAAACTATCTTTCCTATAATGTATTTCATTTTAAAGGTATAGTTCTTTGTACCTGGCAACATTCTCCTCTCCTAGCGTTCAAGCTCACAAGATGGATTTTTCTGAGGCAGCTAGATATTCAGAGTCATCCTTTCAGGAAGAAGCATACCACTGTCAACATCACGGATTAGCGAGAAATTAATAAGGTCGGATGGCTGACCTCTTCAGACCTTTCTATGGATTTGATCATTCCTGCACTCCTGGAGAAATGACCTTTTGCACATGCCTTCTGTCATACATAGCCCCTAAATTAATCCTGACTGTGCATCCCTTCCTCAAATACAATAAGGTTTTTCAGAGTACCACGTTTATTCCTGCTAAAATCTTCCAGAGCTATGAGAAAAGCTTGAGCTTCAGTAACAGTTGAAACTCAGAGGAGTAACGCAATCTGACAAGTCCCTCTTATAACCGCAGCGTATTCGTCAGTAGCAAAAAATGAAGGCGATCCTGAACTATTGCTAAACAATTTACTGTATAAGAGTCTGGAAGCACATATGCATAGTGTAGCTCTTAAGAGTGATGCTCTCAGGAGCCACCAAATAAAATGCACAATTGCACCAAAGGCAACACAACTGGTGGCCTTGCTTCCTTCACATTCACGTCTCACACATTTCCCTTACCTTTTGGATTTAATATTCTCACCAAATCCAGTGGCAAGCTGCTAAGATTAGGTTATCTACTTTGCTTAGGAAATAGCAGAGCCATCCTGCTCCTCCTGCTGTAATATGTGAACCACAGAAGCAACCTACTACAGCTTTTGTCTATTACCTAAGTTTACATCCACTTGCTAGCATAGTAAATATTTATTTTCTGGTATGTTACTTTCTGCATACAAGTACAGTTAATCAAACTTTACAATTTTGCTGATACATTTTCAATATAGGAGGAATTAGAATATAGAACATGCCAAAGTGTTTGTGCCCCACCTTCATCACCAGTATGTGCTTAAACAAACTAATGGATATATTCATAATTTTAAGGTGGAGGCTAGAATGCTTCTCCTCCCGCATTCATGCATGCTAATGTTGTGCAGGGGCATCTCTGTGAAGGCAAACGAGTATGAGCCTAGTCTGAAACACCATCTCTGTGATAAATATTTAGAGTAAGACATGCTGAGTCAATTTAACATTATGCCACAAAAGCCTTACCCTGAAGAAGGATTGCATTGATTCCTATGGGACTCTTACTATCAGACTTCACATTAGCTAATTTAATGAATTCACATTTTAGAATGGTTTTGTATTTTTCTGTTGCAAAATACGTATGGCTTCCTATTAGAACGACTATGTCCTGTGATTGGAATAGTATGCCCTTTATTCTATGAATATATTCTTGATCATCTGAGTTAAGGAGTGATTTTGTCAAATTATGAAGTATTGAATTATTCACTACATTTATATCTTGCAACTTCATTCTCACCAAATTTGTTAACAATTTGTTTTAGAGTGTTATGAGGACAAATGGAATTCATTATTAAATAATTGTCATAGTTGTACACCAGCGGTCACCTGACCCTGATCCTCACGACCTAGAGAAAGCAGACGGGCAGGGTTGAACAGGAATTGAAGCTGCAATTTTTGTAATGGATTGAAAATAATGTTTCTACATCTTTTCGAGACATTCTGGATGTGTCAGGTACTTTCTGATGAGAGATTCTAATATCTGAGAAGTAACAGGATTGACCGGGTGGCTTTTGCTTTCCTTGATTTGATGGTATGCAAGTGTTTTGCTGCATCGGAACTATTGTCACAGACTGCCAAAGAGAACGGATTTTCTGCAAAGAACTCGTACAGTATGTTCTAATAGTGATGTAAACTACCGTACAACACAAAGAAAGTCAGGAAAGAGAATTTTGGATGAATTCCTGGTTGATCAAACCTTTTTGGGTTTACCGAAAGTCAATAATTTATGGGGCACCCTGCAGCCCATTTTCAAATAAATTGCGAACAGCTACAAACTTAGGTGTATGCCCCAGTCTTTCAGAGATTTTTATCTTATCCGCTTCATAACGCTGCAGTGCATACCAAAGAAAATATGATTATTGTGTTTCAATGGCATAGGCCTGCTTGTCCTTACCCTTATGTGTGTGGATTATTCTTATAAATGCAACAGGTGTAGGCTTTAGGTTACTCTGGAAATCTTCAGTTACTTTTTCATGCTTCCTTCAGATGGAGTAAAGACTTAAACCCCGTGCATCAACAAGAGTTGGATGTAATTTCTCACATGCTCTCTTGCTTACATGTATCAGGTCTAGAAAGGTGTAAACTGTAAACTCAGAAGTGCAGATACGCACCAAAGGGCCAAAACGTTGAGTGCAAAGTCAATATGGCCAGAATATTAGCACACAAGCTGCTTTTCTGTTTGTTTAATGACATGCAGAATTTACGATCTATTATGGGTTCCACGCAATGACTCCTTATACCTATTGTGATACTTTACATGTCAATGCTATGTTACTATAATCACAACTGCCTTACACCTAATCTGTTACTTTACTACAAATTGAAAGCGTCTTATACCTAATGTAAAACTTTACATGACAACTCTGTGTGACCTTTTTCTACTGTCTTGAAGACACTTAAATACTCTTCCAAGAATGCTACTAACATCCATAAATAACCCTGCTACCTTAATGGTGATAGTTGCCACCACCTCAAAACACTAACCCTGAAATCTTTAATCCTAGACAAAGTCCTATATTAACAATATAGAACATAACACTGTCCTCCCTGGAAACCCAACCCATATTTACCAAACACAACTAAATATCCTGAAGTGTAAAATAAAAAAATAAAGAAAAAATAAAGAAAACTTAATGCTGGTCACGTCGCCAGCTGCCGCCTCTCCTTGTCACAGGAAACACCCGGGCTCCCTAAGTTAATGAAGCGTTGTGTTTGGTTCCTCTAAGCTCCCCTAAGGTTGTGATTGGTCTGAGCGCCGTGGTTTGACGCTCAGATGGGTACAGGGAGCCTGTGCATGTTCCCCACCAGGCTGTGTAATACAGCCAGGCTGTGTAATACAGCCTGGTGGGGAACATGCAAAGTGCTCATGAATTTTTGGTCGGCCCAAGACGGCTGGTCAAATATTCTTGCACAATTTGAGTGTGCTCAACACTCCTCCCCTGGCTCCTGCTCTGGCCACCACCGCCCCTTCCCGCACCTGGGAGCGGCAAAATTAAATGATGATAATGTTTCGTTATTATCATTTCATTTTTCCTCTGCACCGCTCTTAAAGCAGTGAGGCAATGCTTCGCCGCCTTAGCAGAGGAGCCGCCCCTGGGTTCACAGCACTTCCCCTGGTATTCTGGCTCCAACTTAGAGAGATGTGAACAATCTCAAGATGTGCATTTCAATTAAAATGTGAGCTGAAGACAAGGTTCTCCAACATTCCATTCCATGGCCCCAACTTTTAGACAGTGATCCTACAGAAACAGTGCAGAAATAAAATATAGCTATCTAACATCAATTTCCCCTCACATTTGGCTAACGGATTTCTGTGGCGTCTACCATGATTTTGTGTGACCCCACTGAGGTCACAATCACACCTTGTAAAATACTGAGCAAAAGTAAATGTGCCATGGCTAAAGAGGGTGAAAGCAGAGTGCTGGCACCGCCTCTACTTCCGATGTACACAACCCCCTCCTGTGGCAAATCGACTGTGTCATTTGTATGCTGTAGTGGCGAATACGAGTTGCATTATTACTCACTGATGCCCTTCATACAGCTTACACTTTCATGCGCACCTAGAACTTCTGTAAAAATTAAAAGCTACAAATCAAAGTCTTATTTACATGAGGGCAGGAAACCTTGAAGAGACAAGCGTTGCAGGGTGGGTTTACGTTTAACCTACTATTCCAGCACTCCATCGTACAGCTCTTTCCAAGTTTGTTTCTTTTTATAGCAATTAACAAGATGTTGATATTGCAACACCTAAAATTAAAAAATCCTGCTGTGCGTGTGTTAAACGGATTGTTTAAAACACGGTATGAGGTGACATACCCGAGAAAATTAACCTTGTGCAGTGGCGTCTGCGGCCTTTAGGCTACCATGTTCACAGTTATGCAGACGGTTAAAATATCACAGGGGGATTGAGGACTTTTTTCAGAAAGAAAAAGCAACAGAAAGAACACAAAACACATGTTATCAGCATCCAGAGACAAGGCCAATGATTATTGTTAATACATGCAACATACTGAACCGAAGGAAGAGGACTTCATCCATTCACATGGTGATCTCAAAAACGACCTCCATTCAAGATCCAACAGAAGATGCCAATTCAACTATTGTGAATGCATCTGCATTCGTGGATTCCTTCGAGTTACCACTCTGGGATTCATGGAGTTTGCACTGTAGTGTAAAACACAAGGATGTACAAAGCAACTCTAATTCGTATATTAATTTATCCCTGATCAGATTCCACTGTAACAACCTGTCCATTTTGGACACTGATCTACATTGTGCACTTACCACTTACTTTCCAATATCCTGGAGCAGGGGACAACTAATGCCCAGATCCAACAAGACCAGGTTAAGTAGAATATATTTTGTTTGTAAGTGGCTATTCTCCGATCTCATTTATCACAGACAACAGACATCTAAATCCCTTTGTTGCAAAACTGGAATGATGGGTGACTGCATTGTCCTTGAAATCGAACCCAAATAAAATGTAATCCCCATTCCTGTATTTCGACCAATATGCACTCACGACTGGTTGAATATAAACCTCTGGACATTGAGCCCATGTCAGCATAGTCCTTTTTATCATTAACTTGGACCTAAACTTGTAAATTCACAAATCAGCTCCGTTACCTCCTCAACTACTGAAGAAAATATAATTAGCCATCCTGTCAGCAGACTTCCATTGGATTATCAGTTACTTTCAAAAGACTTCCACCTCCTCCCCGAGATTGATGAGAGTCAAATCCAGTAGCATTTGCTTGTCACAGCCTTCTATTGTCATTTGTGTTCAGGAAGGTTGGAAAAAGGTAGAGTTGGGTTGTATGGTAACTCTTCTACAATTACTCAGACTGGGCATCTGAGTATATTTGAGCCTTGATGGAAAGTTATAACAAAAATCCTTGTGCACGAAGGCCTCGCTGATATTTATAGTGAAAAAGATTTCCCTGGCATGGAGAGGAGTACCAATATGTGAACATTCTGAAAGCCCTCTTCAAAAATGCTTCCTGTGAGTTACAGAAAAGGCCATCATTGGGTCAGCAGATGCAGCCATGTCAAAGAACTATCCTTCATTAGAACACTGGAATGTTGGGAGCTCCATTGAAGGCAATGGAGTGCTCTGGGCTGCTGATGGCCAGTAGAAGCCCCGCGCTCCAACATTCCAATGCTGTCCTTCACAGCTGTTGATGTGAAAAAGGCCTCATCCGTGAGGTCTTTGTTTTATTTGTTAGAACATTCTGCCTCTAGTGGCGGAATGTTCTAATAGCCTTATAGCCCTCCGTACCTGGGCTATTCTGGTATTAAAGTCCCGCTCCCTTGTTAAAGGCCCTCGCCTTCGACCCGGGCCTTTAGCACTGGAGCGGGCCTTTAATGGTCGTATAGCCCACTACGGCGGGCTATAACGCTATATAAAAACATTGGAATGTTGAACGCTCCATTTAAGACAATGGAGTGCTCTGGGCTTCTAATGGCTGGTAGAAGCCCGGAGCATCAACATTCCAATGTTTGTTTACAGCTGTTGCTGTAAACAAAGGCCTCAAGGAGCCTGAGGGGATTTCAACCCCATTGGGCTCCGTGAGGCCTTCGTTTAAAAAATTGGAACATTCTGCCCTCTAGGAGCGGAATGTTCTAATAGCCTTAGAGCTGGCCGTAGAGGGCTCTACCAGCAATTAAAGGCCTGCTCCTTTGTTAAAGGCCCGCGTCGAACGCTGGAGCGGGCCTTTAATGGCCGGAGAACCCGCTACGGTGGGCTCGAAGGCTTTATTTTACTCTCGGAGTTCTGAACTTACTGTAGATTACAGAGATGCCTTCCTTCCAATTTCAGAATTTTATACTTATTCCACATTACAAAGCAGTTTCTGTTTCAGAATAGAAGGAAGAAGTCGGAAATCCAGTTCGTGAAGGTGATCAACACAAAAACTGAGTTGCGACTGCGTCAATATTATAAGCACTCAGCAGACTTTCTTGCTACAATATATAGTCTTTCTTACATAGTTTCTCACCCTGTCGGAGTCTTTTCAGGGCATTTGTGGGCCCAGAGAGGTACTACTAGGTAGGAAAGCCTAATCTTTATAGTTTCACCCAGAAGTTGGGGGCGAGCTGAGATATTCTGCGAAAACCTTAAAACATCACAGGTCCGGTTTGTCATCTTATAGAAACAAGTAACAAAATGTTTATTTTTTTACTGCTATTCACACCACAATTATTACCATCTCTAAGCGCTGTAAATTACAGATTTTACTATTACCCAATTCAGCAACACTAAATTTATCAGCATCCGTTGGATAAAAGATCCAGTCAGGATTCGAATTTGTATACGTCCAGTCACACGACTGTTAGCAAGAAGCTTTTAACTCAATGGGCCATCCTGTTAGATACAATTTAGGTCATCGGGTAGCTCCCAACGATCAGGAAAAGGTCAGACATACTCTGGGCTCTTTCTGAAACATTTAAGTGACATTACCATAAACCCATTGTTGCCCACTCTGGGCACAGCGACCGCTCAAGGACAGATGGAGAGTGGGGTGGGAGGATGCGCATAATCTGGTTATTGACGCTGCAGTTCCTAACAAACAGAACAGAACATCCTGTGCAGATTTTGTACCTTCAATGCTAAACAACAGACTTCAAGGCCTGAGGTATGCATGTCTAAAAGGAACGCTACCTTTGTATAGCCATTGTAGCTGTTGTAAAAGTTCTCAACAGCGAATGATGCATCTCGCAATAAGCCCTTTGCAAAAAACTCTAAAACCTGCAAGGACGGGAGGGCTAGAAACAAATTAATAAAAACCAAAAGGAAAACTGCAAAAAAGAACGTTGTGATGAATGTACAAAAAAAAAAAAATATTCAGGACATAAAGTGCTTTTGTGTTTTAGACCAAGACAGACAGAGTCTTTACACAGTCCTATCAATTCTCCCATAGAGAGGCTTATAAAGACCAGGGGCCGTATTATAGAAGATGCCCGGGTAGGCTCTGTTTCTAATGCGGGTGGTACGCCCGTTTGATCTCAACGCCGGATGTGGACTCTATGTCACTACATCGGACCTACACACAATGCGGATCATTACATTTTCTTTTACATTTTCATTATAATTTTTAAGTGTATTTTACTTAACATTACTTTTTGCTTTTCAATTACCTAACCCTTGCTCTTACCTATTGCATTACTACCCCATTGAAGATGTAATCGCCCATGATGTAGTGAATGTGATGTAGTAACCCAAAATGTGGTGGCTCTGATGTAGTAAGGATGCACCATGCAACTGATGTGGGCACTGAGACAAAGGCTCTGTTTCATCGCATAGAAGTGGCGCACAGTTAATGCGACCCCTGAAGGAAGCGCTTGGGAGGAGGCACTGGGGTCCCATGACCCTTCACACTGCCTGCGGGGGAATCCCTCACGCTTTTCTATGTCTAAAGTCCCTCTGCGTTTAAAGATAGTCCAGTCGTAGTCCGTGTTTTAATGCAGTAAAATTCCAATTTGTAAAGCCGAACATATAAGGGTTTCAAGGCGCTGGGGGGCGTCGGGGAGATTAAGTGAGCTATTGCCCAGAGTCACATGATGCCGAGCTGGCGCCGGGGATCGAACCATGAACCCCGCACCCTGGAGTCAGCCACTCTGGCCGCTGCGCCACACCTCTCCCTCAATGCAGTGCTGTCCCAGTGCAGGCAAGAGTTGGTGCTTGCACTGTGAAGAGAACATTTTTTCATAATTAAACACATCCACTGAACAGATGATGTGGTGCAGACCAGGATGGTGCCATTTGCCACCAGTAGTGCCAAGCAGCCAATGGAAATGGTGATTGCTATGTCTTATGATAACAGTGCAACAGAACTTCAACACAGATCAACACAAATCTACTTCAAGCTCTTAAAAGGAGCTCTCAGCACCGCAAGTTAATGCTTCTGAGGTGCAAGTAGCAACCCTTATTGCCTTTAAAGCAGTCAACAACACAAAATGATAGACTGACAATACAGGTACCAGGTAAACATGTTTGAAGATTCTTGAATAACATCACAGTGTAGGGCTTAGCATATAGAGTCTCAGCAGAATCCAACATCAACTTCAAAGGCTTGATGGGACAGAAATAAGGCCACTAGAAAAATATGTCAAAGCGCTGCCAGGATAGTACTGGAGAACCTTAGAATTCATAGAGCCAAGACCTGGCTCATGCCAGGTGAGACATCAATTTAAATGAACACGGAAGGCTTGGGTCTGTGCCCTATCTGGACTAGACCACTCTTAAATTTTACTAACAAACACAGTGTCCCGATAGGTCGATTTTTAATTACTCATGCGAGACTTCAGTGTTTTGTTCTAAAGCCAGTGTGTGTTTTATTTCATTTCTTTTTGTAATTTTTTCAAACAAAATTAAACTATTATTCTTATGTCTTGTCGGGCCACACAAATTTTTCACAAACATATTTACACATTCAAAACAATATATAGTATTGTGACACCACAAAATGCATAATAAAAATCACAGTGCAATACATATAACATTACATGAACAATACAGATAACCAGTCCGTAATTTACGAATACACCTGGCGGACACTCAAATGTAATCCTAAAGGCTCCTGCCTTTTGTCCTGCCTATGTGTAACACTCAGGGAGTACTTGATTCAAAGGGTGTTGTCTATAGGGGGACAAAAGGATGTATAGATTCCATTGAGGCACACCCAAAAAAACAGCCTAACTGAAATCCGGCTGTTGAAGCAGAACGAGCGAGGACCAGTGAGCTGAAGGACATCCATTTGAAAGTAACGAGATCCTACGGGAGTTAGAGTGTTTCAAAGAAATCCGGCACCAGACACACAAAGAAAGAATAAGCAGTGAGAATTGGAGTAAAATGGTGTAACAAGGAAACAGCCCCATCAGTAGCTGAAACAAATATACCAAGATTGCCAAGTCCGAGTCTTGAGGAGAACCCTTAAGCAGCATAGGGTTTGAAACGCGTTGGCTTGTGCTCATGGGTCTAACAGCTGGGTGTGCCTCGAGGGAATCTATACATCCTTTTGTCCCCCTATAGACAACACCCTTTGAATCAAGTACTCCCTGAGCGTTACACATAGGCAGGACAATAGGCAGGAGCCTTTGGGATTACATTTGAGTGTCCGTCAGGTGTATTCGTAAAATATGAACTTGTTATCTGTATCTGTATTGTTCATGTAATGTTATATGTATTGCACTGTGATTTTTATTATGCATTTTGTGGTGTCACAATACTATATATTGTTTTGAATGTGTAAATATGTTTGTGAAAAATTTGTGTGGCCCGACAAAAGACATGAGAATAATAGTTTAATTTTGTTTGAAAAAATTACAAAAAGAAGTGAAATAAAACACACACGGGCTTTAGAACAAAACACTGAAGTCTCGTATGAGTAATTAAAAAACAACCTATCTGGACACTGTGTTTGTTAGTTAAAAAAAAAAAAAAAGGTGAGACATCAAGGCATGTTTTTTACTACATGGTAAACATCATCCACGTAGCCAGATGCTATCAGAGAATTTATATTTTATTTCACATTTCTTATGTATCTCAAAACAGCAACAAGATGTTGAAAAAAATGTCTAAGTATATTTAGTTGTCAACATTTTCATCCAGTGGTCTGCATGGTGTTGTCGAACTACTATGGTAGTGTTTAGACAGAATACTGCATCCCTGTCCATCGTTATTTTGCACACCATGCCACCTCAGTTTAGAATCAGCCATATTCAAATCAGCCATGACTCTGCTACAACTGGGACAGGTACAGCCCAACTGCCGGGCCAGGTCTGCCCTGAACCGGAACACAAGAAACCCAAGACTGGTTTTGCCCTGACTGGGCCGCTTCAGTTGGGTGTAGCTTGGTTCCAGAAGCATATAGAGCACAAAACCCATGTCTGGACATAACCACTACACTTAGGGTGTTGCACTGAAGCATACAGAAAAGTTATGGGTAGAAAGCTTAAATTAATCTCAGGCACTGGTAATTACTCGGGATGCACCCCAGTCCATTGTTCGTTTCACTCCAATTAGGGCGAAACTGGACTAGGCTCCTGGTTCCTTCTGGAGGGAGCTTCGACTAGAAGTTTTGGACTGACTGTTGTTATGAGGAGCAGGGTTGGTACTGATTTGCATAAGGCAGGCCTTTGTCTAGGCTGGCATGGTGGGACCAAAACTATGGGCTGCTATGCAACTCAAGCGATTGCCAGTGACTGAGATTAATTCAAGGATTCCATCCATCACCATATTGTGCTGTATCAAAGAAATAGCGCCAGTGATCTGGCTCCATGGTAAGCTGCTTCAAGCCCCTAAGAAAACGGAGCACTAACCAACGTAAGAATGACAAAGAAACAACCAGAGCAGCCCTGAGACGCTAGCACCAGCAAATCAAAGACAACAAGAAGGCCCTAGTAGAGCGCTTTAACAACAGCTCCAATAGCAGCCAAGAAATCTTCTGAATCATCAAAGCCTTCACTTTACCAGCTTCCACCATGAACAACTTCACCCCCTCGCAAGAACTATGCGACAACTTCTCTGACTTTTTCAGAAAGAAAATCAAAGCGATCTATAACAACTTCTAACCCACAGCCAAACCCCTGTACCTTCACCATGAGCATACCCACAAACATCTGCAGAAAAACTCTGACTTCCTGGGAAACATTCACTATGGAAGAAACAGTCAACATCAAGAGAACCATCCACTTTGGCTCTCCAATGGACACCTGCCCCCACCACATATACTACATGGGCTCCTCCCCTATCAGCCAAGTCCTCTCCTGGATCCTGAACAACTCCATCAACTCCAAAGCGTTCCCAGATGCTTGGAAACATGTGATGGTCGACGCACTGCTAAAGAAACCTTTGGCAGACCCCACTCAACTAGCAAACTACCACCCGATCTCCAGCCAAGGTCTTGAAGAAAGCCATCAACAAGCAACTTGCTCGCTACCTCAATGCACACCAGCACCTAGACACAAAGCAATCCGGTCCAACCACAGCACCAAGGCCAGACTCATCGCAGACACAGACAACATCAGGCTGATCCTTGATCGTGAAGATACAGCGGCCAGCCCACATACTGCTCCATCTCTAAGCGGTCTCCCACTCCACCCTGATCAGACAACTACATAAAACAGGCATCCAAGGAACCATCCTCAACTAGATTGGCTCCTTCCCACAGGAAGGATACAAAGTCAAACTGCCATCCTGCACATAAGAGGTCAAGTACTTCAATTGTGGAGTCTCCCAAGTATCTTCCCTCAGTACGACACTATTCAACATCTACATGACCCCGCTGGCGAACCTCATCAGATCCCACAATATTAACACAATTTCCTATGCAGACAACACCCAACTGATACTCTCCCTGTCAGACAAGACCCCCATAACAAAAACCAACTTCGCCAACTGCATGACCGCAGTAGCCACTTGGACAAACTTCAACTGTTTCAACCTCAACACAGAAAAATCTAAAGTGGTGATCTTCAGATGGAAATCCTTGGCTTGGAACTCCACGTAGTGGGCAACGAACCTCGGTCCCACATGCCAGAAATCTGGGAATCATTCTGGACAAGCTCAACATGACAGCCCAAGTAAACGCAGTGACCCCTACTTGCTTCCACATACTGAGGATGCTGCTAAAGCTCTTCAAATGGCTACGGGAGAACAACAGGAAAATGGTTACACAGGCCCTGATTACCAACAGACTTGACTACGGTAATGCACTCTACACAGGCATTACTAAGAAGCTCCTGAACAGGCTTGCGACCGTCCGAAACACCGGAGTAAGGCTCAACCTACCTCACCAAAATCACACCACATCTCAGAGAACCTCACTGGCTCCCCATTCACAAATGCACCCAGTTCAAGCTCCTCACACATGTACAAAGCACTACACAACACTGGCCATGCCTACTTCAACAGCCACATACACTACCACCTACCTCCCAGGCACCTCTGCTCAGCTGGACTCTCACTAGCACGTGTACCCCTCGTCCACAAAGCGACAGCCAGAGGCCGCACTTTCCCCCACACCTCCTCCAAAACGTGGAACTACCTCCCAAACCACATCAGGGCCTCCACTTCACTTCTCAAGATCCGCAACAAGATGAAGTCCTGGCTTTTCAAATAATCACACCAAGGAGGCAGCTGCTGATCGACCTGTAAAGCGCCTGGATACCCGCATGAGTGATTAGCGTGCTATACAAATATACATAACTTAATATAACTGGCTATGGTGGCTCGTTCAAGGAGGCAGATCCAGCAGCAAACCAGGGAGCAAATGCTTATTCTAACGACAAAAAACATTATACTGGAGCTAGGAAGATCCTTATTCCATCATAATATGAAACTATGTATCACCTTGTGAAAGTAATTTGTTTAACATACCGCCTTTTAAAGACATTATTTCATACTTTTTTCAGACACTTCAATTATGACCAGAGAAAAGGAAATCGATTTGTCCAGGATCACACAATGTGACCAAGTCAGACTTTTCAAGATTAGAACTCTGCCTGTCTGGTACTATAGTCAATAATCAGATCCTCCCAATATTGCCACAGCAAAATTTGCACTAAGCTGCCACTTGCCAGGTATGTGCCCCAATCAGCTTTTCATAGTCTGGTTCCAGGAAATGGTCACCACTCTGAAATACATCAGTGAAATCTGATAACTGCTCCAGCAATGAGCCACTATGCAAAAGGTGATGCTATGGAATAACAGCCACAAGAGCTAGTGAAAGAAGTACAGAGACTACAGTCACCTGTAACTAACACAGTTTTAGACTATGTTACTCATGAAAAGGATAGTCTTCCAACTGTGGATAATATTGCTCTCTCCTATTAGCTGCTAATTGCAGCAGATCATGACTTCTTCAAGAAATCATGATCTACTGGAAGTTATGCACTGTTTAATGTGCCTGTAACACACCTGCTGAAGTCTGCTTCCATAAGCAGATGGAATAAAAGGGAGATGATAAATATATGATTGTTTTTGAACAAACCAGTAACAATTTTGGGCTGCATCAGCTATTTTTATCTAGACACCAATTATGTACTGTCTTAGCTAATACAGCTATTCTTTAGAGACTTTTTAAGAAAGAAATTAAGGCGTTTTGTTAGGCGATGATACTATGTCTGAATTAAATGGCTTCAGGGAATAGGACTAGGAGTTCCTCGGACTACTTATGTCCCTTCTCCTACCTGCAAATGTTCCTGCCATTGTTATGAGTCAAGAACTAGACAGCAAGAAGGTTTGTTTAGTCGGCTTTTTGACTGTTCGAAGAACGGGCAACTTCTCCCAGTAGCAATGGAGCCACCGTGCACAGAATAATACATATGAAATATTTCAAGTGTCTCCTTAAGAGGGTCCTATATAGGAGGAAACAAAACAAGGGATACAAAACTCTTTCACCATCCCGTAGTCTTCGATTGAAGATGAATATTAGTACTGATAGTACTAACCACAGACTACTGTTGAGTTTTGATTACCTTAGGTATGCACATACAGAACTGATAGAGAGTATCTAACAGCTGAAGGTAGTTACCTTATCAATAGAGAAGGAGGGCAGTTTCCCATTTAAGTGTATTAAATCTTGTTAAGTTTCAGCTTCAAAAATACCAGTTTCTCAGAACTGCTACCGCATTGAGTGGGTTTCGGGGGTGGGACCTGGTGGGAATTTCGACCCTAGGGGACGTAATGAGGGGCACTGTCCTAAAATCATTTCAACAATTACAGACAGACTTTGACCTTCATAAGTCACAATTTTTTTAATTTCTACAGCTCCGACATGCGCTCTCCCCCCAGATCCGTAATATAGAGGTACTCCCGAATTCCAGCCATTGGAAGGCCGCCTGCTTATGGGGGACCTTGGACTACACAAAATCAGACAAATATACCAAACACTGACGACCCACACTCCCACCACTCTCGACAAAACCCGACTAGCCTGGCAGGCAGACATTCCTGACTTAACGGACGATGACTGGACGGAAGCAATAACCAGCCCGAGGGCGCGGCGGTCTCCGCACGATACAGGCTCATCCAGTTTAAATACTTACATAGAGTGTATTACACTAGGGTACGACTGTGGCGAATGGGGGTCATCCAGTCCCCGGTATGTTTGCGGTGTGACAGAGAGGATGGGTCCTTCCTACATACGGTATGGGCCTGCACGGCCCTACAGCCCTTTTGGAATAGGGTTAGGTCATGTCTCAGTGAGGTGCTGGGGTGGGTGCTCCCACTCTGATCCACGGCTATTCCTATTGCACTCCTCTGACGACATCAGGGGGAACCGCTATAAACAACATCTGCTGTTCCTCGCCCTCACTATTGCCAAGCGGGACATCGCGCAGGGGTGGAAGGCGTCATCTCCCCCGACTATAGGCAAATGGAAAAGCGCCATAGACACATGTATGGGTGCCGAGATTGCAGTCTTTGAGGCCCGGGGTTGCCCCAGGAAACATCGCAAGATTTGGTCACGATGGGCGACATATCGCGGTATTGACCTACCCCTCTACCGGAGGAGGACCTGTAGATGGGATCCTCTGCTCCCTGCCAAATATCACCCCCTGCTGTATCATGG
Source organism: Calotriton arnoldi (assembly GCA_963921515.1). Classification (NCBI taxonomy): domain Eukaryota; kingdom Metazoa; phylum Chordata; class Amphibia; order Caudata; family Salamandridae; genus Calotriton; species Calotriton arnoldi. Next base: position 33,158 of record CAWUFW010009633.1, read on the forward strand.
GATTGTCTTATTGTTTTGTTGTAAAGTATATCTAGACTCTGCTGCATTATGTACGATATCACGGAGATGGACCACTGTCTGCATATTGTTTGAAGTTTTGTTTTGCCTGCATGTTTGGCGGGTAATGTTTATCATCATGAAAATGGTTATCGATGCGAAACGTATCCCTCTGTTCACGCACGCTATGATAGGGCGAACGCCCGATATACTGCAAAATAACCAAATAAAATTTGTTATTAAAAAAAATAAATACTAGCTTCACTTCAAGAACAAAGGCAGTGGGTTATACATAGATACTCCTAAGGTGCATCATAGCTACTGGTAGGCTAGATGTCATGCTTTAAGCGACAAGTACTAAAGACATACATTTGCTTTTAGATATCCATCTTGACCTGCAGACGTCAGTACCCTGCAAAGGACCGAACCAGAGGGTGATATCCAGATTTGCTGTTTTCTCTCCTAACCCATTTCCTTTCCCCCCTTTTCACTATTGGCCCATATTTTCCTACTGGTGGGTGAGGTGAGTGCATCACTCTTATTGGATTCTGTCTGATTAGTGCATTCTGACATTTGTGTATTTGTGTGTGGGAGCAGGTTCCTAGCCTTAGCAATGCAGATACAAAGCAATCTTCAACCAGACCTGCTCTACTTAGATCTAGGTAAGTTAGCATTCAATGAACTAAGTAATCTTGACAGCATACGTCTTACGAATCTCGATTTTAAGAGGGTAGGGTCTGATTATGAACGGCTATTTGACAGAAATGAACAATCAAACCACATCCATTTAGCCAACACGCAACCAATGGAGATTTCCCAGATGTAAAGATACTGATTTGCTGCCGCATTTTGCATTAACTATAATTTTCAGATTAAAGATCCAGAAAGATAGCCTTGTCTGTAAAGGGGAGAATAGCCTTTTCAAAATGGTTGTCCTCCCGCTGCTTCTGTATTATATCGCAAGCTTACGACTTTTCTGGGAAGAGCACAAACTGATTAAATATATGGATGGAAAAAGGGCATAGCACTTTTGGGGGATCTCTACGACAGGGGCGCTCTCAGAAAATTTCAGGATCTGGTTCAAAATTATGAAATTCCCATGGATCAGTTGCAACTATATGGCTCATTAGTCATGGTGTTAAAACACATATGGGGTTCTCTGAGGGGGATTAGGACCAACAAAGGGCTCCAAATGCTTTTCACATTCGGTCAAGGGATGAAATCAGTATTACTGTTGCATCTGCGGCTTCTCGGTTTATTTAAACACTTGCTTGATGAACTAAAGGAAAGGTGGGCAGCAGACACTGCAAGTGAAGAAGACGACTGTGATTGAATACTGACCATCACCAATGTTATCTCTAATTCTTTTTCCCTGTGTGTGGCAGCGAATGGTGTCTGAGTACTGAAGCCAAGGACATGCGTGTTGAAGACATATGACAACTCAGTAAGCAAGCAGGCTCCTGAGCTACCAGAATCAGTGGTACTTGCCACACCAAAGATTTATTTGTAAATCAATGAAAGATCACTGACACTGATGGCTGCATAATGTGCATTGATTATTCTTCCAAACAATGCATAACTCCCTCTTATATGACACCATCTAAAAAAAAAGCCTCAATGTTTGTTCAATGTCAGAGCATTGTAAAGAGTTGGCTTGCAGCCCGTATGACCTTTACATGTGGCTCTGAGCTGCTGCCTAATTGCCTGAGCACTAACATTCAGAAAGATGTTAAACAAAAGGGCAAGCATTTACTTGAATGATAACTGAAGCAAAGAAAAAGAAGCACAACTGTCCTGCACTACATATTTTTAGGAACACCATGTTTAAAGACGTTGTGCAATAAGTAAAAATTAAATCTCTTACAAATTGTATGTGTATTTATCTAACATGTGAAAATATTTCACCTTAGTACATGAGATTATATCACAGCATTGAGAGGCATTTATTAGAAGTGAGAGTTTTCAAACATGAAGTTAGAAACATTAATACCTCTCTGGCGACAATGTCATCAGTGAACCAAGATGCACGTCATTTGTCATGTGCACCTTTTATGGTCCCTATGTTATTATACATGGAACATTGTAGTCTATTAAATCAAAAATAAGAGACTTTTTGTACAGCGCACATCCTGAACTCCTGTACTTCAAGGTGCTCTCATGTGATAATGAAGAAAAATGAGGCAGGGTGAAATAAAACAAGTGCCTATTGTTAGATTATGCTCGTTGATGCTCTTTAATGTCATGTATAAGTTAGCATTCGCTACGCCATTTTCTTTTTATCAGGTGCCATTTTATGTGTTGTTCAAAACTAATCCTGTTGGATTTCTAGAAATGCCCCTTGCTAAGTTTCGTTTCTATAACGAGGAACTGTTCATGCCAGTGCATAGCTTTTCCTCGATAAAGAACCTCTCCCACTTGTCTGGCAATTTGATCGCAGCCCGGGGTGGAACGGCCTTTAAAGTGTTCTGAGCTGTGCAAGATACGAGAGTCGAAGCTTTTGTTTGTCTTTACGCTGTTCGCACACATCTGTTGGGAAAATTCCACTGTGGGCATGTTATTAGTTGACCATGCAATGCATATAATATATCTTTATGCTTACAGTTCCTCCGTTCCCTCTATAGTACTCTCTCGAGACTGTGCAGATGGAGCCCCGCTCTGAGCGTATATAATAAATGATTATTGGTGTATATTCTCCACTGTTTCTCTGACTCTTCATTTAGCATGGAAGGCTGAGAGGTGGTCAGTGGTGACCCGTGGGGCCCTAGTGGGGTCACTTCCTTCACTATGATGACAAAATGTGATCAAGCGGAAGCAAGAATTGAGCCCAGATTTTCTGGTTTCACATTGTGCAATTCAGTCTAGTAGCTGAAATTCTTCTCTCTCATTTTACATCAAAAGTTAATACTTTGCCTTTAATTACTTTGCGCTTGAGGTAGGAGCATGTGTGGCAGACAGAAGTCACATGAAGGTCCAGTTAATTTTGGGCTCAAGGATCCAAGAGAACTTTGAGCTCAGCCAGAGCCAGGCATCTGGCTCAAGCCTCCAGTGGCTTGCCCACCTCTAGCACATAATGGCAATTAAGGGGACAAAGGCTTGTGAAGGACATTATGAGACCATGCTTAAACAATTTGGTGAAGCAGGAATACCAACACCACACTCCTAGTTTCATAGTATAACTTTCTCACTACACCATATTTTAGTGAGTGGACTATGAGACTGGGTGGCCTCGCCCCCATGGGTAAAATAAAAAACTGTTGGGTTACAATCTTGCTTTCTTTTCACATACTTACTATCAGCATTTAGTTTGATTTACGTTCTTCCTACCACTGTAAATAAAGAAGCTGAGAAATACGTACAAAAAAGCGATTGTCCGCTTTGTCACAAGGGGAGGTCAAGATTAATAAAAAAAATGTTTTTTTAAAATCTTCTTGTTCCATACTTTTCAGCTTGCTTATTACACAACAGCTGGGGTGTGAGTGGTACCAATGGTGAGACTCAGAGACTACCCTCACCAAAGAAATGCCACTGTATTGTGGAACCTGCTCAAACCTTTAACACACAGTTTACAACAAGTATATTTTGACAAAGTGGTAAAGCCAAGGTTACATTTCAAGTCTCCTAGTGCCATGGCTAAAACATTTCCATTGGACCAAGTCTAGTAGTCGAGGTTGGGTGTTTGTGTCTGCCCACCTCAGTGAACTGCACTCCTTATTAGAGAGTCTTTGTCATTAATTTTTCTATACGACCTGCTACATTAACTGAGCCTGTTTATAATCCCACTTCTAGTTTAAAGATCCAACACAAAAGAGGAGATTGTGAGGCCTAAGGTTCTATTACATTCCAATTTAGTAATCAAGTTACTTCCTTTGTACTCTTGACTTCCCAAGAGTAGCAATAGCAAGCAGAGAAGGTTTACTCCAGGGTACGATAGAGGAAAAGCAATTCAGATAGAATATAACACAGTACTGTCATATCTATGTAAGTTCTAGAGACTTGGGACTTATTTTAGAGGGAATTATGGAATGAAACCTTTAAACTAACTTCATGACTCACAATTATCTCCATGTATATGTTTTGCTCCTCATAGGCCCACCTTACACCCTGACCATCATCAAGTTGGGATCAATGCAGCGCTCTGTCACACCACAGACAACATTATTTTTTTGACTCTTTGGAAAATGTTGGTGAGTACTCTTGGTGTAAAGCATTAACGTCAGACTGTTTTTAATTGCAGTCATATATGTGCAGCTGTCCTTCAGCTTGTTGACATACTAATGCACCCACTGCTTTTAAGTGGAATGAAAAAGGTGAGGAGTCTGTGAGGGGTGTGGCATAGAAGCGTAAGTAGGAATCCTTTCTTAGAGATGTGGCCTATGTGGTTAAGGGCCCGGCTTTAAAGATGTAAACTAGAATCCTGTGCTTCATCCAGCATACCTGCTTACTAGTATTTGGTTGCCTCTCTGAGCTTTCTGTTACTGCATCAAGGCATGTATCAGGCATACATGTTTTTCCAATGAGGCCAGGGATTGCATGGGCATAAAATTCAAATACTTATATGGTTTAGTCAGATGTGTTGTGAGAAACATGCACTGCTGTCTACCTCAGCTGCACTTTCCTCAATTATTTCCTGTCTTGAACATCCATCCACACCCAGAACCTACACAGATAACCTAGAAGTCGCTTACTTCAAAGTACAATAACTTGAAAAAGCAAATACTGTTTAACAGTGCAGGCTGAGGTAAAACATTAATTGTAAAAAGAACTGCATTGCTGGCAGGTTACTTTGAAGGGCTTTTACAGTCATTGTTGATAAATCTATCACCAGTTTTCAAAATCAGTTTTTAATTACTGCCAGGTCACTTAAAGCATTAAATATATATAGCATCTTTTCAAGGCCTTTCAAGAAAGTATCACCTAAAAGGAGTAAAAGGGCTTGGGAAGGTGTTAGGTGCATTAACATAATTCACTTCACGTCACACCTACATTCTTAGCTTGAGAGACTAGAATATGGGAATCACCCATGTAGGTGGACCTCCAAGCCAGTGCCGATATCAGTATTTACACGTAGGTTTTTGTCCTTCATCCAGCCAGAAAATTGCTAGTGTGCATTACTGAAATCTTTACTGTGTCATATCAATATCCTCCTTAACTCACATGATTGAGTGTCGTCCGCATACCCATCAAACAATGATCTAAAAGAGCATAACAATTTAGCCACCTGATGAGCCTAGATGTCAAAAAGCATAGGGCTGATTGAGAAACCCTTCTGTACTCTGTATATCGCCTTTTTGGCAGCACACTTAAATGCGCTCAATGGAACCATTTGGGTTCTGTCCTGAAGTAAAAATTTAGGCCAGGCCAAGACACTGACACCACCCCTATTACAGCCAATCTCTTTGCTAAGATAGAGTGGGAGACAATGTCAAAGGCCACGGAGAGATCCAAGAGTACCATAATTGCTAATTGTTCTTCATCCATAACCAGATGAAGGTCAGCCAGCATTAAGCACTGCTTCATTGCCATGATCCAGTCTAAAGTCCGTCTGCGCAGAGTGTAAAATGCCATTAGTCTTTATGTACGCCAACAGCTGAGCATTCTTATGCCTACTGTAACCTTGTTACAAAGGACAAAAGGGAGTGTGCTTGAGTGTTGATAATGCATTATCACACGTATTCACACATTAGGAAACTACTTCCTTACTTTTCACTGTCCTCTGAATTTCTTACACACTTTGGGGCACATTAAGTCTTGCATACATTATACAGTCTACATTTGCTTCCTCCTGGTTACACCTCATATCCGAGAGCGATTTGAACCCTTCTCTAGAATTTCAAATCCCTTAGAAGCATACGACAATCCTTGTTTTTGAATTCCCTGGATTCTGGACACCATCCTAGGAGTTCCTTATGGGTCCAGAAGATATAGGTCAGGTTCCAAAGGAGAACAAAGGGTGTCTTTAAGGAACTGTCATTCCTCTAGTCTCCAACTTCGCCCTTCCTTTGTTCCCCTAGTTTTTAGGTTTCGCCAGCACAGCACTTGCACTGTGCTTGTGAAATCTTTTGTTTTTAATATAAACTTAAAAGGGGCTTACATTCCGTCCCCTCTCTTCCCTGGCTTTTTATTGGTTCCTGTGCTTGCCACTTACCTTTCCTCCATTTCTACTGGCTGTAGCATATTTTCCTGCTTTTACCAATGCTTGTTCCTTGTCTGCTTCGCTTATCAGTTTCCCTTAGCCGAAATACTGTTAACATTCGCTTTGGTGGAACGATTTTTTCATAAACCTTTGCCTCTTTCGTCTTGCAGCAGATTTATATAGCTCAACTTATCACTGAGAGAGAGTAAGGGCCAGATGTATGACCATTAAGTTTTGCAAGTCGCAAATTGCGCATAATTGCGACTCACAATTTGCGACTCGCTAAACTTAATGTACAACAGTGCCTCAGACACCGTTTGCGATTCCGAATGGGGTCGCAAATTGCATGCCTCATGAATATTAATGAGGCTGTCGCAATTTGCGACCCCATTGGGAATGGCCAGCACTCCTAGGGATGGTGGCCTACTGGGGTCAGCAGACCACCATGTCTGGGACTGCTTTTAAATAAAGCAGTTTTTCTTTTTTTTAAATGCAGCCCATTTTCCTAAAAGGAAAACAGGATGCATTTAAAAAAGAAAAATGATTTAAGGGCAGGCAGTGGTCCTTAGGACCACTGCCTGCTCTTAAAAAATATTTACGCACCCATTCACAAAGGGGAAGGGGTCCCCTGCGGACCCCTTCCAGTTTGCGAGTGGTTTACCACCAACTTGAAGTAGGTGGTAAACTGCAAGTGTTTTGCGGCTGCAAATGCGGTCGCAAAACAACAGTACATGGCATGGTGACTCACTATTAGGAAGGGACGCCCCTTCCTAATAGTGAGAGTCGCAAATGCTATTTTGCGAGTCAGTGACTCGCAAAATAGCATTTGTACATGCCTGGAACCTTTTCTGCGGTCGCAAACGGGCCGCTGACCCGTTTGCGGCCGCAAAAAAGGGTTGTACATCTGGCCCTACGCGAATTGCCCAGAATCACAGAATGTTGCGCCGCCAAGACTCGAATCAGGATACTCAGCTCTCAAATCAGCAATTCTGGCTGCTGCACTACATCCTTTCCACTCCTGTGATACTTGTAAGGCAGCTCTTTCCTTTGTCCTGGACGGGGATTGATAAAAACAGCTTATTATTTATTACACAGGCGAAACTCATGCATTACCAATGTTTGTTTATAATCTCTGACCTTCCTTTGTAGCGAAGTACTTTGTATCAGACTTGCTTGGGATGAAGAAAGATTGTCCTTCAGTGAGCATCATTCAGCAAGTCTCACAATTCCCCTTCCTTATCTCCTCTGTCTACTTTATATACTCTTCTCGGGATAACAAGCTCCACCCTTTCTTTCCCTGGCCAGTTAGGTGAAATGGATTCTGATTGAGCCCACTCCTTTAGTTGTACCTGCTGCCTACGATAGGTTAATAGTTCTTCACTCGGGCTGGAAAACACACCCCCCTATAAAATTTGACTCCGACACTTGGTGTACACAATGGTCACGCACCATACGGCCAGTCTGACATTTGCGTGCAGCCATCTGTTTCCTATCAAAGTCTACCCTTCCTGTTAAAACATTGCCATCTATGCTGAGAGAAGACATGGTAAGTATGGCAGACAACAGCCCAAAGTAAAGACTGCATTTCTTAGACCTATGCGATGCAGTAGCACAAACAGTGAGTCATGGGCCCTATTGCAAGGAAAGAAATGGGTCCCCTGGCTACTGTCTGAATTATAAAATACAGCAATAATCAGGGTTTAGTGGGCCTCTCTGGCCTCTAGGCCCCAGTGCCACAGCAGCTGCTGCACCAATGGAAGCTATGCTCCTGATGCGACAGCAGGGAGTTGGACCAAGTTGCATTTGTTGCCCCACCCTGCAGTAAGTCCCAGAGTTGGTCGCTTACAGAGAGACTGGTCTATACTTAGCCAGAGTAGAAGGGCCGGTGCCTTCCCTCTCTTGAGGGGGTAATAGAACAGTAGCCTCTTCCCATGATTTGGGTACTGTACCTTTTGAAAGTGAGATACTGAATAATTCTGCCAGTCTGGCACTGGTCATTTCCTTAGCCACTGTAATAGTGCTCACTTTTCAGAGGTCAGTTGGAGCTCCAGGTTTGATAGAGTACCATTTTCTTTACGTGCTCAACTGACACTACCTCAAAGCTATCAAACTGCCAGTAAGAGCCTCATCAATACCGTAACTTACAGTAGATATTGTCTTTTTGGAGGAAACATTAAATTTAGCTCTGCTTTAGTTAATTTTGTCATTAAAAAATCGGATAAATGTTGATAACATTTCAGTGAGGTAGGCACTGTTGCTAGACTGCATGCAGAAGACAGCTTGTTAAAAATCCTAAAAATATCCTTGCTAGGAGTAGAAGCATTAAGGAATCTATTGGCATATGTTTTGTAGGCCAATTTGAGGTTTGGCCTGCACAGCGCTTGATCTGTGCTTGTGAAATCTCTTGTATTAAATATATCTTAAAAGGGGGCTCTTATCAGTTCCCAATGTTGAATTACTGTTTTCATTCGCTTTTGTATGGAACTTTTTTTTGTTATCTTCCCCTGGCTGCATACATTTATGATACTTCTACTAAAGCTGTTCACACTGTTTAAGCCCCATTCACTGTCAAGATAAGATCTCTTCACAAGAAAAAGGCTGACAGCTTCTAACAGTATGCTGGAATGCTTGCTTTTTATTACTTAGTTGAGTAAAGCAGATGCTTTATCCTTGGAACGTTTGTGGCATTTCCTATTCATGCCTCGGTGCATTTCTTTGCACTTTGTAGGCATTATCAGATAGATTTTTTCAACGTAATCTATTAGTCATTATGATCAAATTCTAAATGTTGTGATAAACATTGCATGTTAAAAAAAAAGCTAATATACAAGAGCTATGCTATATTTTACTACTAAACAGGCGGCCACAAGTGTAGTTACCTTGCAGAAAACAGGGTCATGATTTGAATGATGCAGCAGGTGCAGTAGCACCGGACCCAAAAGTTGTCAGAACTCCTCTAAACACATAATATTGCTATAACATCAATTAACTCTATTATTTCCCTCTTTCGTTTTTCAGTTTTGCTATTACTTACCCGAACTATACCACTAGTAACAGCACATAATATTGCTATATTTGACTACTAAACAGACAGTCACAATTGCCGTTATGTTGCAATAAAAAAGGACTTAATTTGAATGGTGCAGCAGCTGCAGTGGCACAGGGGCCAAAAGCTTCACGGACCCCACTAAACCCAGATTATTGCTAAAATTTAAAACTAAACAGGTAGTCACAAGTGCAGTTACCTTGCAATTGAAAGGGGCTTGATTTAAATGGTGCAGCAGGTGCAGTGCCACCAGGGCCAAAAGTTGCATAACTCCACTAAAAACCAAATATTGCTATATATGGCTACCAAACAGGTAGTCACAAGTAAATTTATCTTGCAGGCAACAGGTTCATTATTTGAATGTTGCAGCAGGTTGAATGGCACAAGCCTCAAAAGTTGTCAGAACTCCTCTAAACACCTAATAATGCTATATTTTACAACTAAACAGGCAGTCATAAGTGAAGTTATCTAGCAGGCACTAGGGTAATAATTTCAATAGTGCAGCAGGTGCAGTAGCACTGGGACCAAAAGCTCTAGGCACCCCACTAAACGCCTAATATTGCTATATTTTATTCCTAAACAGGGCAACCACAAGTGCAGTTACCTTGCAGACAACAGGGTCATGATTTGAATGGTCTGCAGGTGCAGTAGCACCGGGCCCAAACGCTGTAAGAACTCCTCTAAACACCTAATATTGATATATTTTACTACTATACAGGCAGACACAATTGCAGTTATCTTGCAGTTAAAAGGGGCTTGATTTCAATGGTGCCGCAGGTGCAGTGGCACCTGGGCAAAAAGCTCTAGGGAACTCACAAAACCGAGATTATTGCTAAATGTTACTACTAAACAGGCAGTCACAAGTGCAGTTATCTAGCAGGCACTAGGACCATGGTTTCAATGGTGCTGCAGGTGCAGTAGCACTGGGGCCAAAAGGTGTCAGAACTCCCCTAAACACCAAATATAGATATATTTAACTACTAAATAAGCAGTCACTAGTGCAGTTACCTTGCAGGCACTAGTGTCATGATTTCAATGGTGCAGCAAGTGCATTGACACCGAGGCCCAAAGATCTAGGAACCCCTCTCAACACCAAATATTGCAGTATTTTACTATTAAACATGCCGTCACAAGCGCAGTTAGCTTGCAGGCAATAGAGTCATGATTTGAATGGTGCAGCAGGTGCAGTGGCACTGGGCCCAAAAGTTGTCAGAACGCCTCTAAACACATAATATTGCTATAACATCAATTAATTCTATTATTTCCCTCTTTCGTTTTTCAGTTTCGCTATTACTTACCCGAACTATACCACTAGTAACAGCACAATATATTACCTTTTTGTACATAAACAAGTCCTAACACTTTAACAGACTTTCTGTAACTTATATTGTACAACTGCTCAGCAAGCTACAACCTTCAACAAAATACAGCTTCTTATTATTAATCACATTGGCGAAACCTAATGCATTTACCAATGCTTGTTATTTCTTTCTGTAGGTCTTTTACAGTTTTTTTATAGTGCTTTCTCTTTCCAAGATCAACATCTATTTGCTAGCTTCTTTCTGCTCTTTTACATTTTTTAGAGTTTAATGAAGTTTCTGAGTTTAGTGCATCACAGACATACCTTTTTCAACAGGGATGTGGAATCTAGGGCACCAGTAATCTAGCCACGGAACTCATTAGCCCCACTGTCAATATTCCTAGACGCTCATTACAGGTTTTTCACTATCATACAGAGATTCCAGCGGCTAAAATAGCCAAAATCTATGTGTGAAGCTCTGAGGGAAACTGAGGAACCACTGGAAAAATCAGATACAGAATCACTGATTCACCCAGTAATTTCTCATTTCTTAGTGGACCCTCAGGGTCCAATTCATAATAGGCCGAATTTTCTCCACTGCCAGGGATGCCAGTAACCCCGGAATCAGTAACTCCATGACTTTCTGCAGGGCCTGGGATACTATAAGGCCTGTTCTTGCTGCCCTCCCTTAGCCTGTTGTTAGGTCTGGCGCTGGGCCAGCTCTTCTTGGCATCCCTGCCTATGTTACTATGCATATGAACTGGACTACACTGGCCAGCATAGTCCAGACTGTCTCACTGCGGCCCTGCACTGACTGACTAGACTGTCCTCACACTCGGACCTTGGAGGTGACCTGCCCAACAACAGACTGAGACCAGACAAGCTAAGAATTCACTCCCCAGTCTGCTAACACATTAATGGCTAATATCAGGTAAGGCAGAATGCTGAGGGGTGGTGGTGGTGTTGAGGTTAGAATAAGGGTTTCAGCGATCAGATGTTTGCTCTTGTTGCCTTTTTTTAAAGTTTCTCCTGTTGCACATCTTCGCCCATCAATGACTTGTAAAGTTATGTTGCAGGTGGCTATGTATTGGGCATTTTTTTTAATTTAGGGCCAACTTAAAAAAAAACAACACTTAAAAAAGGAACACAGTTTGTTGACTCAAGCCAAACAACTGGAAGTGTCACAATGCAAAGCCTATTATGAGCACATATAGGGCATATCATGTGAATTTTGCTTGCATTATGCCACTCTGTAAATGCAACACTTCGTCATATGTGTCACATTTGGCATTGTCTAGAGTTTATTTGTTGTTCACCTCAATGTTCCTTCCTTTCGAGTTTGATGTATTGAGTAATATTAAATTGGATAACATTATTGTTTGGTATTTACGGTGCTTAGAAAACAACGGAAGTGCAATATGAAGTACTGGGCTAAAGAAAAAAAATGTTACTTTTTTATTGTTTTTCTTCTGAATTATTGTCTTTATTAATAATACGCATAGACATCATCATCATTATTTGCGACCGTGATTAACCAGGCCTAAGACAGACTTTCTGCCTTTCTAAATAAACCACCATACTACCAAGAAAATGCCAAAAATCAAAAGATTTAAAATTTAGTGTTTAATCTGCAACTCCATTTTCGACAATGACTATCGGAATCGGCACAAGGAAACGTTTCATCCTGAAAGACAACAAGGGCACCGTAGTCTGCCGTGTACAGTTCGTGGTGCTCCAGCTAATCCATTTGAGGTACACCAAGTCCACAAACAAAAGATATTTCTCCTGATGCAAAATGTACCAATTTCCAAACTTATTTTTCTACATGAAAAACGACTTCAGCAAATCTTTGAGGCTGATAACATTGAATCTTTGATAGGCACTTATTGGTGTAATAGAACTTTGCAACCAATTTAGAAAATAATTTTAGGTTATTGTACTTGTTTTAAGGTTGCAGCAGCAAGTATCGCTTCTAGGCGTACAGCTGATATGTCTCTAACAAAGTCTCCATCTCCTGAGCTAGAACCAACGACCATCAAGATTTTTCATCCTGGGCCGCCAACTGTGACTGCTTCTCTAGAAGAAACTGCTGAACCGCCTTTAGATTACAATAATAACAGGATAGTATTAAAGAGCAAAGTAATAAATGTGAAAATGTATTTGTAGGAAACCTCAGAAACTTCATCAGTGCTGTTTCAAGCAGCCACAACCTCATAGATGGCCCAAACTGGGAAAAATGTCACTCAGTGTGAGGAAGTAATACCTTATGGGTGTGCTATGAGAGTGGATAACTGAGAAATGTCCGAGCAAAATCATGATCCCCAAGATAGGACTGCTCCTGCCTCAGATTCCAGTGTTATTGAGGTAGCTGCCCTACAGGATGACTTGCTTCCAGTAATGAAACAAGGAACTGAATTAAGATCTAGTGTGGTAAAAATCCAATTCTCTGCTGACAATGTTTGCGCAGAAGTAAATATTTGCTACACAGATACATGAAAAATCATAAAAGCTTTTCAATTTGTGTAACGGATTGGTATTGCATACATTCACTGTATCGGATAAACCGTGAATGCCATTGTAAGCTGTGATTCAGCAGATCAGAAAACACAAACGGTGACTGAAAGGCAAAGTTTATTCTTGAGTGAAGTGGACCTCATCAGCCATGTAAACAGCATTACCCTAAAAATTCAAACACTTTCAGTGCAAAATGATTTGATGAATATCCCTATCTCAAATATAGTGAGAAAGTTGATGCAGCATTTTGTTTTCCATGTTATGTCAGCTCATCTTCAGTTGGAGAAGAGAAAGATACTAATGCATGGATTCAGAATACTGTACAAGAGTGGCACAAAATTAAAAGTCGAGGATTAAAAAGTGCTGGAAAGTTGTCACTCCATTTCAATAGTGACAGACATGATAGCTGTGGAAAAAAATCATGTCTTTCGTACAACGGCAAACAGATAGATGCTCAACTAAGTGCTCACAAGACACATGAAATTGCATTTCAAGAGCGTATCCGTCTCCAAACCGTGAGGTAATACTAATTCTGATGACGGTACATGTTTTCTCAGTAGAGAGGCAATTGCACTTCGAGGAAGGGATGATGACAAAGATGGCAATTATCAGCAGTTGGTGAAGCTGATGACTTCCTGGGAGCCATCATTAAAGAGTTGGTTAAATAATGCAAGCCTTCGACTACACCATGTTAGATACATGAGCCCCACAGCTCCAAATGAATTGCTAAATATTTTGGGAAATTGCATTCAGGAGGAGGTTGTCCGCAGGGTGCAAGGATGTTGCCCGTTTGCTGTGATGGCTGATACTACCCCATGATCAGCTCACGATAGTAATTTGGTATGTTACACATTTTTTCAAGGTCAAGGAACGTTTTCTTCACATTGGTAGTATTCATGATACGACTAGTGAAGGAATAGCATCTGCTATTGTAGATGCACTAACTGTGGGCTGGACATTAAAAAGTGTGTTGTTTAACCATATGATACAACGTCTTAAATGTCAGGTGCAAATAAGGGTTGTCAGGCCATGCTTGTTAAAATGGCAAAATAATACCTGCTTTATATTCCATGCCTAGCACACAAAAGTAACCTGTCAGTAGAAAAGGAATGCGATGAAAGCCTAATGGTGAAAACATTCTACAGAATTTTGCAGGAATTGTGTAATTTCTTCACTTTCAGCTTGAAGCATTTTGAAGAAGCCTTAAAAAGGTTGGCAATAGCTCTGCTTCTAAAATCACTGTCAAAAACACGTTGGATTATGAGATGTGATTCTGTTAAAGCAGTATGGGCTTCATATTAATTCAGGTTCTTCACTACAATAAAGAGGAGGATAAGACATTTGATAAAGATTTAAAGATAACTGCAAATAATTTATAGGGTCCAATGATCTCATTTGAATTTGTGTTGGCCATGCTGCTGATGAAAAACCTCATGAACAAAAATTGCTGTTGAACTCTTACAACAAGAGGAGCTTGATATCTTGCAAGCCAGTGATGTGGTGCGTCAAACGGCAGAGATCGCGCACCATATGCGAAAAAATGAGGACGGCATAAATGGCCTTATACAAGCTGCTTCAACTATTTGTGAAAAGGTAGGTGTGGATGCTGAAATGCAATTTCGCATACACCACAGACCACGTAAAATTCCAAAACGCTTTCATGGTAATCCAGATACTACTGTGCACTGGACTTCACAGACCTTTTACAAAGCTGAGATTCTGAAAGTAATTGATAGATTGAAAATAGAGTACCATGACACACAGCAGCTACTATTTGAGCGTATCGAGTCCCTGCTGGCGTTATTTACTACGAATGTTCACAAGGCAACTTTGGATGATATCAAGAATTTATGTTGCCTTTTCCCTGACAACTCACAGGAATCTGGATATTTTGCAGACAGAAGCCGAAATGAGGAGTAGAGACATCACTAAATTAGGTAAAACTACTCTCTATGAAGCAGCACAGCTCTTATTGGCAAAGCTAACATTTACCCACATCTTGCTTTGGCTTACAAATTGGCACTGCTTGTACCAGTAACTGTTGCCAGCAATGAGCGTAGTTTTAGCTGACCTAAACTGGTAAAGAAATACTTTAGATCCTCTATGACAGATGAGTGCTTAAATCATTTGATGCTCATCACTGTGAAGCAGATATCACGGATGAACGGAGCTTGAACAGTATAGCTTCAAAGTGGAGCATTTTAAAGGATCGTCACGTTTCAGTTTAAGGTCCAATTTATTTTGCTCGTAGCCCCAAACAATGCTTTATTTTTCATACAGGTTCCACGTTTTATGATTTCGGTCCTCTGATTTTTTGTGAATTGGGATTTATCTGGCCTAAAGGATTTATCATGGCAAAGAGAAACTGATCCATAGAATGCTTCCAAAGGACACACAAACTAATGTAGAATGATAACAGACTAGTTGAATGCTAATAAACAGTGTTTTGATCATTCGAGACCTGTGGAAGATAATCAATAAAATTCATTTTTTCAGGTAAAAGCTGTTTGTTTTCAATTATAAGTGTTTTATTGCACCTTTTAAGCACATGCTAAAAAACGTTCTTTATATTACACCACAGTTTTCAGATACATAGTAGACACTTTGAGTTCTGTACTAACTGGTGTAGTGGCTTAGGACTATATTATTGCTACCAAGAATGCCTTTGCTTCACTAAATAACTTAAAACGAATGCCCCCAAGCTTGCCCATTACTGCCGGTCAGTGACCTCAGCTCGTCGATACTCTTTCCAGTTGGGTCCAGGATGTTGCTAGTTGGGAAATCTCAGACTCTCTCGTTTTTGACTAAGCTACGCCCCTGTGCCCACTTCTAACTTGCAGGTGCAGATGACTGTCTTGGTGGCACATAAGCTTTACTTGGGCATGTAAAATGTTTTGCGAGTAATACCCCCGGCTTACAAGATAAGCCTTTAAGCTGTAACTTGTTAATTTTGAGACGTCATAATGTTTTGGTCTCCTAAGCTGCCTGATGAGCAACTTAATAGGTAAATGTTATGGGACTTTTAGTTCATATTATTTGTCAAAATTACTCCATCGTTCTGTCTAGTGTCTCTGGCTCAACGTTTACTAACCTCCCTGTATTTAACCCCATCTATTTCTGCATCAGTGCTTGTGTGCCTCCATTCTACTCTGAACTTCGCTATAGGCACCATATAGCATCTAATATAAAAGGAAATGAAGGCGCCCTACAATACATATCTTCTGAGCCACAATATCACTGCTCTTTGTAGTAGGAAATATATTTAATGAAACTTAGGTACATAATATTTATTATTTGCGTTCTGAATCACACATTAGTTATTCTTGGATATTGTTTTATTGATAAAGAACGATGTACAGTTCATGGTTTCAGTGCGTAGGCTGAATACAAGAATGATCATAGAAGGCAAATATTACTAAGTCTAAAAACACACACAAAAACAAAGCTCGCCGGCTCGCGGCGTTAGAAGACCGCACAACTGCACCTGCTCTACAAAAGCGAATGCGCACAAGATTAAAAGAGGCTGCAAAGTTCAACGTCTCGCGATCTGATTCGCTGGCAAGTCTCTGGCACTTTATAATTGGCTTGGTGTTTAATTACATAAGGTCATGGAACATATGTTCACATGTGCTTTTTAATTGGGCAGAGTTTAGTCATACAAGGTCAGAAAACAGCATGCCTCTGCCGACTAATTGGCAACTATACCTCATTTAGACAAGAATATTTCAGCACATAACGAATTGTTTTCTAATTATGACAACGTTTGAGAGCATATTTTCACTTTCCATCGTAGGTTCTTCTTTCAACCCCCAGAAATGTTAGGTTTCAGAAAGATCAGAGGAAGCTTTTCACCTTACATGATAATCTGATGCAGGATTGGAAATATGAAATGTCCCACTTTAGAGATGGGAAACTTCACTGCAACATTATTAATCCTCGAAATCTCCTGTACGTCTCACACAGAACAAGATCTTCACCAAAAAGTATAGTGAGCGAATGATCGATGAACTTATCAGATGATCGATTCAAACATCCCCGTCTTCCTTTTCTTCATTCATCTGCTTGTTAAATCAGGTGCCGCCCACTGTCATGTCAGCGGACGAGGGAGTAAAAGGGTGTGGAAGTATTTTGGGCAAGTCACCATCTATTGAGAGGAGGATGGATCAGTTTCGAAGGATTACTAAAACTAGTAGGATAACCTCTGCAAAATGATAAAATACATAATAGGAAAAATAATACATTCTTGTAAGAACAGTAGAGCTTGTACAAAAATGTGTACAGCAGTACCAGGGGGCAAAATATTTTACAAAAAAAACAATCTGTTATTTCTTTTGTCCGATGACAAAGCAAAATTCTAATTAAAAAAATCACCAGAATTCACTTTGCATGTAAGGCATTTTTTCAAGCCAGCAAAACCTGCCTGCTTTTAGGCGTCCACACTTGCCTGCACAATAATATATGGTCATACTTAAAACCTCATGTAGCCAGTAAGAATCTAAATGCCAACCCAGAACACAACAAAATCAGATGTTCGGCCTTTCTTGGTTATAACGCACTAGTTACTCAGGAAGACCATAACTGGTCAATCAGACGACTGTTGTTCCAGCGACTGTTTTGGTCCTATTTTCAAGGAATTAAAAAAATATGGCCGTTTTAGGCCGGTTCTGAGGGGCTATTTTCAGCCTCTCATAATTGCACTCGGCTGAACTGCCCTGACTTACCTGTGGAACAGCAGTTCGCAGCAGTGGGTGGACCTCTGCAAGATTACCTCCTGCTATTGCATGTTGCTTGTAGGTCATGGTAGGTAGTCGAAATCTCCAGACGAAAATGCAGACAGGAATAAAGAGTTACAGTGGGAAACCAGGTGTACTAAATCCAACTGTCCCGCTAATTTCTCACTTCTTAGTAGACCATTATGGTTCAACTTGCTATGCTGCATTTTTTCCAAGCCCTGGACTAACATTCCAGCTGGTAACGGTAACTCCTTGGGTTGGAAATACTGATCCCAGTAAGAGGCCATTCATGACGAGGGCCTCAAAAGGGAAGAACAAGGATTATGCTGGTGCATTTTCTAGGCCTAAAAGTTAGAAGCAATCACATAGCACGTGTTAAAATGATGATCGTCTTAAATCTTAGGATAGTTGGTTTCAGATCATAGCTTGAGGACAAGAGCTCCCCTGACCCTACTGTTCTCATTTACCTATGTGTTGAGGCAGAGCCAAGATAAACACCCCTGAACTTGAACGTGTGCCAGCAGAGATGGCCAGCTCCCAGTGAGGACAACAATTTCCTTATCGCAGAATCTTCATTGCTAGTCATGAGCGTTAGAAAAATTCCCAGCTGACTGTTGATAGCCCGGAACACTGGTATTCTTCAGCCGCGAGATGGTGAAGAGCCCTGTATAATGTAATGCAACGTTCACCTCCAAAAAGCCTATTCTGGCATAATTGTCCAAAACTTTAGACTAGACGATATGTATCAAAACAGGAATGACTTTCCTAACACTACTTTGCAGCACCCCTGGAAAACAGGCTTCTGCTTAACATGTCTAAATAGAGAGGAAAAGAGTAGCCTGGTAGACTTGCATTAGAAAAGGCTAATAAACACACTGTCCCTGTAAAAATTCAGGGGCTACCATATTGCAAGATGTCTTGTACTGCCTTACAATCTGTTGTTTTTTTCCAGCTCATGTGAGAAGGATCTTAGAACACTGGGTGTTTTTACCCCTGTCTTTTTTCTTGAAATTCCCGTCAGAAGCTACAGTTTTCTACTTCACTCAACGTCCTTAAGTGTTAAAAAACATTTTAAGGTGTTTGCCTTTTAGTTCCATCAGTTTTCTACTATGTCTTCATGTTTTGTAAAGTGCCCTACTAGTGCAAGGAAAGAAGCTGTCACAGACTATCATAAGGTATATGTGGTCTGTCTCCCAGAACCATATTTGATTGAATTCTGTGAATTTTACCAGAAAACGTTCAAAACAACTTTAAAGGGCATAGAAGGCAAAGGAAGCTGGACGACCTTACGACTAAGGAAAATAGTAACAAGGCAGCCCCAGAAGCCTCAACTTCTACTATTACTTTGCCTTCTTCTGATCAGAACTCCCACATAGGGAGAGCTAAAGAGAGAAAGTTACCAAAAGACGGAAAACAAAAACCATCATTAACATTGCCGTTCGAGGTCAAAGGTATCAATGTTGGAGAAGGAGACAAGACAGATTTGCTCACTGTCGAGGACTGAGTCATTATCAACATCAGCGCATGTCACCATCATCACTCGCCAAGTTTATGCCATCAAAATTCTCAAGGCCATTATATTTGCGTCAGCCATTTTGACGTCACCACAACCGTCAAAGGCATACCAAGAGATGTTTAGAAAACACTAATTGTCGAAGCTACATTCACTGTAGAGGTTTCACTCGATGTGAGGCACCACTCACTAGCAAGGCTTTACTCAACCTCAAGGCACCACTTGACATCACAGCACCGCTTGACATCTCAAGACTAACTGATATCAAGATCGACATTGATGTTTTCCGCTTTGAGCCATTCACCGGGTTTGACCACTAAACTGGGGGTTAAGATTCACTCCATCACTTGCTCAGTCTTTGATTCCAGTGAGGCCTTTGTGTTTCATCATCGCAGTGGAATATCCATTGCATCTACAGCTTCTCAATCTACTAACTCTGCCGAAGTCTGCACAAGTAATGAGACACAAGTCCATGTCCCCTGCTATACTTCCCGGAAGAAACCCGCTACTTAGGTACTCTCCTATAGCTGAGCCTCGGTAAAAGAATGTGTTACAATTGAGAGATGTAGACTTTATTCAGTCTTTGCCTAAACCTAGGTGTAAAAGATCTAATAAAAGACATCCACCAAAGACCTCCGGTTCTGAAGTGGACAAAATACAATCCCACTTCTCAGGCAGCCTCTCCCTCTAGGATTTTACCTGTTGATTACATTAACACTTTTCAGGACTTGCTAATACAGACAAGGGCTTCACCCAGACCTTTGTTGCCTCTCGTTCCTGGCTTGTTAGACACTGCAGAAAAAACTTTTTGACTTCTACTATGATAAAAATCACCAAACCCCTCACTTACTGTAAAAATGCAAGACTCCTAGACAAGCTCCAATAATTTTTTGGGATCAGATCCTAAGTCGGATTCACTACCTGTGTGTGCAGTTTACAGAAAGCACTCTTCAGCTCCTGAAATATCGATACTACCAGATGCAGGGCTCCACCTATAGACCTTGCAAGAAAGAAAATGTTTGGGATGGCCTCTACCACAACAAAAATAAATTGGGGCTGTCGCCTTCACACTCAAAACAGCAAGCGCATTGGCTCTGTTGGGCACATATGACAGAGAGCTGTGGCAGAGTGTACAGAGGTTTGCAAAAGATTAACCCTAAGATAGTTTGGGTTGGGGGGGTGTGGGGGTTATGAGGCTCTGGCCCAAAAAAGCATCATGCTGATAACAGTGCTTTGTTTTAAGAAGGGAAAAAAATGAGCTGCAGTATTAAATGGGCCATCAATAACATCTTTTGTCATTTATATCCTAGCTGGGAGTATGTGGGGAAG
This sequence comes from Calotriton arnoldi, assembly GCA_963921515.1. NCBI lineage: Eukaryota > Metazoa > Chordata > Amphibia > Caudata > Salamandridae > Calotriton > Calotriton arnoldi. The sequence goes on from CAWUFW010009633.1 coordinate 53,723, forward strand.
GGACTCCAAATATTCTTTAAAACCTCCACCCCCTTTTCTAATAATCACACTGTGGATACATTTACATGTTAGTAAGGCTTGCCTGACCAGAATAGTATGTTTGGAAATCATGTATTTGATTGCATTTTTAAAAAGGCAACAAAACTTAACTGCAGTGTTTAAATATGTCTAGACATATTTAAACATTGCCAATTTAATAGAATAATTGTGAAAAATTCTGAGGGGCTGATGATTGTTTATTTTCTAAGAGAGGGGTGGGGGCATGGCATAAAAGTTTGAAGACCACTGCTCTATAGGATTTGTAAAACAGGCACACCAATCTTGGCAACACAGTACAATGTTAGTGCAATAGAAAACGCAAATAAAATCTATTTAAAGCACTTGTTTGTAAGCATCTCAAAATATCTCCTAATTTTTTCCGACTTATAAATAATTATAAAGTCTTGGCAGCACTACAGCTCAGTCTGCTCTTAAACCTATATATATATATATATATATATATATATATATATATATATATATATATATATATATATATATATATATATATATATATATATATATATATTGAATAATAATAAAAACTGTTAACGCTGGATTTAGCAAACCTCTAACCTCTAAAATGGCTCACACAAACGTCTATGAACAGAAACAAAGCATCCCAGAGAAATAAAAACTGCACACAGGCTCTGAACGGGTCTTTTGGAAGAAAACATTCTCCAGCAATGACTCCGCCCCCTGGAGGGAATGCCAGCTGTGCGCCTCATCTTGGCGCCATTCCCTCCCGCCATAATGCACACTCTCCCTTCTCATCGCGACACGTGCAGCAGCTAATTTAGGACATGAGCATGCTTTTGTATCATTGGGGAGTGAGTACAACAACAAAAATATCTACACACGAACCAAACTGAACTCTTGACGCATATACGTTTAAAACCAAGCTAACTGACACAGTTAGCAATAGCGACGAGGGCGGGTTCCGGGACAAGGCTAGATTGGACATTCAAAGGATGCTCCCATACAAGGGGGTGCTGTGAGAGGGAAAGAGCAAAAGTTGGGGAGAGAAAAGCCAGCGTAGGAGTCAGCAAAGCATGGGTAAATTCTCAGTAAATGCATCTCCTTCCCATCTTGCCCCAGCCCTGATCATCAAATGAAAGAATAGTATGTGAAAGAGCTTTTTGAAATGCAGTTCACATTCTGTTGTGCATTCTTTCCTCTGACACATTACGCGGGCTCCCAGATACACTACGATGCTCCTCTGCTCCTGACCAAAGAAAGCGATGACAATGGACTTATGACCCGCTCTAGCAGTGTTTTTAGTTTTTTTTTAAGCAAACAGCTGTTTCAGTGTGGGCCTACAGGCAGATCACGGCTCCCTGTTATTGTTCTGAAGTAATCAGCTGCTGCCCCATGTCCTCTGCCTCAGAGCGGGGACACTGTAAGTAAGACTTGCCATCTTCTCATCTGCAACTGGCTATTTGGGTGCAGGGGACACTCGTCAATAAATGTGCAGAGGTCCTGCGGATCAGCACTGAAGGATCTGGCGAACGAAAGGACGGACTAGGCACAGGAAGATGCTGGTACCTCGAGAACATCAAGCGGCTCCTCAGCATTATCTCTCAGGAATGTCCCTACAAGGACATGTGGAAGAGGGGGAGCGAAACCATGTTTCCAATGCAAAGGCTGTTCCTCACAGCAGGGCAGGGGGAAGTGCACAAAGTGTGGAACTCAACCTTGTTTTTTATGAAACAATGCACATCTTTCAATATCGCAAGATACTACAAGCAAGATGTCACGCACATGCAGAGCCATCACATCAGAAGACATTTACTTTATTGAGCAGGGGTTTATGAGTCACAGAACCCTTTCTATGGCCCGGCCTGACAGCACAGCTGTCGCCAGACAATTATGAGAAAACCACCAAGAGAGGGGCTTTGGCTCGGCCCACATGTTGGGTGCCAAGAGTACATGTTTTGATTCGGCAGAAGTTGTGTGCTTAACGCAGCTGAACTTAACGCAGCTGTGGTCATTTTGTTTATTTAGCCAGCTGCTCGAGGTTGAACTTTCAGGGCACACACATTACATTGTAATTCTATTGCTAGATAGTTTATGGTGTTTTTCTCTGGGAGCAGCAATGATAGGAGGACGGTAGTCATTAACCTACATGGCTTTTTAGGTCTGACTTAACAGTGCATTCAGAAGCCAGACCTATTAGCATTGCCAATACATGTTCAGATCAGGCCCCTATTCTCTTTAAGTGGCCCATCCGGTGTAGAGAGTGTAACATACTACCTCCAACTTGAGGAGAACAGTAGACTGGTTGTGGAATACTATAAATGCTATAGACATTGTATCAGGTAGGCTGAACAACCAGGGTATAAAGCATAAGCAACTGCGAAGCCGGGATGGCTGCCTATCTGTGCAGGAAGGACTAGAAAAATAAGAGCATGCAGTAAGAGGCAGAGAAAAGGATGCAGGTGAGCGTTCTTTAGTTAATCTTAGTGTCAAAACTGGAGCTAACACTTTTGACGTAGGCAGCTGGGGCAGTATATCTGGCAAACACCCCAGACACAAGACATCTACACCAAGCTGAGAAATCTCCTCTAGCTAATATGTGCTCTGTTGTGTAAGGAATTCATTTGATCCAATTTGTGTGGTTCCAGAAGGAAAGGAGAAGATGACTGTTTGAAGGACCAGAGTGTATCATTGGCACATGAGCGTTCATCTGGAATCTAATCTGGAAAAGCCTGAAGGCCTGGATCTTCAAACTTTGATTAGCCCTTAGCTACATTCTTCGGCCCTTTTGATTGTTAGTTCTGTTTTAGCGCCAAGAAACCTCTGGATGGTTGTGCGCTCTAGTAATAAGATTAGCATTAACATGAATAAAAGTTAAAGCCAAAAATATAAATGGGTGATTTCAATCAGGTGTTACTGATATTAAACAAAGAACTGGTAAACCCAGGCCCCAAAAAAGATAAAGAAGAAGTGAAAAATGCTTTGAGCTCAACTGGATAAAAAAGACAACTCAGGTGAAGTTGGTCCTCTCTAATTGATGGTGCAGGTGATGATAAGCAATGGCGATGGAGTCAGTACGATCAGGCAGCCCACCAGTGCTTCAGTTAGAATCTCACAGTCAAGTAGCACCAAGAAAAGCATGCCTCCTTCCGAAGGGATGGGAGTAGGTAGGCAAGGACATTAGTAAACTCAGCACAGGTCTGGTGTCATGAAGGGGATGTAGTTTAAAGTAGGCTTGCTTCTTAGAAATGGAGCAAATCTGAGGGATACAATTAGTGATTTTCCAATAAAGATGTCAGTCTCATGACTTTGAATTCTTCTGTGACTCCGCCAGATAGGAAGCAGTTATTGTTGGCGTTACTGTGAAGTGCATTTGGGGCCTTGCTCATTACAAGATCCGGTGTGTCACAGTATTTGTGGAACCTTGAGTATTATGCAGAATGATTGCATCGGCTTGCTCTTCATACTGTTGTTTTGCCGATTAGAGAAAACCATGAGACTGGTCACAAGGAGATGAAGTCATTTGCATGGGTCCATAAATTGGGTCAAAACAAGAAGCAAGGAATTGCATCTCCTGGTTTGTTGTCAGCCAATAAACCACATCTTGTCGCAACAAGTGAGAACCGCCAACTACAAGGCAATTATCTTCAATAATGTCCAGCCCAGATTTGACCTATGTTTGGATTTTTATTGTATTTGTGACTAATGAATCATCAGAACACTATACACAGTCAATGGAATCCCCAGGCCCACTAAGCAGATTGGTCTAGTGGATTCATTTATCATTGTGGGATACTCGACAACTTTTTTACCACTGTATTGACGGAGGAGATGATGCTGGAGAAAGATGCTCATTGCGCGAGCTATCCTTCCTGCCTCATTCCGTAAGCAAAATGGGAAGTGGCAAGGTGAAGAGGGTAACCGTGTCAATGTGAAGAGGGTAACCGTTTTACGCCACGTGTAATTTACGGCATCCAAAACTGCCATAACCTACTTTGTAGCTGCACAACGCATCTTAATATCAGTGAGGGCAGGGGAGTGTGTTTTTTGTGTTTCTTTGCAGATTTATTGTATGTTACCTCTAAACCTGAGCCTTCATGCCCCGACCCTCGCTCTCCCCTCTTCCTTCCAATGCGAGAGCAGGAGCAGAGCTAACCAATGGCCACCCTAATCTGGTGGCTCAGGCCTCCTATCCCTGTCAGTGATCAACTATCATTACCCTCCTTACCATCCAGTCCAGGCACATAGATAATGGACAGAGAGGTTAAGGGCATCTTTTTGAGGCATCTTCCCTGATTGGGCTTGTTATGGCCTAGAGTCAGAACCCCTGCATCTCTCACCACCATTCCATCCTCCTTGTGTCCTCCTGCCTCATTAATTTTCATCCTCCTTCCATAGAACCTTAGTTTGTTTCCTCTCCTCAGTCTCTGATAGCACCCCTCCCTTGGGTTGCACCTCATCACTTGTGGGTGAAACCTGTAGTCCTACTATTGTGATATAAGTGTTTCCCCATGTGTTCAGCCTCATTGCTTCTGAAGGGACCCTCTAAACCCGCTAATGCGGTGTCTGTGGTATTTCATGAGTTATGTCTCTGCTACTCGTTAATGGACCTTTCAGAACCACTGTTGTGGTGTCTGGGCTGTTCTTGGGTTAAGTGTTCACTGTCTTTGAGTGGACCCATATTCTCACTACTGACATGTCTTGTGTTATTCATTGCGTCTCATGTCCACAACTTCTGGGTGGTGATGATGGACTACTTTGCTGTCTGTAAGATACTCCATATTTGGCCGATTTAACTTCACTATAGATCCTTTAGTCCCTAAAATGCAGTGATGGAATTGAAGATTAAATTGTGTATGTGGGCTGCAGTTATTTTCTAAACACCCACGGGTCCCCTGAGAAGGCTTTGCCGACCCCCCAGCCATCCACTTGAACACAGGTTCAGAATCACCGGTGTGGACCTTAGTAGACTTTTCCTCGAAAAGGCATAGATGGGATTAAATATTTATTCCCTAAATATTTATTCCCTACCTGCAGAGTTAAGCTACAAAAATGCTTCAAAGTTATTTCCTACTTAATTTTCAAATTTTGATTTAGTAGTGACATCATCATTTTGCTAACTTTAGAGGAAATGAAACTTTGCAAACATGTACCTTAGGCTGCTTGAGTCAGACCTTGCTTAAAACCAGTTCTTCCACTCATCCCACCCCCACAGCTGGAATACACACCCTGGGAGAGTTAATGACCCTGGTTCAGAGAGGAATAGCCGTCCTCTGAGCCTAGGAAGAGCCAATGGGTGTTAAATGCTCATCACTAAGCAGGAACTATCTAGATGGGAGTGGACAAGAACAGGTGACAGAACAAAATACAGCTTCAGTACTGCCTCTTGACTTGGAGATGCCACAGAGGGATTCATTTGTTAATTCCCAGGACCCTCCTAGACAGCCAGACTCCATTCTGAGTAGGAGAGATAACCAGTTTTGACCCTAATGACATGAGGAGAGCTTATCGAAATAAGGGATTGGCTAAGGTGCTGAAGACTGACCTGTCTGGTAGCAGTTGGTTTATGCTGCCTTGAAACAGACTCTTGGGTAATTTTACAGTAAGGTAAAGAGGAAGTGCTGCAAAAGGAGATGCTCCTCAACCACCACCTCCTAAGGATGTTCCCAGACCCTATAAAACTCCATATAAAGATGAAGACCGTGCTAAAAAAGAGAATTCATTCAAGGACTCCTGACTCCTGCTGTTACCCATGGACTGGAGCTGCTCTCCAACTGTCTATTGGTTGGACTCCTGTTACCTGCTTCAAGGAAACAAAAAACAGGACTCATGACACAAGAGTCTGATGACAAGAGCGGACTGGACCTTGCAAGAGACCGGAATGAAGAAGCCTGCAATGAGGAGCTTTGAGCTGCAGGACTGACCAAGAGGAACTTCCATCACTTGGAAAAAGTTGGGACTTAGTAATTTGTTCCACCTGTGGGACTGGGACAAGGTACTGAAGCTTTCTCAGGGAAGTCCCACCAAAGGTGGGCAACAAAACCAGGTTTGTCTAGCTCAAAGCTTTTTGCTGTGCTGAAAACCGGTTCCGCTGGACATCTCAGTAAAAGTATCTAGACTGGTGGAGCCCTACCTGATAAAGATTCCAAACTTACCCTAATGCAGTGGTTCCCAAACTTTTTTGACCCGCGGCTCCCTTGACCCATTGGCCATCGCCCGTGGCTCCCCACTGTTACTTTTTTTGGAGGGTGGGGGGATGTAAGCCCGGCCTCTAGAGTACTTGCATTTATCTCCCTGAAAATAATTGGGATGAAGCTGATGAAGGTATTATAATCATATACGCAGGGTGTTTCGTATTTCTAAGGCGGCTCCTCTAACAAAATATTCCTAGTTACACTTCTTTGCCCATGCCTTTTTTAGAGTACTCTCTCAAACTTTTTTATCCCACTTACAGTACTAGATAGTACCCCTATGCATGTAGGCCTCATTGCCAAAGTGTTTCTGTGCTTGAAGAATATTTGCATGCACTTCCATTTCTACCCATATCATACGTGCCAACACACCTGTCTGAGCAGGGTGACTCACGATTTTTTAAACAACATATAGCTTTATTTTTGCTGTTTCCTCCCTAAAATTGGCTCCAAATCAATGCAAGCCAAATAAATTCCTCAGATTTTTTTTTTTGTTGATTTTGTTGATTTATTTTTTTAAACGTCCCTCTTTCTTGCTTCTAAATGGTGGCATTATGCCGTATATGGTGTTTTACTTCCCTGTGCTCAAGGAGAGAGCAGGACTGTCTAGAAAAGTGCGTGTACTGAAAGAAATGTGTAATAGAAGTACCTATGGTTCGAGTACAAGAGTCAATACTTAACAATATTTAATGTGTTTAATAGACAGGACGACTGTACTTTCCCGATAACTTGCATTGGTGTAAAATGCATTTGGAAAAAAATGAAACTATTAACGAATCTAACAAAATAAATCAGGCATCTTTCGCTTACTTTGGGAGTGTTGGAATGTGGGGATCCAGTGAAATATGGAGGTCATCTCCCTCGACATGCCATCAATTAAGCACTACATGTACAGCTTTAGGCATGTCACTTACAAATCATCGACATCATGTGTTTAAGTCTTATTAGTTTAACTGAAGCCAACGGACCCTTCAACATTATGGTCTAGATGTACGACCATTAAGTTTAGCGAAGCGCCAATTGCGCAAAATTGCGACTCGCAATTTGCGACTCGCTAAGCGTAATGTACAACAGTGTCTCAGACACTATTTGCGATTCCCAATGGGGTCGCAAATTGCATGCCTCATGAATATTAATGAGGCTGTCGCAATTTGCGACACCATTGGGAATGGCTAGCACTCCCAGGGTTGGTGGCCTGCTGGGGTCAGCAGACCACCATGTCTCTGACTGCTTTTTTAATAAAGCAGTTTTTATTTTAAATGCAGCCCGTTTTCCTTAAAGGAAAACGGGACGCATTTAAAACAAAAAAATGAAACATTTCAGTTTCATTTTTTAAGGGCAGGCAGTGGTCCCCGGGACCACTGCCTTCTCTTAAAAAATATTGTAAACCCATTCATAAAGGGGAAGGGAGTGGCTTACCACCCTTTGGACAAGGGTGGTAAACTGCGACTGTTTTGCGACCGCAAATGCGGTCGCAAAACAATGGTACATGGCAATTGCACTCGATATTAGGAAGGGATGCCCTTGGCACGCCCCTTCCTAATAGCGAGTCGCTAACCATATTTTGCGAGTCGCTAAACTATTAGGGTTAGTACATTGGGCGGATGTTTTTTGCAGTCGCAAAGAGGCCAAATTCCCCTTTGCGACCGCAAAAAACGGTCGTACATCTGCCCCTAAATGCATTAAACTGCTTTGTGCGCGGCTCCCCTGGCTAGGTTTGACGGCTCCCCAGGGAGCCACGGCGCACAGTTTGGGAACCACTGCCCTAATGGAACATTATGACTTCCAAAAACGTGACTAAATCCAAAAGTAAAATCTTGGATCAGGGCAAGACAGCAAATCTATCTGCCCGGCAAAGAATCCCTGATAGCTGTGAAATTCAGCTTTATCCCGCTTGGAGCTTTTGGTGCCAAAACCAACAGCTTAGGCGAGAGCTCAAATTCGCTGTATCTGAATTTGGGGGACACTTGCCTCCCCCAGCCTTGGGCCTTGCCCCACTGAGGATACTGACTTCCATTTCCAGAGCTAAGTCTGAAGTTAAAACCTTTGACAGAGATGACCTGCTTGGTGTCTCCAACCTCTGCTCCATCGCAGCTGGCCCGAAATGGCACCTAGGTCCTGGCCACCCAAGGATAATAATTTTGATTAGTGCATTACTTTTTCTTGGCTCTTTTTGCACTAAAACTTTAAAATTTAAAATTTCTGGTTCATTTTAACCTACCTTCATGATCGTGGTGCCATTCTGCTCATTAATGTTCTCTCCATTTCTCTAAATTGGTTTGGTCATTTTATTGTATTGTTTTTGTTACTTTAACATTGTTGGTGCTGCTTGAAGGCAACACACACTTCACTGGGGAAAGCCTGTTACTTGTGCCATAGATTCCAGGAGCTGAGCCGAGATTCTCTCAGAACTGTGTCCTGACCTAACCAGATGGGGTGTACTAAGTTGGTAAGAGAACTCCCTCCCAAATTAATAATCCAATTCCTGACAGGGCCTTCAGGAAAAGTCAAACGAGAGTCCCACAAATACACCTGGAAACTTCCACTTCATACAGCTTTCCAGGCATACTTATGAGAATTTTGGCAGAAATCTAAATCTTCACCCATATGTTTTGGTCCCAATGTTTGTAAATATATGCTGAGGTCTCAACTAAACAGATTAATATTGCTGATTGAATTCATAGTAGTTGTAGCACGGAGAGAAGAAAACAAGTTACTTACCTGTAACTTCAGTTATCCAATATTGGTATCTTTCATAGATTCACATGCTTGAATCATCCCCGCCGTTGATTTGGGAGTCTCACAGTAAAAATAAACATATATATAATAGCAGTAATATATATCATAATATGCTATAATGCACTGCCTAGTCATTGCAGTAGCCCATCCTGATCCTTTTGTAAAAAAGAACCAAAGTTGAAACACAGCCAATCAGGCTCTAGCACCCTCTAGAACACTCTACAAGAGAGGCAAGTCCCGCAGATTTTCTAGCACAAGTGACAAGAGTGATATATCAGTAATAAGGGAAGCCTCTCCGGGGAGGAGGGTGGGTCGCATGTGAATCTATGAAAAATACCAATACTGGATAACTAAAGTTGCAGGTAAGTAACTCGTTTTCTTATCCTGTATTGGATCTTTTATAGATTCACATGCTTGAATCAGAATAGCTAGCAGTTATACACTTTTAATCTTAGAGGATGGCGGGTATCATATGAATGGCAAATAAATATCCTCAAAATAGATATACATGTACATATCTACTGCATATGTATGACAATATAAAAAAGAAGCATTTATGCATAAAGAGAACTCAAACCAGCAATCACATGTGAAGCAAATGCATTGCATTAGCATTAATAATTAATCACCTCCAAAACAGAGGCTTACCTTATTGGAAGAAATGACGTAAGACTGCTTGTCCTACCGCTGCCTCCCTAGCCAAATCCAAGCAGTAATGCCGCGTAAATGTATGCACATTCTTCCATGTTGCGACACGGCATATTTTATCAGTGCCGCTGAGGATGACCATGCTCTGGTGGAATGAGCTTTAGGTTTGAAAGAAAGCGGCCTGCCTGCTTTAACATGGCAAAAATGAATAAGCAGCTGCAATCCACCTTGCAATTGTAGCTTTAGTCACTGCAGTACCTGGCTTTTGCGCAATATAGGACACAAACAGTTGATCAGATCTCTGGATGGTCTTAGTATGTGAAAGATAAAATGTGAGGCATCTCTTCATATCCAGTGTATGAAGTGCCTTTTCAGCCGTAGAACTAGGATTAGGAAAGAATGTCTGTAGAATAACCGGCTCATTAAGGTAGAAAGTTGACGGTACCTTTGGAATAAATGCAGGATTCGTTCTAAGGAGAACGTAGTCATTAGTAAAGCGAAGGTAAGGCTCTTTAATTGTAAAGGCTTGAATCTCACTGACTCTCCTGGCAGAAGTAAGAGCCAACAATAAAGCAACTTTCCAGGAAATGTATTTGAGCTCAGCTCTGTGTATAGGCTCAAAAGGTTGTTTCATAAGTTGCGACAGAACCAGATTAAGTCTCCATTCCAGAGGAGGAGCTCTTACAGGAGGATATACTCTAAAAAATACCTTTCTTAAACTGTTTTACCAGTCGACATGAACAAAGAGATAAATCTCCAGAGGATCGCCTGTAAGTAGAGATGGCAGCCAGATGTAACTTAATAGATGTGAACCTAAGGCCGGATTTAGCCAGGGAGAGCAGATAAGGCAACATTTTATCTGGAGAAGACTCAAGTGGGTGCACACTGTTACGAAGGCACCATGAACAGAAACGTTTCCATTTGAGAGTGCAAGTTTTAATCGTGGATGGTGCCCTTGCTTTAGAAAGAATGTCCCTCCAGTCTCGCAGCAGGTCTAATTCCTTGAACTCAGCGAGTTCAGTAACCACACATATAGTTGCAGCGGGTCTGGATGTGGATGGAGAATCTGGCCCCTGCTCAATGTTAACAGTGTCGACGATACTGGAATGCGATAAGGTCTGCATTCTGAGAGCAGGAGAAGCTCTGTGAACCAGTGCTGGCATGGCCAACGGGGAGCAATGAGAATCATTCGGCATGGCTCTCTTTTAAGCTTCATCAGAAGCCTTGGAATTAACGGAAAGGGAGGGAACGCGAGGGGGAGATGATACTTGTCCATCTTAACAGAAAAGCGTTTCCCCATGAACCTTTTTCTGGCTCCCAGCTGGCAAAAAATGGACTTTTCCGGGTCATCTCGGAAGGGAAGAGATCCAAGTTGGGCTTGCCCCACATCTGGAAGATGGACTCAAGAACTGTCTGATCTAACTCCCATTTGTGGCAAGAGTTGGAAGTCCTGCTCAGGGTATCCGCCAGACTGTTCTTCAATCCTGGGAGATGTTCTACCTTGATAGATATGTGGTGAGAGAGAAGCCACTTCCAGATTTCCTGTGCTTCCTGCGATAGGATGTGGGAGCGTGTGCCTCCTTGTTTGTTCAGGTAATGCATGCATGAGGAATTGTCTGTCCTTATCAGAACCGAGGATCCCTGAATCCTTGGGAGGAAAGCCTGCAAGGCTAGAGAAATGGCTCGGAGCTCCAGGAAATTGATGTGCATCTTTGAAAGCGCTTTGGACCACTTGCCCCTTATCCGGAGGTCTTGAAGGTGGGCCCCCCCATCCTTCTAGAGAAGCGTCCATAGTGAGGACTAAATCCGGCATCCGGGAAAGGAAAGTTAGCCCTAAAGAGAGATTTCTGGGGCGCTGCCACCAGAGCAGAGGGGCCTGCATGACTGGAGTTATTCGCACCAGGTCGTCGAACGATCCGGTCACCTGAAGCCATTGATTGTCTAGTTCCTCCTGTATTGATCTCATTCTGAGACGAGCGCAAGGTACCATAAGAATTGCAGAGGACATCATGCCCAGTAGAGATTTTATCAGCCTCACAGAAGTGCACTTTTTTCCTCTTAACTTTTTTGCTAGGGAAATGAGATGTGTTTGCCTTTCTGTGGACAAGAATGCCTTGTCTTGGATAGTGTCTAAGACTGTTCCGAGAAAAAGCGTCTTTTGAGACGGTTGCAGAACTGACTTCTGAAAATTGAGAGTTAGCCCCAGGGAACGAAACATTTGTAGGCAGATTGAAGTTGCTTTTGAGGCTTGTCGAAAAGACAGTGCTTTCACTAACCAGTCGTCTAGGTAAGGAAACAGCTGCAGGCCCTGCAGCCTGAGATGAGCAGCAACTGGAGCCAGACATTTGGTGAATACTCTTGGGGCTGACCGAAGACCAAAAGGGAGAACTCTGAACTGAAAATGAGCACCTGTCACAGTGAAACGGAGAAACCTTCGATGTTTGGGATGAATAGGGAAGTGGAAATATGCATCCTGCAAATCTAGTGTCGTCATAAAATCCGCATGATTAAGAAGCTGTAGTATCTCCTGGAGAGTGACCATGCGGGAGGACTTCTTCTGCAGATATTTGTTTAATTTTCTTAGCTCTAGAATTGGCCTCCACTCTCTTGACTTCTTTCTTATCAGAAAGAAACGGGAATAAAAACCTTTCCCCACCTGATAGTGTGGCCCTCTTTCTATAGCTGCTTTCCGGAGCATAACCATGGCTTCTTTTCTGAGAAGTTTGAGATGAGGTGGAAGCCTCTTCAGAGGCGGATGAGGCGGTGTGATCTTTATGAATTCTAGGGTATGACCATACTTTACTATGTCCAGGACCCACTTGTCCGAAGTGATTTTTCTCCATTGGTCGAGATGTAAAGAAATATTTGCGGCATTAGGGTTGATGCGTGGCCGAATTGTTGCAGGTGCTGGGGAGGTGTCACTGTTTTCTAGCATTGTCCCTGGTCTGAGGGGCCTGCTTTCTTCTGTTTTGCTGTCTGGAGTAAGGGGCAGCTGGAGGGGCTCTATACGATTGCTGTTGTTGATAGCCATATCTATATTGGTAAGTCTGTGGCTGGTATTTCTGATAGTTCCCATGAAAGGTCTATGCTCCTCTGCCACAGGCTCCTCGAAAGGGTGTCTTCCTATACTGGAGTGTTCCTAAAGCTTTAGCTGTATCTGTATCCTTCTTTATTTCCTGTAAGGCATCGTCAATGTGCTTGCCAAACAGTGCGTCCTCATCGAATGGCATGTCTAAGATCTTACTTTGCACCTCAGGACGAAAGGTGGTAGACTTTAGCCATCCTTGGTGACGGAAAACTGCTGCTCCAGCTAGTTGCCTAAAACCTAATGAAGCCAAATCCATACATATGTCTATAATTTCCGATGCTGACCTTTCTCCTTCAAGCAGAAACTTCCTTGCTTCTTGTTTTTTGTCGTCCGGCAAAAATTCGAAGTACGGTGCAACATCAGACCACATTTGGCGGTCGTATCTCCCTAGAATTGCTAAGGAATTTGCAGCACGCACTGACGCCCCCGCCATAGTGGTGAATCTCTTGCCAATATTGTCCAAGCGCCTTCCATTCTTATCGGGTGGTGCAGAAATGGGTCCCGAAGTATTCCGAGATCTCCGCTGCGCAGCCTGGGAAATTACTGAATCCGGCTTAGGTTGCCCTATCAAGCATGCAGGTGCATCGTCGGGCGCCTTGTACTTTTTGTCAATTCTCTGGAGGATTGCCAGCACTGAATAGGGATTCTACATGATTTTAACTCCTTTTTCCCCAGATATGATCAATGATGGGAACTGAGCGGACAGATTTTCTGTTTTCTGTTAAAATCATATAAGAAACAGTCAGACTGCTTAACAGGCATGGGTAGGTGGAAACGATTTGCTGCTCTCTCCATAATAGCATGAAAGCCCCCAATATCCTCAGGAGGAGAATCAATTGCTTGAGGAGCCGGCGGGGAAGGTGTCGGAATAAGGTAGTCTTCCCGCTCATCTATGGTAGTAAGTGTCTTAGGGATCTCACCTTCCTCAGCGACATCATCATCATCATTCTGTATCATCTGATCTTGTGGCACAGATACAGGATCCTGAACCTCAATTATGGGTACCGAAGGTTCTGCTGAGTCCAAAGCAGGCAGGGGAGCAGGCGGGGGAGACCTGTGCTTCTCAACAGAACCTGCTGCAGCAGGGAAGCAAGTGTGGTAATCCTGTAGCATAGCTGTTAAGTGCTGTACTAACGCTATAGGCATTTGAATCATGGGCTCTTGGCCTGGCATCAACACCTGTGACCTTTCCATAGGTTGATGGTAGTGTGTGCCATAATATTCATCCTCATCCTCCTCCTCTTGAAATTGTACGTGGAGTTGAGAGGGGCTGCGGGCCGGACTGAACAACCCATCATCCTCAGATTCCTCCAAAAATTGACTAGGAGGCAAAGGAGAGATGTAAGAAGGGTCCTGGTAAAAAACTCTCGCCGACGGGATAGTCGACGAGAACCTGAATGACAAAATTGGGGTGGATTGTAATGAAGAAGGCCTTTTTTGTTGCGGCGTCGACGCGATCTTCGTCGACGGTGAAACGGACACCGTCGATGTTGAAATAACTGTTGTCAACGACGGAGTAGTCAGTCAACGCCGTCGACAGCAGAACTACTGTTGACGAAGTTATCGTCAACAAAGTGGTCGTTGTTGACGGAGGTGGCGTCGATGATGAAGGTACTGTCGACGACAGGAGTGACGTCGATGGAAGAGACGCCGACAGAGGCGAGGTTGTTGTCAGAGGCCTCGTCGACGGTGTAGGCGTCGACGACGAACAGGTTATCCTCGACAATGGCCGAGTCTTCGTCGATGCTTCCGTCGACGATGCAAGCGCCGAAGAGGAAAGCTGAGGTGCCATTCCTAAAGTGGTTTGATCGTCGACGACGACGAGGTCTTGCTAGACTCTGACTGAGTCTTAGGCTGTTTTGAGGCAGTTTTTGAGGACGTTTTTGAAGTAGCTTTCCCCACAGATTTCTCCTCAGAAGGGAATGGCAGCTTCCCTTTTTTAGAGGCAGTATGCTGAGACTCAAGATGGGTCTTTTTTGAAGATTTCTTGTGTCCCCCAGGGGATTCCTCAGATCTGTCCCTTTTCTTTGCCAGATGGACTGACGCCTGGGAACTAATACTGCCTTCCTCATCAGACACCACAGAGGCCTTTGATTTCAGTCTTTCTAGCCAAATAAGTAATCTGCCTTCCCGGTCATTATGGTCTTGGAGGAAAAAGTCCTGCAGATCCTATAGTCCTTTACTTTATGAAGAGGGTACAGGCAATAGATACAATTCTTGTGGGGATCTTCAAAATGTAGCCTTTTCTTCCCACATGAACAACAAGGCCTGAATAATCCTTTTTTAGAAGAATCAGACATCATGTACTCACAAATTTCACTGGAAGAGAAAGAAAACTGAGCAGAGCTCAGGGAGACTCCCTGTCACAACGACGTGCAGTAGAAATTCTGAGGGACTTGCCTCTCTGTGGAGTGTTCTAGAGGGTGCTAGAGCCTGAATGGCTGTGTTACAACTTTGGTTCTTTTTTACAAAAGGACAGGGATGGGCTACTGCAATGACTATGCAGTGCATTGTAGCATATTATGATATGTATTACTGCTATTATATATATGTTTACTTTTACCGTGAGACTCCCACCTTGACGGCGGGGATGATTCAAGCATGTGAATCTATGAAAGATCCAATACTGGATAAGTGTTTTAAGTTCGCAAATTTGATTCGGAGGTTGAAGGACAGATGGCCAAAGAGCTTGGGGAGGCTTATTAAGGTTTGATTTAAAAAAGGGCGAAAGGTTTAACGCCGCTTTGTGGCTTGGATCCACATGAGATGACCAGCTTGTTATCTTCAACATTATACAGGGTATGTACAGGAACTGGTGCAGGTTGAACAGTTTTGGAGTGAAGTGGTAACATTTTTGCCCTTTTATAACAATAATTATAATTAAGGCTCCCCGTTTTCCGTTTTTACGGATTTTTATAGATAATTACAGACAGAAAACAAAGTGTTTCCTGTCTGCATTTATTTTTAAAAGCGGAAAAATGCAGAAAAGTGTGCTTTTTGTGGGTGACTCTCCAGGCTGTTTTTCGTGATTTCTAGGGCAACAGCTGAGCAGATAGGCAGCATGGGAAGTTAAAAATAGGTTGAGATTTCCCTAAATGCAGCTGTATTGTAACATATATTTGTATTATAATGCTCATATTTACCTGATTGTGGAGTGTTTTGCTATATTTGGCAGCTTAATATGCTACAAACGCAACAGGCAGCAAAGTATGAGTACATGTTTATCAGTTAAATAAATGCAGAAATATACCATTTTATGACTCCATATATTCGCAAAACACAAAATAAATATGGATAAATAACAATATGATGGGCAAAAAATAAATATGGATAAATACAGACGGAAATGTTAAAAAATAAATACCATAAAACCGGGAGCCTTAATTATAATGTCAAAATTAATAAAAATAACTTATTGTGTAGATGACACTTGAAATCACATTTTGTATAACTGTAAATACAGCTCTTGCTGCAAACTAGACTGGAAAGGGGGAACCTCGCCAGAAGGCAGCAGAGTGTTGCTAAGAAAGTAACAGTGATTCTAGGTGGAGTGCTGATTCTTGGGGAATGGACTATTTACTGTGTCACAGTGTATGTGTGTCTTCAGCTCTTCCCTAAATTGAAAGATAGGGTGGATGCTCAACCTTCACACCACTTGCCACTCTCAGCTATATCCGGTGTTGATTTTAATGCTGGTGATTGCTGCTGCAATCCCCCATGAGAGTAGGAGGTGGTCAAAATGCAAGATAATAAGAGAGAAGCTTCTAAATCGTTAGCAAACCGGAGTCATTGCAGACAGCACAGATTTGCTTATTTTAATTATAACTCAGCTATGCCCACATTGGGCACCATATAAATGTCATACTCTAGTGTGAAATGCGTTTTATATAAATGTCACTGCTAAGCATCTTAGGTATGAATCTTGTGCACTATATAATTGTCAGTACTCACCATTGAAGGTATGACACGTGCACTATATGAATGTTAGCACTCACAATCTCAGGTATGAACAATGTACATTATATAACTGTCAGTACTATCTTAGGTATGAACTGTGTGCACTATTTAAGGTCAGTACTCCCCATCTCCAATATGAACCTCGTGCACTATAGAAACGTCAGTAATCACCATCTAAGGTATGAGGCATGTGAACTATATAAATGTTAGCACTCACAATCTCACGTATGAACAATGTGCACTATATAAATGTCAGTACTATCTCAGGTATGAACCGTGCGTACTAAATAAAGGTCAGCACTTACCATCTCAGGTATGAACCGAGTTCACTATATAAATGTCAGTACCATTCAGGTATGAACCCTATGCATTATATAAATGTCAGGACTATCTCAGGTATGAACCGTGTGCATTATATAAAGGTCAATAGAATCTCAGGTATGAACCGTGTGCATTATATAAATGTTAGTACTCACCATCTCAGGTATAAACCGCGTGCACTATATACATGTCAGTACTATCTCAGGTATGAACCATGTGCACTATATACATGTCAGTACTATCTCAGGTATGAACTGTGTGAACTATATAAATGTCAGTACTCACCATCTACAGTATGACACGTGCACTATATGAATGTTAGCACTCACAATCTCAGGTATGAACAATGTACATTATATAACTGTCAGTACTATCTTAGGGATGAACCGTGCGTACTATATAAAGGTCAGTACTCACCATCTCAGGTATGAACCGTGTGCATTATATAAAGGTCAATACTATCTCAGGTATGAACCGTGTGCATTATATAAATGTTAGTACTCACCATCTCAGGTATAAACCGCGTGCACTATATACATGTCAGTACTATCTCAGGTATGAACCGTGTGCACTATATACATGTCAGTACTATCTCAGGTATGAACTGTGTGAACTATATAAACGTCAGTACTCACCATCAACAGTATTACACGTGAACTACATAAATGTTAGCACTCACAATCTCACGTATGAACAATGTGCACTATATAAATGTTAGCACTATCTCAGGTATGAACTGTGTGTACTATATAAAGGTCAGTACTCCCCATCTCAGGTATGAACCATGTGCACTATATAAATGTCAGTACCATTCAGGTAGGAACCGTGTGCATTATATAAAGGTCAGTACTATCTCAGGTATGAACTGCGTGTACATAATATAAATGTCAGTATCATCTCAGGCATGAACAAAGTGCACTATATAAATGTTAGTACTATCTCAGGTATGAACTATGTGCACTATATAAATGTTAGTACTCACCATCTCACGTATGAACCGTCTGCACTATATAAATGTCAGTACTATCTCGGGTATGAACCGTGTGTACTATATAAATGCCTGGTATGAACTATGTGCACTATATAAATGTTAGTACTCACCATCTCAGGTATGAACCACGCACACTATATAAATGTCAGTACCATTCAGGTATGAACTGTGTGCACTATATCAATGTTAGTACTCACCATCTCAGGTATGAACCGCATGCACTATATAGATGTCAATACTATCTCACAGTATGAACTGATTGCACTATATAAATGTCAGTACTATCTCAGATATGACCCTTGTGCACTATATAAAGGCAGTGGTCGAAGTGGGTGGGATCGGAAGGGTATGGCGTACCCCAACTTCTTTAATTTAATAGATTCCGTTCCCCTACTTTTTTATTTTAAACATGCGTACCTGGACGGCAGAAATAGCCCAAGCCTACAGATAAGGCTCTGTGTTCCTCGCAGTTCAGGGACAGGCGGGTGGGCAGAGAAGTAAAAGGACTCTGTCTCTTCCTTCCTGCCCAGAGAAGACAAGGACAGTGCCCACTTCTGCTCTGCCACTGGCAGCTGCCCCCAACCCCTTCTTTCTCCCCTTATTCCCGCTCTGTCTCGCTCCTCCTCACTTACTGAAAATCATGACTGAGAAATTGTTCTCACCCTCTCTTTTCTCCTTTCGTATAATTGTTGCCCCGTGAAATGGATCCAAATAAGAAAAACGCTTTTGCTGGAAATGTCTTTTTCTGAAATTTTTCTATTCCAAATTGCAGCCTCTGGAATAAAAGGTTCAAAATATGAAAAATAAATAAATAACTAAATAAAGCAAGACAGAGTGGTGGCAAAGTGGCCAGATTGGTTTTATTCACACCCAAACACATTACCGCCACTTTGCAGAGTTTGCCAGTGATGCGCTACTTTTGTATTCTCGTCTTCCTTTGAACAGCATTGTTTTCTCGGATGGGGAGTGCACCATTCCTGGAGGTACTGCAATGCCTGGTTGATGGGTGGATTGGAAAACAAAATGTGTACTGTGGCTCTGTGTTCAGGGATGAGGTCTTTTTAAACCATACTGCTTACGTTTTGTAAGGATATAAGCAATGGACATTGAAATGGGTCCCTTCTGGGCCCTGTAGTCATGTCCTTACCTTTTCAGGCAAAAACACTCATTGATTTTTTAATAACGAGTGCAAAAGCGTTAAGCTAACCATGTTGTTCCTGCTTACATTTCACATGCTTTACGTAATCTTGCATTCCCTGTGAGTGTTTGCTTTTTCCAGGATGTTCTTACTTTTTTTTCAGGCAGCATATTACTCATGTCTAGTGCATAATTTGAATTGAGTCGTATCCAGGTGTTTAGAGCGCGGCACAATTGGGTTGTAGCTGAAAGCAGCGCGAGTTTCTTTCAGCACGGCAGTATGGTGTTCAGTGGGGGAGAGGATGTGGCACTATGGTCAGAGTTGCCGGATTTGGTACTGGACAACCAGGGTCAGCATTCATGACCAGTCCACCAGCCCACTCTCCTGAGGGAGCACATTTCAGTGCTAGACCTCAAATGCCCTGGTGTCATAGCACCAGCAGGTGGACCCTTGCGGAAGCAAGTGTTAACCTTGAAGGCCTGTCCACCACAATCCATACTGAAGTTCACCTCCAGTCTTGTGAGCAGGCCTTTGAAGCAGCACACCCTAGGCAACAGTGACTCTGTCACTGAGGTCACAGGACCCTTGAGGATGGCCGGCTCTAGGGTGGTGCGAACGGTGTTACCGTACCAGGCGCTGACTTCAGTGGGGGGGGTCATGTTTGCAAGTATATTAAATGTCATGATAACTCTGGTGATTAATGTTCTTCCTAGAAAGAGATTTGAGTTTTGTCTAGTGGAAGGTTTGACTCATAGAAGGGTAACACAGAGGGTTAATGTGCCTGCTGCAAAGAACATTTACCGTGCAGATCACAAAGTGCACATAATGTAGATAGGTCAGTGGGTTACTGCTTTTTTCAGTGAGATCCTTTTGTTACTTGCAGTTTATAAGTTAAAATCCTAACATAGAACAGTGAGCTCTCAAATGCCATCTCAGAGCTGCATGCAATGGCAAGGCATAAATTAGAGAGTTATGTTTTTTCCCCCCAGTCTTTGAATATCTTAATGTTGCAAAAAGTGTTCTTTTGGATAGAAATCAATTTTGATTATTAAAGAGAACGCCCCCAACCATGATATTATGTTTTTAATTCAGAGTTTGTGTTTCTCCAAATCAATCGCTATTAAACTATACTGCCTACTAGTATGGTTGTCGTGTGACTCATACACCTTGTAGTCCTTAGTTATGTAACATTCCCATACAATGATTTACACACGTATAATTGATTGTCTCTGTGTAATGTGTGTGATGTAAAGTGCTCTGACACCCTACACTGGTATGAGTGGCACTGTAAATCAAATTAGATGCATCTGAGAGAGAGTGCGGTTATGGAGACTTGAGGGGCAGTGTTAAAGGGTGCTAGTGAGGGAATCCGTGGCGGAGGCGGTCATTGGGGGGCACCAACAAACATTGTTGCACAGGGAGCCACCAGCGCTACGGCCGGCCCTGCCCCTTAACCTTAAGGCCAGTCCGTCTCACCCATTGGTACCTCCATTGGCCTTGTTTCAGTAGTAGTAGTGCAACTCACCAGGGATCGGTAATGCAGGATTTGCACGCACATCAAGTAAGTTTGCAAACTTCACAGTCTCTCTGCTTCACGCACAAGCACTTTTAACATTTGCTGCCTGCTTTGGGGGCACTGGAATTATGCAGCAAAGGAGGACAAAATTATGCAGCTGTGTTGAATAAATTATGCAGCAAAAAAAGGCTGCAGCGTAATGCAGTATATTTTCTGATACTTTATTGTGTTGAAATTTTTACACATGCAATCAGTCTCTGCAAAGATTTTTCCTCATAAGTACCAGTGTAACATACAAATGCAGCAGTGAGAAAGGTGACCAGTCAACATTTGCAAAGGGCCCTCTACTTCGCAGCAACACAAGTCAAATTTTTTTGTAACATTTGATCCCTTTGAGCAACAAACAATTTATTAGTTAAAATCATCAGATTATGCAGCAGATGATGTATTATGTGTCAAATATGGTAGAGCCATAATTATGTGGAAAACATTGGGAAACTAGGATATTTTGCCGTTCATGTTTGAACTGCTCTTGTGGAAAAAGGGAGGAGAAGTGCTGATGACAGACACTCCATGACTTGGGGACAAATGGCTTGTGATTCCACTTTTAAGCATATTTGGGACATTCTGTGATTGGAAACATATCCCACTTTGTGAATGTATTTTAATGTCAATAACTCATGTTAAACCTTAAATAAACATGTGCATCCATTGGTTGAATTAAATAACATATTAAGCTGCAACAGGTTAGTGAAAGCCAAACAAAGCACTAAAAATTGGAATGTATGTTTTGCGCATTCTGGCCACACCTCTGACTCCGCCCACTGATCCAATCCTCGGGTTATTCCCTCCCTCTGATTCTCCGTCCACATTTTCCCTACTGTTTTTCCCCCACTTTGACCACTGTATGAAGGATCAGTACTCACCATCTCAGGTATGAACGTGTGCACTATATAAATGTTAGTACTCACCATCTCAGGTATGAACCGCATGCACTATATAAATGTCAGTATCATTCAGGTATGAACCGTGTGCACTATATAAATGTCAGTACTATCTCAATTATTGACCGCGTGCACTATATACATGTCAGTACTATCTCAGGTATGAACCGTGTGCACTATATCAATGTTAGTACACACCATCTCAGGTATGAACAGCGTGCACTATATAAATGTCCGTGCTACCTCAGGTATGAACCGTCTTCATTATATAAATGTCAGTACTATCTCAGGCATGAACCGTGTGCACTATATAAATGTTAGTACTCACCATCTCAGGTATGAACCGCGTGCACTATATAAATGTCCGTGCTACCTCAGGTATGAACCATGTGCACTATATAAATGTCAGTACCATTCAGGTATGAACCGTGTGCACTATATACATGTCAGTACTATCTCGGGTGTGAACCGTGTGCACTATATAAATGTCAGTACTATCTCAGGTATGAACCATGCGCACTATATAAATGTTAGTACTCACCATCTCAGGTATGAACCGTGTGCACAATATAAATGTCCGTGCTACCTCAGGTATGAACCATGTGCACTATATAAATGTCCGTGCTACCTCAGGTATGAACCATGTGCACTATATAAATGTCAGTACTCTCTCAGGTATGAACCGTGTGCACTATATAAATGTCAGTACTGTCTCAGTTATGAACCGTGTGCACTATATAAAGGTCAGAACTCACCATCTCAGGTATGAACCATGGCACTATATACATGTCAGTACTACCTCAGGTATGAACCATGTGCACTATATAAATGTCAGTACTAACTCAGGTATGAACCATGTGCACTATATAAATGTCAGTACTACCTCAGGTATGAACCATGTGCACTATATAAATGTCAGTACTACCTCAGGTATGAACCATGTGCACTATATAAATGTCAGTACTAACTCAGGTATGAACCATGTGCACTATATACATGTCAGTACTACCTCAGGTATGAACCATGTGCACTATATAAATGTCAGTACTAACTCAGGTATGAACCATGTGCACTATATAAATGTCAGTACTACCTCAGGTATGAACCATGTGCACTATATAAATGTCAGTACTACCTCAGGTATGAACCATGTGCACTATATAAATGTCAGTACTATCTCAGTTATGAACCGTGTGCACTATATAAATGTCAGTACTACCTCAGGTATGAACCATGTGCACTATATAAATGTCAGTACTAACTCAGGTATGAACCATGTGCACTA
This sequence comes from Calotriton arnoldi, assembly GCA_963921515.1. Taxonomy (NCBI): domain Eukaryota; kingdom Metazoa; phylum Chordata; class Amphibia; order Caudata; family Salamandridae; genus Calotriton; species Calotriton arnoldi. The sequence goes on from CAWUFW010009633.1 coordinate 76,556, forward strand.
TATACATGTCAGTACTACCTCAGGTATGAACCATGTGCACTATATAAATGTCAGTACTAACTCAGGTATGAACCATGTGCACTATATAAATGTCAGTACTACCTCAGGTATGAACCATGTGCACTATATAAATGTCAGTACTATCTCAGTTATGAACCGTGTGCACTTTATAAATGTTAGTACTCACCATTTCAGGTATGAACCGTGTGCACTATATAAATGTCAGTACTATCTCAGTTATGAAGCGTGTGCACTCTTTAAAGGTCAGTACTATCTCAGTTATGAACCGTGTGTACTATATAAAGGTCAGTACTATCTCAGTTATGAACCGTGTGCACTATATAAATGTCCGTGCTACATAAGGTATAAACCGTGTGCATTATATAGAGGATCAGTACTCACCATCTCAGGTATGAACCGTGTACATTATATAAATGTCAGTACCATTTCAGGTATGAACAGTGTGCACTATATAAATGTCTGTGCTACAACAGGTATGAACTGTGTACATCATATAAATGTCATTACTCACCATCTCAGGTATGAACCGTGTGCATTATATAAATGTCAGTACCATTTCAGGTATGAACAGTGTGCACTATATAAATGCGAATACTCACCACCTCAGGCATGAACCGTGTGCACTATGTAAATGTCAGTACTCACCATTTCAGGTATGAACCGCGTGCACTATATACATGTCAGTACCATTCAGGTATGAACTGTGTGCATCATATAAATGTCATTACTCACCAACTCAGGTATGAATCGTGTGCACTATGTAAATGTCAGTACCATTTCAGGTATGAACAGTGTGCACTATATAAATGCTAATACTCACCACCTCAGGCATGAACCGTGTGCACTATATAAATGCTAGTACTCACCACCTCAGGCATGAACCGTGTGCACTATATAAATGCTAGTACTCGCCACCTCAGGTATGACCAGCGTGCATTATATAAATGTCAGTACTATCTCGGGTATGAACCGTGTGCATTATATAAATGTCAGTACTCACCATTTCAGGTATGAACCGTGTGCACTATATAAATGTCCGTGCTACCTCAGGTATGAACCATGTGCACTATATAAATGTCCGTGCTACCTCAGGTATGAACCATGTGCACTATATAAATGTCAGTACTCTCTCAGGTATGAACCGTGTGCACTATGTAAAGGGCAGTACTTGACATCACAACTATGAATCGCGTGCGAAATACACGTCAGTACTCATCATCTTGGGTATGATACATGCGCACTATATAACTGTCTGCAAGTGTCGTCCCAGTATGAAATATCTACGTAAATGCCGGTACCCACTATCTCAGGGATGAAATGTGTGCTTCATATAACTGCCTGCACTTGTTCACCATCTCAAGTTTGGTACTTGTGCTCTAAAAAAATTCATACTCACTATCAGGTATGAAGTATGTGCATATCGTAAATATTGGTACTCACTACTCCAGGCATGAAATATGTGCACTATATAAATGTCAGTACTCAAGTCACTATCCCGGGTACACACTATGTGCTCTATTTAAATATCACAACTAACTCACTATTTGAAGTATGAAACGTGTAACCATCATGGTGCTAAGAGGCAATACTGTCTTGCACCTCAGCTAAACTTCCGGTTCTTTGTTAATTCAAAAAATCATACTTGCGCCTGGGTCTGAACAGTCATTCAAATATTTATACTAATTGTTTGAGCCAGGCTCTCTCTTAGGGCTAATTTTAAATGAATTCCTAGTTGAGAACCTTGAGCATTAAATCTTTCACATTTATATTGATTTATCTTTTAATATTCGCGTTGTATGCCCATGCACATTTGCTTCCAAGTTCCTTCACTGTTTAGCCAACGAATTCACCTGTGGGTACTACATAATGAATTTACCCAATATTCATCAGTTATGCATTCATTTCATCCTGTTCATTTCCATTCACTTAATCTAATTTTCCAGCTCATTTGTGTTTGATTTATGCCTTAGGTCTTCTCCTGCGGGACTGGCTAAATCTTTTTTTTTTTTAAACTCTGGCACTCGACTGTCTGAAAGAAGGGTCTGTGATGCGGAAGGAGCTGTGCTCTGGTCAACACATCCTTAGGACAAGGCCCACCCTCCGAGGACTACGGGGTGGGCGGACCTAGGTCAGGCTTGGCAGCAGTCCTGTCTGTACCTCTCATTGCAGACGGGGATGTAAAGTCAATGCAGGGACCACTCCTACTGACTATTAAGTTGGTAAAACTAACTAAAAGTGAACTTCTTCACCAGAGGCGTAAGTCAGACCTTTGCAGGCCCTGAAGGAACAGGTCCTGCCTGGTCCTGTCTTTGAGCCCCAAATTCCACATTCAGTTCAACCCAACTCTTTTATATTTGTGAGATGACAGACTCTCTGGGGGCTTCATATTTTGCGGGCCTGGGGGAGCAAGATGAGCATCATTTTACATTAAATGGACTTTCCTTCATGCCCTCTGGTCCGCGCCATCCCTCTCGAAGGTTCATAGTGAATGTAAGTAAGTAAAAAAAAAAATGAATAAATCTCATTTGTAAAGTGCTGAGGCTGGCACACTCCAAAGCCCATGTGAAGATTTGAGTTAAGCAAACAAACACAAATAAATAGTGCAGATACAATGAAGGTTCAATGACAGAGGAGGAAGGCGGCAGAGACATAACCATTTTAAGAGATGAGGATGAGATGTAGATTCAGCCCCCTAATCCACATAGCGGTTTTAGGATATGCTGATTTATTCGTATCATGCATACCCCTAAATTACATTGTTCCTCACACATAACACCACTTCATGGAAAGTTGTCTTCTGCATTATCTCTCACATGTCTTCTGCCCTCGGTGAATCATCTCACTGTCATCCTCATTACATCTGACCCTCCCATCTTGCTGCAATGCTCGCAGTTCCTCTCAAATTCAAAGAGGACTTTCATCTCTGCCTTGGTGACTGCAATGTCTGCCCCTCAGTATTTAACTTGAGGGGTATGATGGCAAGTAGGATGAGCACTCACCCAGAGACCAACAAATCACAGGCTCGGATCTCAGCAGCATCTAACTCTACATATAAAAAGAGAAACCTTAAGGGCTTGGTGGCAATTCAGTCTCTTCATTTACAAAAAGTGAGTACAAAGACGTCAATGGGTCCTCCTAATGTCTTAAAGGCTACGGGGTCAAGTTAATCTCTAGTTTACCAGATTGTCACTGGTTGAAGTAGGAGACAAAAACACACGCTAACGGCTGGCAGACACATCCTTGAGGCAGAGACTGGACCAAATGACACACGGTGAAATGTAATTTGAACACACGCAAGGCATCTAAGCTGCATAAAATGCTATCCCTTTACACATATACAGCTCTACAAAACAAACCACATGAAGAAGGTGAAAACTGCTACCCGCTCCTCCCAAAGATGATCACTAGGTTACCATGGATCATGTGCAGGAGGTACAGTCAACTCATGAACACACAACTAACTGAAGCCCTTTTTTATGACCTTGAGAAAATTCTACAGTTTGCAACAGGAACTTATCAGGCCTTTTTCTGTGGGATTTGGGTGTTCATTTACTGATAACACAACATTAGTATGAAAAAGGCACATAAAGAGATAGCAAAGGTCAAATTTTAAATGACCCTGATTAATTTTGCTGAGCAGAGGTATGCCTTCCATACAAGCTTTACCTCTTGGAATGTTCCTCACCATCACACATTTACCAATATTCATCACACAAGCACTGCTCCATGCACCCCCAAATATTCTTCTCGTCTAGCACCATGCCAACAGCAGTTCCTGTTAATTTCCAAGCTCCTGAGAAATGGTCTGCAGACTTCTACATGACTTTTCGCACAGCATTACACATTCCTCATTGTTCTCCACAATTCCTTCAACCAAAAAGATCTGGAACTACATACCCATCAACATCAGAACTGCTTATTGCAGGAAGGAAATAAAGACACTATTGCCACCACCTCTCTGTGTTTTTAAGATTCAGAGCTTGTTCTTTTAGTGTCATTCTCGGATAGCTCAAGAATCTTGATATTTATATTCCAAGCCAGCATCATGGTCAGAGCCTCCTTATTTACAATGCAGATTTCTCCAAGGGAGATGCCTATCCCTTGAGTATATCAAGGGTGGTAGCTATTCTGATGCTGCAGAGCCTGCACTTTATGGCTTAGTATTGTCCAACAGTCTGCTGCATCATAAATTACCTCTTGCAAACCCTCTTCAGGATGGCGAAAGGGAGTATTAGCCTTCCAGTATCCTTTCCGCCATACAGGTGTCACAACTGCGGACACTACTACTCAAAGGGAAAGGATTTTACAAATGAGTTTTAATATATGCTTTGACGTGGTTCATTGCATAGGAAGAGGGATGGATACGAGTGGGGAAGTGTCAGTGTCCATATTACTTAACAGTGCTCTTCACTGCTCGAGCACGGTTCGTCATTATCTGGCGGCTTGGCTGCTCCAGAAAGTCATCTCACCCTCTCCAAGTAAGGATATTAAAAATCAGGAAAGTGAAATAACGTAGCTGAAGCACTGCTTCCATACCTGTTCCCTCTCGAACGCATTCTCGCTGCACAGTATTAATGTATGTGGTTTGATGACTATTGTCTATTTGTCATACCCGAATTCAATAAAAAGAATTTTAAAAAATCAAAAAAATCAGGAAAGTGGGTGTAAGCTCTGTGGAAAGAGACCTTTACATTGTCTCATGGCAAAATGTTCCATGAAGCTCAATCCATGTATCAAAACTGGTCAGAAAGTGAGAAATTAGAGAAAAATGTAAGAGCGCTATCACTAGCTCGTGTTATTTGGAGGAACTAAGTGTTATCACCTGTAGGGCAGTAGCAGGGATGAGCAACAGGGTTCTGTGGTAACGTTTTGTTTTGACTAGTGGGCAAAATATAAGGCTCCAGGTGAAAGCTGCACACCGGACATCGCATCCAGGCAATGTGTCTTTTGGCCAATAATCTGACGGTAGAGGTAATCATTAGTAGGACAGTAGAAGCAATGAAAGGTGGCATATAGACGGGAATGTGTCAGATGGAGCAGTCGATTAGTTCACATATTTCACAAAGAAAGCACGGTCGAAATCAGTTATATGATTAAGTACCGTTGATGGGCTTAATATCAGACTTGGCATTTGCAGTGGAAAGAAAAAATTATGGAGTAAATCAGAGCAATTCTGATGCGAATAAATTAGCTGGGACTCAATTTGTCTGAACTGAGTTGGAAGAATGACTGCGAGGTGTGGGAGGGAGGATGTGGATCAAAGTAGAAAAAAAGAGGAGAAAAAATGTAATAATGAACTGAAAATAGATGTAGTTTCCACGGGATTAAGTGTAGTTTGCAAGAGATGAAGAGTAATAACTCAAGTATATTGGCAATTGTCTCATATTGCATCCAGTTGGAGAAAAGGTGGGAATACATGTACATGTATTTACACTTTAATATTCTAAAGTATGCATTTATGAAAATGAACTTATATAATTGCAGATCCTCCCCTATGGAGGGGGTATTGGATTGGTTCGAGTCATCCCTCGCGTTCGGCATAATTCGATTCAAGAAAAGGCAAATAGCATAGGCTAAAAGGAGGCCATCTTTAGGCCACAGCGGATTCACAGATGGTGGGTGAAGCCTGGTAGATGGAATAGACCTTTATGGCACGATGGTTACAGAATCGGAAGCCAAGATGTTTTTGTGCCGGATACCGCAATACGGTATTTACTGTGTTTGCCTCCATGATCCTGACGCCCAGCGGCTCATGGTGCCTATTACACCTTGTCTATCTGTGTCTAACACCCAGATGTCTTTGGAGCCCAAGGCCCAAATGTCCATCAGTCTTCTATCCAGGTGTATTTTGTGCTCCATGTTTAGATGTTTCTGTGCCGGATACCTCAATACGGTATTTACTGTGTTTGCCTCCATGATCCTGACGCCCAGCGGCTCATGGTGCCTATTACACCGTGTCTATCTGTATCTAACACCCAGATGTCTTTGGAGCCCAAGGCCCAAATGTCCATCAGTCTTCTATCCAGGAGTATTTTGTGCTCCATGTTCAGATGTTTGCTGTGCCCGATACCTCAACACGGTATTTACTGTGTTTGCCTCCATGATCCTGACGCCCAGAGGCTCATGGTGCCTATTACACCGTGTCTATCTGTGTCTAACACCCAGATGTCTTTGGAGCCCAAGGCCCAAATGTCCATCAGTTTTCTATCCAGGTGTATTTTGTGCTCCATGTTCAGATGTTTACTGTGCCCGATACCTCAATACGGTATTTACTGTGTTTGCCTCCATGATCCTGACGCCCAGAGGCTCACGGTGCCTATTACACCGTGTCTATCTGTGTCTAACACCCAGATGTCTTTGGAGCCCAAGGCCCAAATGTCCATCAGTCTTCTATCCAGGTGTATTTTGTGCTCCATGTTCAGATGTTTACTGTGCCCGATACCTCAATACGGTATTTACTGTGTTTGCCTCCATGATCCTGACGCCCAGAGGCTCATGGTGCCTATTACACCGTGTATATCTGTGTCTAACACCCAGATGTCTTTGGAGCCCAAGGCCCAAATGTCCATCAGTCTTCTATCCAGGTGTATTTTGTGCTCCATGTTCAGATGTTTACTGTGCCTGACGCACAGTGGTTCACTCTGCTTGCTGCCCTGATATTTACCCTGTATTAAATCCAAAAGCCCTTTGAGCCTGATGTTTAATTTTCTGTGGAGCAGGAAGCAACTGTAATTTGCCAAAAGCACACGCTCAGTAAAGTATGAAGCCAGGATTCAATACCGTAACTCCAGTCTCCAATTACTCTAACTGCCAAAGCAAAACTTCTGCCAAGGCTACGAGGCGCCTTGCAAAATCAGCGAATTCACAGCCATCGTTTCCTACAGTAACTTTCCGAGTTAAAAACAGCTTTTTGATGCATCATTTATATGCGGATAAGTCAGCCAACTTCTGAGATAAATATGGATTTGAACATTATGAGCACGTATTCCTCTATTCCAACTAGTACACAGAGTTCAGTTTGAAGAAATAACCATCTGACGCCTGTGGTTTACCTTTCTCGTGCATTATTGTAAGTGCAGCTGTATTACCTCTCTGAGAGACAAGGCATAACCACTGAGATCCCACTCGTGGGCAGACATAACTGCAGTTTACACACCAGAGTTAGCTAATACCCACATTTCAATAACTAAAAAAATGATTACAATACTTATGCCTCTAATTCTAAAAACATAATTCTGAAAAGCAGAAAAAAGTAAAAAACTGAATGAACCTATGGTAACATGAGCCCAGCTCTGCTTGGACCCTAATCCTAAAGCTAATCCGAAATCTATCCCTTGTACTGAGTCCAAGGCTAATGCTAGTAAAGTAAGTAAAGTTCTACTTTCATGCCAAGTTTATATAAATACATTCAGCAATGTCTGCTCCATCATTCGGCCAAATTTCCCACGCGAGCTAAAATGGGAAATTATACACTTTTCACCCCCTCTTAACTTTTTTTCCCTTGATGGATCTTTATGAAATTTGCAATACCAAAACGTAGCTTAAAGAGTAAGTAGATGGCCAAGTTTAAGGCAGATCTGTCTATGGAGATAAATGTTACATTTTTATCACATCTTTTTCATGGCATTTGTTGCCTACTTTCTAGCGTTTATTGGCTCGGGTCATGCTTTGCCTCCTAGAACCAAGTCAGACACCTGCGTCAGCCCCGGATCAGCCCTCCTCAAAATTAACCGTATTCCCAACCCTTCGAAATCTAGTGTCTCCTACGTCCTTGAACTCCACTTTAGTTTACATTTGTAGTGCAGGTCATCAGAAAAATCCTAGCAACGCTAAATTTTCCATTCGCTATGGGCGGCCCAGCTTGTTTAGAGGCAATTTGTGGTGCTGCGCAAAGGTTCTGTCCAACTCTAATAGTTGTCAATTGCACAACTGTAGCAAATTTGCCTTTTCTGCATGGTCATCCCAGATTGCTCACCTTTTCATGGGCTCTATTTTTGCTGGCTTTAGGGCCCTGTGCACTTTACCGCTGCTAAACAGTAATATAGTGCCTGGGCTCCCCTCTCTAATCTATGTGTAGTACATTGGAACTCCGTATTTGGCCTACCTCCTTAAAAAATACATAATAAATGGTGCCTTAAGTGCGTCTATAGCATGGAAAGTTAAAGGTCATATGTGGGCTGCAGTTTGTTTTTACACCACTCACATATATGACATAAATATATTTTTTCCAGGTGCACCACTGTGCTCTGGCTAGGCTGCAGTTTAAATGCACTGCAGTGAAACATGGCAGGAAAACATGCCTTTCCCATGTAGTAAAAATCTATTTTTATATATTAATAAGTCACTGCCAAAATTGCTTTGTAAGCCCACAAGGAGGGTGCTTACATATAAGAATAGGGGACAGCACATATTGGGGTTAATGTGCCCTCACAGCGAAATACAACTCAAAAGCTTTCATTATGTAGGCCTGGCTAGAGCTTCCCTAACGGTCCTAGGTGGGATTAAAATCTTTATTCTCCACTTAGGAAAAGGCTAGAAAAAAGTTTTAAAGTTATTTCCTGCTTCGTTTTTAAAATCTGATTGAATGTTGAAATTGGATTTTTGATAACTTAAGCAGAAAAGTAACTATTTTAAAAATGTACCCTAGGCTGCCCCAGTCAGAACTGGCTTACAACCAGTCTGTCATTCATCACATTTCCATAGCTGGAATACATTTCTCTGGCTGGGAGAGTCAATGACTCTGGCTCAGAGGACAATGACTTGCCTCTGGGCCCAAGAAAGGCTAACAGATGTTAACAGATTACCACTTAGCAGGGCTTAACTATCTAGGTGTGGACAAGACCAGATAGCAGAATAAAGGGATGCTTTAGCACTACCTCTATTGACTTTAAGATACCAATTAGGGCTTATTCTATTCATGGTCAGGACCCTCCTTTACAGTTGGGCTCCAGCCACAGTAGGAGGAAAAAAATCGGTTTTGACCCTGTCAGATTAGAGCATGGCCAAGAAGCTGAAGACAGGGCTGCCAGGGGCAGCTCAGTCCCGCCATGTTGAAACAGGGGCTCATGGGTAATTTTATCAGTAAGGAAAAGAGGAAGTGCTGAAAAAGGAAGTGGGGGATTGCGAGAACATTGTTAGGGTTGGGCGGTAGAATCCCTCTGATCACTGGCTAGTGCACAGGATAAATCTGGCACCTTCACCACCACCTCCTCAGAACATTCCTGAACCTGGTAAGACTTGTTCTGAAGAAGGCGGCCCTGCTAGAAGAGGAATCCTGGCTTCTGACTCCTGGTTCCTGACGTAAGAAGAGGACTCACATAAGGACACTTGAGTAGTCACCTAGGGACTGCAACTGCTCTACAAGGCTCAAGTGGTTGTCCTCTTGTTTACCTGCTTCAGGGACACATACAGCAGAAGGACTTCAGGCTCCAAGAGGATCCAGTTGACTAAAAAGTACTATACGCTGCAGGAGACCGAGCTAGAGAGAGACCTGGTGCCCATAAGCCTTCCCTAAGGAGCTAGATGCTGTAGAACTGACCAAAATAATCTCTCCCGGCAATTGGAGACAGAGTATGCAGATAATTTTGACAGCGATAACCCACTTGGTGTATCCTATCTACTCACCATCATGGTCGGCCTGAAATTGTGCCTAAATGCTGATCCACTTTGAAATGTTTTTCCATACTGCTTAACTTTTCCTCTGTGCTTCTGTATTTCAGGTTCCCCTTAACCTATTTTATGATCTTGTTGTGTTTTCGCTCATTTAATCTTTCTCTTTTTTTCTAAATTGGTTTAGGAATTTTATTGTGTTGTGTTCTTTACTTTAAAAGTGCTTGAACTTAGCATGCACTTCTCTAGGAACTGCCTGCTGCTTGTGCCATAGCTATAACGGGCTTAGCAGAGATTCTCACAGAACTGTTTTTGACCTAATCAGATGGGTTTGTTGAGTTGAAAGGGGTGCCTCCATCCCAAATAATACCCCATTTCTGACGAATTCACTGCTAAAATCAAAAACACAGGCGTACATGTTCAGGTGGCATATCGTCAACAACCACAGTGTGTGGCACCAACTCCAAACTGCCCACCTCCAGTCTTATAAGCCATTTTCCTGTGCATAAGTCCCTTGTGACTGTGCAGGCGTCAGACTGCAACAGAAACGTCTGATATACTGTGGGTGAATCAAACTACTGCTATTCTCTCTACTGTGTTACATGCAACACTAAATTATTACTAACAATAAAAATCCTAACAATAATAATAAGGTCATGTTAACTTGAAATCTGTATACTGGGCTGGCATTTACAGTTCTTCATACATATAAGTTAACAAACAGTCCCACATCACAAAAACAGGTGAAAATTCCTGCATGTGCCAGATATACCAGTACACTGTCGTAATTTACTTATAGCCGATTCACAAAATATTCCTGTCGTGCTATTTGTAAATTAAGAATGTCTGTCTCATGCCGTTTTCAGAGCATTCCACAAGTGTGTATTCATGGCTCTGGAATACCTACTTTTGTCGTTTTGAGATAATTTTACTTATTAATTTTTTTTCTATTTTTATCCATGGTTCCTAAAGCAAATTGTGCACAGTCCGATGCAATTTTTGTATGAGAAAAAAACAAAAACTGCATAAATAAAGCTGCAGCGTCTGCGTCCCTATGTGTTTTAACTTGTCTTTATCGCTTTCATTGCATTCATCTGCAGCTTGTCAGCTGCATTTTACAACTGTATTCACTGAGCAGCAGTGGCGGTTCCTCCTAAGAGGTGGAGGAGCATCGTCCCACCTGCAGAACACACAGAATAATAAAATAGTCATTACCATTTTATTATTCTGTGTGATGCAGTGCCGGCCCACCCTGATGTGGGTGGGGGCGGGGCTGAGATAGCAGCCTGGTGACTGCTGCCGCCCTGATGTGTGTGAGGGTGGGGGCAGAGCTGCGATAGCAGCATGGTGAGTGCTGCCAGAGCGCAGGCCGGATAGGCCAGCTGTCTACGATCATGCTGAAAACAGCATAAGAGCAGCTCCAGGATTGGTTGTTTGCAAGACAGGAAGTCGTGAACCATCATCCGGGACATGGAGGAGGAGCGACTTGCAGCATAGGTGAGTCTTTTCGATATCGCACTACGACCCGCCCCTCCATTTTTAAATAATAGTAGCTGCCACTGCTGAGCAGTCTCTCTTGCCTTATCACCCTTTCTCACCCGTTTCTTTCCCTTGCGGCCAATCAAATCTCGCCCATTCACACTTAATCCATCTACTCTCTTGCCTTCGTCCTCCATACAGCCATCCTCTCACAGAGATGGTGTATTTTCCACTTTGACAGCACTTCGGTGAGCGATTTCCACCCAGCCATAATAATAACTCCTTTTATATAGTGCTTCATACTGCACTCTGCAGTTTCTAAGCACAGCAAATAACAAGTGTTGCTATTACTCAATGTAATAGTTCTCAATTCCCCTACCTTGGAAGAATAAAAGGGTGGGTTATTTTAGCTGGATCGCAGTAGCTGTCAGCAGCGAGCTGACAGCTCACTGCGCCACCTTCACAAATAATGACCGCCCTCTCTAGCTGGTGGCATGGGACTCTGGATCACATGAAATGACAGTCCCAGCAGACAACAGAACTTTCATAGTAGTTTTAAAAACAGGCCACACACCTGGAAATAGTACACGCAAATCACTACCTGTGCTGTGGTGTCACGTGGTGAGGTCCCGACTACAGAAAACACGGCTTTCTCTTGGCAGTACTGCCAGCACATGCTCCGCCTTTTTCGTCTGCCTACTACAGCTGTGCTAAGACGTTAAGTCCTAAACTTAAGATCTTCAATTCAAAGAGAAAGTGCTGCCAGCTCACATTTATTTGCTGGTTGCACAGCGTCCATTCTCATCTGGTGCTACTCCAAAAATTCCCCAAAATCTTATTTGATTCAGACCTCACCAGAGATCAACAAATACAGATATTTACGAATATTATTCTTGGGACATGAATAAAACTATTGAATTTCTATTTGAAATGATGAATTAGTACTGTTTTAGTCTACATATACAACATACAGTTAATAGAAATACTAAAATTATGCGTTTTTAAAATAACATAAAAAACTTTTAAAAAATTTAAACAAGTGATAGCAGACGAGTTACACATCATAATTAGATCTTGAGCTAACATGGCATTGTATCTTAACTGAATAGGCGATATAAACCGCCCTTTAGCCTCTACCAATCTCGGGTTGGGGCGAATTAATAAAACATGATACAGATCTTGTTGGCCGCCTTTGCATAGATCACATATGCCTTCAGAGTTTTTTGTGCCTTCCCACTTATCTGTAAGAATTGCTAAAGGGAGAATACCCGATCGTAAGAGGAGGATACAACGCCTTGCCCCATGCTCTAATTGGAACTGTAAATAAGGCGGAGGTGTTTTAAATACTATTTTCTCAGCAAAGATTTTATAATGCTTTAGTTGGATACAGTATTCTTTATTCCTTTCATAGCTAATTCTTGGGGCCATATGTTTTAAAAAGAGCTTCAGATGAGCGGGAGACCAATCCTGTAAAAGTGCTAAAGTGCATTGTGAGACATCAAGGGCTTTTAGCAAATTCCTATTAAAAGTATACCGGGACGCCCCCTCTCTAAAAGTCTCCAGTTTTATCAAATGTCTTAATGTGTCTGGCGCTGCATGTAAGAGATTATATGCCCACCTTATGATATTAGAGATTACTCTGGCAAATATTCCCGATATAGATAGCTCAAGGCGAAGAGCTTGAACTGGGACAGATTGGGAAACCTATGTGGACTCCCAAATCCCTTTACTATGACTTACTGGAAGTTGCTACCCCTGGATGGAGAGTACTATGCATTGCTCCATGACTGTGTGGACTGACTGGAGCAAGTAACATGATGGGTTTTATATTGCTCTTTCCTATGTGTTGGCAAGTCAAACTTGCACTGTGGCTGACTGCTTAAGGATTGCCCCTTTGTGGTATGCCCACAGTGAACCCATTAGATCATATACTATGGCCATGGCCACTGGAATTATGCGGCAGGGGAGGGCCGAATTATGCAGGGTTGAGTAAATTATGCGGCACGAAAAAGCAAATTATGCAGCGTAATGCATCACATTTCGTGATCGTAATACTTCATTATTTTGCCATTTTTATGCTAGTTAACACTGTCTGGGTATTGGTTGCATCCCACTATACCAGTTTAACACTCAAATATAGCAATAAGAAACAGAAAGGTGGCCAGTCAATCCTCGCAAAGTGTCATCCACTGCATGACAAGTGGTGTCGCTGCGTTATTAGTAACTTTTAAACCGTTTGAGCTAGAAACAACATTTTTATTTTATTAAAATCTACCGATTATGCAGCAGATCTTGGAGCAGATGATGGATTATGTGGCAAATGCGGCAAACCTATAAATATGCAAAAAACACCACGGCTGCACAATCGCATAATTCCAGTGGCCCAGACTACGGCTAGCTGTATAATGCCTGTTTCCAAATGTTGCTCCCGGTCACTCTTGGTTGAACTCCTCAGAGCAAGTATGCTATGGCCGGTTGCATAATGTTCATTTCCCTGAGTTGCTCCCCGACCACATCGGGATGGACCCTGAGGCATATAATATGGCTGAGTGCATAATGGTTGCTTGTCTATAACTCCATGGTGCACTTATTAACAGGGCACTTACTATGACTGGCTGTACAATCCCTATTCCGACTGCCTGCCACACTGCGAGTGGACTCCTCAGGCTACATACCATGGCTGGTTGCATACTGCCCATTCCAATCTGCCTGTAAAGACTCCAGAGCACATTTAGTAGAGTATGCAAGATAGTACCCCCCCCCCCCCCATTACCCACCCTAACCCCCAATGGTAGCATCCTATCACCCCAGAATACTTTCTAGGCTTATATTCATTGTGATTTAAGATGGCATGATAAAGATCACTCGAAAAACTGACAGGTATCCGCATGCATGCACAATCACATTTTCATAAGTGGCAGGGCTTTCCTGGTAATACATACATGTTACATACAAGTCAGGTCTGATTGCATGACAACATGAGCACACAAATATATTATTAGAGTATGTGGGTATTACTGTTTGATGGCGATGCTAGCAAATGTCTGCACAATTGCCATGTTTTTATTTTTGAAACCCCACAGTGTTCACGTAAGCATGAAATAGAGTGAATTTTCCGTCTTTGAGTGTGTGAGGTGTTTGCAGCCACAAGGCCATCTCGTCCTGTACAGAATTAGCTATCAAGTAAGCAAAGTTGTTACATCGGTGCCTTCCGGGCACTTCTGCAAGACAGCTTTTTTCCCACCCCATAGGAAATCACTGGATACACATATAAAGAGACAGTAGAAAAGGAACTACATGCTGAGGAGGACAGGCTGAAAGATCATATTTGAACTGCAGACCCAGCCGGATTTGGTGTGCTGGAAATTGTTTAGGTAATACAGCCAAGTAATTATATGGACGAAGATACTTTAGAATAATAGGTACGGATTTTAGACTAACAGAAATAGGAAGGTACAATGAGACATGCTGGAGTCTTTCCTTGGGTTGCCTGTGGCTTACATCATGAATGTTGTGATTTTAGTAATAACGATCATAATTCACACACGTTTTATAGATGATTTGTACACAATAAGTAACCTTCTACCTTAAAATACCAATAGCTGTGTATGGCTTCTGTTTCCAGGTGCCAGGGTGAGAAAGTCTGCGCATACATATATCATGCCTTGAAAAATCTTTAAAATGTTACCGGACGTGCAGATCTAGTGACTTGAATTATCTAATCAACCTAACTGTAATGCACTTGACCCATAAACTGGTCTAAAGTTTTATTACATCAAGTCACCTTTTTCTTCATAATCGCATATGAGAGCACCTTCAAATATAGAACTTCAGCATGTCTGCTGTACAAAAGCTCTTTTGTTTGATTTAGTAGACTAAACGCTTGTTCCATATATAATATGAATCTAGCCCACATACAGGGTATACATCAACCCCTGACTTGCCTCTTAGTTCACTTAGAGAATTTTCATAAGGGCAGGAATGTTTCTCAGTTCACGTTTAAAAACTCTCACTTTTAATAAATATATTACTAAAGCATGATGTGATATGGCACTGTCATTTACAGTCAGCACATTTTCCATTGAAATGGCCGCAAACTTTCCCATGGACATGCATTTTTACTGATGAAACTATACAACATACAAGCGATAATGTGTGGAAACCAGGTTTCAGCAAATATTTATAATTTGCACATCACCAAGTAAAATGTTCTGATTTGTGTTGACCCTATTAATTTCTTTGTTTCCATCACACTTCAGAATTACAAAAATAAAAGGGACTTTCCTAACTGCTAATATATTTTGAAATATGTATTCAGTTCATTTACAAGCTATTTAAAAGTTGTGTGAAAAAATAACTGATGTCCAACAGCCTTTCATTTCACACTCCCTGTTTTCCAGACGAATGCCAGAGTCTCCACTTTACAAAATCCTCTAACTTTGCAGTCACAGTAAAAAAAAGTAAATATCAATCTCCAGGATAAAATAAGCAGCAATTCGTAAGAAGGCATAAGCTGACATTTGACCTCTGGCTTTGAATGCACAGCAAATGTGACAAGATAAAAAAACAATTTAAAGGGATCTTTATTGCTCATTCGCTTTCTGAATAAACAGAACACCTGTTC
Source organism: Calotriton arnoldi (assembly GCA_963921515.1). NCBI lineage: Eukaryota > Metazoa > Chordata > Amphibia > Caudata > Salamandridae > Calotriton > Calotriton arnoldi. The sequence goes on from CAWUFW010009633.1 coordinate 92,289, forward strand.
TTTGCCAGCTCGAACTCTTGCCAGAACAGGTTAGTAGGCCTTAAAAAAAACTCATCCTAAACTCTGACACGCCAAAGCGAGTGGGCGGGTAGATTTTTGGAGGGCTGTATAATAATATTTATTGCGCAGTGGCGGTTGCCCCTGGGTACTTATGGTTCAGCCGCATTTTCAACTGCAAAGGGATTTTTTGATTTGCCTATAACTGTTGACCTTGTTACTAGGTTAACATGAAACTTGGTAATCTACACAGTCAGGCAACTTTTGGCATGCCAAGTTTCATGAAGATTCGTCCAAGGGGAGAAAAAGTTAAAAGAGGAGGTGGAAAGAGTATCAGTTCTCATTTTAGCTTCTTTAGGAATTTTTGATGAAAGATAGAACAAAGACCACTGAACAGATTTGCACCAAATTTACACAGAAAGCATTGTTTGTTGTAAATCCATTCAGTAGTTTTGGAGATATTATTGTTTAAAAAAGGTGCCGGGTGAGATTTAAAGGGGTTAACACTTTAGTGTTGCTCTGCCATTTAAATATGCAAGTTAATCCCATCAATCACATTTTTAATTCTTTATACAAAGTAATTGGCTGAATTCTTTCTAGTCACTTTAAAACTCACAAGTCAGTGCTGACTCAAGAATTTGGTGATGCGAAAAAACTTTCCACAGTCATGTAGGGCCAGCCCCAAAGAAGACATAGCCCTGGGCAGTAATGAGGTATATACATTACCCACAACCCTAGTTACTTGTTTCTAGAGGGTTAAAAAAAAGAAAACAGGTTGGGGTATTTCCTGGGAATCTGTGGATCCGCGTGGGAGTGGTGTACAAAGCTCCCACTCCCCGCTGGTCCCAAAACCCCCATGGAGGACCAGGGCCTTGGGGGTCACAAAAGGAGTAGCGCCAATGTACTTCCGAGTCTGAAAGCTCCTGGGCAGGCCCACAGCAGAGCACCCTGTCCCCGCCCATGCAAATCGTGGGTAGGAGAGACGAGACCTGCTGGCTTCTGTGATGGCCCTTGAAGGTGGGCTGGGCGCAAGGGAAAAAAATAAGTGCCAGGGCTTTTATCAGGAGGCCACTGCACCTTGCACCACACAGTGCCCCTATCATGCTGCCAATGATAGTAACAGCACAACTACTAGCCATCACACTCCTACAAGTGTGACAATTTGGACTATTTCAGGCCCCCATAAGCTATGAGAATGGCTTGGGCAGCAGATAATAGTCATTTTAATGTATATTGAATTAATAATTGACTGTTGTTGTGATCATCTCTAAATTAGCCAGACAGCATTACCTTGTGACAGACTGTCACAAGCACCAGTGTTGACAATTAAGTGCCAGTGCTGAGCACCAGAAACCACTGGCTCAAGTTAAGCACTGCATATAATGCTTTATTATTAAAGGGAACAATGATTCATCGCTTTTAACAATGAATGTCATTGCAAAATGGTAGCATCATGAAAGATTTTAATGTTGCTTGCAAAGGGTTTTTCTGTTGAGGTGACACCCTGACAAAGCTAGAAGGCTTGAATTTAATGAGTCTACTTCATTTTACTGTGTATAGTGTGGGTGTGGAGGGTATTGTGTTTTTGGGGTTTATAGCATACTGGGGTATCAGCTGCCGGGGGGGTTCACTATAGGTATGTCCACCTGGCATGCCAACTTGTATATAGTTGTGAGTTAATGAGTAGTATTTAGCAGTATGTTTGTAATAGAGAACTGTGCATTTGTTAGGTAAAAGCACCATCTGTGCAATGATTTTTGTGTTGTATGTTGGCTGTCTAGGGACTTTGGTCCTAACCCACACCACCGTCCCAGGGTAATGGTTTGCGCTGCTGGGACTGCTCTGATGTGCTACTCTGAGACAGTCAAGCGCTGCTACAAAGGAGTGCTTGGTTCCCAGTAGAAGGGAGATTGCCGACTTAATAATTGTGAAGGGCCCACATGCTTCACAATTAATAACCCTGATTATCCATGCACAAGCCATGGAAAGTTGGTGCAGGGTCTGCACCCAACCACTGGTAAGCAGCTGGATTGAAAATTAAGAACATTATCAAAAACAATAAAATTCACTGAAAAAACACAGTTAACAAGTGAGTTATGGTTCTGGCTCAAACTCATCAAACCGCTGACATTTGCCAATTATGGTTAGCAACACACACAAAACAAATACCATAACTCGTGCCACTTGCCAAATTGTTGTTTTGAGCATGGCTGGTGGTCTGAGTTATGGTGTGAGTTGTGTGCGTTGCTAAGCATAACTGGCAAATTTCAGTGGTTTTCTGAGTTTGAGCCAGAACCTTAACTCTGTTTTTCCAGGGATTCTATCTATCTATCTATCTATCTATCTATCTATCTATCTATCTAGGTGTGTGTATATCTTCCCTTGCAGACAAGAGCTTCTCTAGCAGGGTTGTCGGACTCATAACATTCAGAATCTGGATTAACCTAACTCATCACAGAGATGAGTGACAGACACCTGTCCATTCTGTTTTCTTAATAAGGGCTGTGACACGCAGTAGTCCTTTGTGGCTTTCGAGATCAAACCAGGGTGTGCCCTTGGCCCCCAAACTCAGAGGTTCATAAAAGCATGTTTTGCCACACTTTTCTTCTACACCTATGCTTAACTGTTGGAACATGCTTGCTGCGAGACAGTTTAAGCAACGTCTGTCTTACAATACAACCAGAATAGTAAAACACTTCCCACATAGACAAACTGCAGTCACACACTTTCTGTCTATTCATGCACTAGCATTCATGCTTAAGAGTCCTATCTCTCACTCCCTTTTTGCTTCAAATTAGTGTATAGGAGCATCAACAAAACACGATAACTGTACAACTCTAGTCCTCATGCACTACATAAAAACATCACAGCTACACACTTTTACATCAATAGCCCTCCTATATAGTAGAGTGATGATGTCCGCAAACGCACTTCAGCATCTCGTCAGGATATGAAGTGCTATATAAATTAAACTAAAGTCCTTTACAGTACATATCAGCACTACAACAAAATACAACACAGCAACAGAACAACAGGTTGTGTTGCCGTGTTTTGTGGTGTCTTCTTGTGGTGTTGTATTGAAGTGTGTTGTTTGTCGTTTCATTATGTTGTGGGTAATTTGTAGATTTTGAGCAACCACATGCTCATGATGTCTACCAAGCTGTTGCTGCTGTTCACAATTTTGAGAACTGACCTTGTCAAAGAGAACCAAAATATTACATTCTATTAAGATTTGTAAGAGCCCCTTGTACAGCTGTGTAACCAGACCCAATTGAGAACAAAACAACGAGAAGGAATAGGCCAAAATCTGTTCAATTTTTTGGCAGTCTTCAGGGGAGTGACTTCAGGCTCAAGTGAATAGAAATATTTTGGGTCGAAGCCTACCAGACAGCCCAGCTGTCTGGTTGTAAAGACATGTTGGGGACACACTGAAAGCTTCCATAGGAATGCATTCCACCCATTGCTTACCACTGACTTTTTGTTTCGTAACTCACATTTGCTTGCTTTCTATTTGCTGGCTGTGAGAAGCTGGCTTGGTATATGGTGTACACTTATGTAAGTGAGCACCCTGCACCAATCCAGACAACCCTTATCCTGACTTTAGTGGTTTTAGACAACCTTAGAAAGCTCTCTAAGTGGTAGCTGTGAAGAGCAGCCTTCAGGCTTAGTCCAGAAGGAGTGTAAAGCAGCTTGTTTTACCAGAGCATAATCTTAATGATATAGATTAAGTGAAAAAGAACCACACCATGTATTTATAAAAATATGTATTTATTATAAGACACTCACTAACACATACAGATATCTCCTATCCGGAGATATACACAATGCACACAATACTTTTCAATAGAAACAGGTAACTAGCACAGTTACACAGTGGTCGCCAGGAGGAGACCAAACCATATACTAAAATAGTGGTATGCAAACCAAGACTCAAGTCAATACTATACCCAGAAGACGTAGAAGTGCCGGGGACCCAAGGAACCACCCAAGGTAAGTAACCAGGAAAACCACGGAGGCCGTGTGCAGAGTGGGAACACGACCGCGGGCTCAATACAAGTCAATGGGTAAGTCGCGGTTGCAATTTTAAAGAAGAAGGACCCTTACTAGTGGACTCTGAAGAAACCCCGTGGAAGACAGAAGGTTGGAGAGCCACCCCACCCATGGATACCCTAGGAACCAGGATACCTACACCAGGGAAGCCGGGTGCATAGGTGGAAAGTGGCGTCGGAAACCGCCGTCGAACTCAATGGAGGACTTCAGGAAGATGCCGCTGCTGGAGAAGGTGAACGTGTCTGGTTGAACCCAAAGGTGGATTCAGGATGAGAAGTACCTGCAAGCAGAGGGGATAGAGTCTATGCCACTTGGAAATGACCAGGAGGCCAGGAAGACGAATGCCCACCGAAGTTGAGTGTTGCAGGAGAGTTGACAGAGACCTTGAACTTGCAGCTGTGCGGACCAGGGGACGCTGTGGAAGACCAGGAGCCGTGCACAAGCTATCCCACCGTCAGATGTCGAGAGTTGAGGGGTCGGTGTCCATCGGAAGCACCAACAAGCCTTGGCAACTGCAACCAATGTGGAAAGTGAAGAAGGTACAGTGTCAGGACCAGCAAGGTCCAGGTGACTCACCACAAGCAGGGGAGTCAGGGCAGGCCCGAGCAATCCGGGGAGCCCGCAGAAATCAAAGGAGACCCTCAGGAGGACCCACAGGCAGGAGACACTGGAGTCGCAAGAGGACCTCGAGCAGCTCACCAAAGATGCAAGCCCACGGTGCAAGTGATGCGGTGAGGATGAAGATCTTGGTCACAGGAGATGCTTGAGGTTGGGGCTACTTGGACCCTGAAGATCTTGGTGGAAGGAAGCCAACAAGCCTTTGCAACTGCAAGTCGACGCGGTGCACAGGGGTTCAGTTCCTGCGGCTCCGACAAGGGATACTTGTCTCAAACTTGGTGAGAGCACAGGGCAGGCCTCGAGGGATGTGAAGAACCACCACCTGTGTTGCTGAGCCTTTCGGAGTCCGTGGGAGTCCAGGATCAGCAGTCCGGTCAGCTTAGTTGCGGTGCCTGCAGATGCAGGGAAGTGACTCCTTCACTTCAAGGGAGATTCCTTCAGGTGTCTTGGATGCCCACATGCCTTGAAAGGTTCCTGTATGGAGCACAGGCATGGACGTTGCAGCAGACAAGCAGGGCGACGAGATCAGGAGCAGCAGGAGTCTTCCCAGTTGCAGCCTTGATGCCCAGAGCGAAGTCCAGAGTGCCCAGACGGTCGAAGAAGTAGTGTCTTGAAATGAATCTTGTCCCACGAAGAATCTAGGGACCCACCTACAGGTAAGCCCTTAAGTACCCTAAGGAAAGGGTTGGGACAATTCAGGGTTCCCTCCCAGGGGAGGGGTCGGACAGTGGGGAGGATACTCCCATGTCCTTTGTCCAGTTCCGCGCCAGAGCGAGAGCCAACGGATCCATGAGCTGGTTTGAACAGGACTATGCAAGGAAGGCACCAAATGTGCCCTTCAAGCAGACTGAGTGGCGCTAGCAAACACTCCCACCTGGCCCAATACACTAAACCCTGTCTTGGATGTGGTCAAACAGCAGCAAGAGGGCAGAATCGTGTCTCTGGTCGGCAGCAGCCATGTTGTGCTGTCCGGGTCTAGAAGACTGGTACCGGGAGCACTGAGGGCCTCCCGGAGGAGCATTACAGTTGATTCCAACATGTTTGATACCAAACATGACAGGGTTCGTTACAGCCAGTTTAGAGATGGTCATTGCATAATGGCACAAGCCCACTCTATGTATTGTAATGGCTGATGCACTTACAACCCGGGAAAATGGACTGCGAAGGTTGCAGGGGGACCCTCACACTTGGAACCGAGCACCCTGCCTTCAGGATTGAAAGGCCTGCTTTAGGGGTGACGTATAGGTTTTAAGTGCAGTGACTTTAGATATAGGGAAACCTATATCTTTCGTAAGTGGTGCTAGCACTAGCTTACACTGGCTGCAATGGCAGGCCTGTAGTTACAGTTTGAGTGGTCCCTCATGGGTGGCATAATGCATGCTTCAGCTGATGGGGGACCCCTGGTGTAGCTATGCATGGGTACCTCAGTACCATATACTAGGGTCTGATAAGGGTACACCAGTGTCCAATCTTGGATGTACAAAAGAACTTACCATACCAATTTAGGGGAGAAAGCACAGAGACTGGGGTCCTGGTTAGCAGGCTCCCAGTCAGACTAGTCAGAAACCATCACAGCACCTGGCAAAAAGTGGGGGTAACCATGCAGAAGGAGCCTACCTTCCTACACTGGCTTTAATTATTTTAGGCTGTCGAGAATGTGTTTGTCTCTCCTGTCGAGCATAGCCTGTTCACCACCTCTCTGATTGACTACTTGTATTCTTCCATGAGTGTCTGCTTTCTGGGAACTCATTTTCTTTTTAGTGAGGCACTCCACGAGAGTACAAGTGTTTTCAGCTGTCTCCCTTGTATTCTAGTTCACAGGAGTAAACATGCTTATTTCATTGAAAAGGTTTCCTTCCTCCTATCTTTCTGCTTGACTGATTCTCCTCGTCTCTGTCACTACCAGTACATCAATTTTGCATGCCTGTGAGGAACAATGGTCTGTCTACAAGCTTGTTTATTTTGGTCAGTGCTCTTTACTAATAGCATAACTGAAACAATCCTCATTCTCAATTTCAAGCCCATGCCATTGGCGCTGGAAGTAAGGGAGTGCGGGTGCTAAAGGACCCACAAAATAACCATGCGGGATTTTAGAAGTGAATGTGCAATAAACAGGCCTTTAAATTTTGTTTTAATCTTGTCACATTTGCTGTGCATTCAAAGACAGAGGTTAGACACTGTCTTGCAAGGGAGGTTGGTGTTTACTTTTCTTTCTCTGACTGCAAAGTGAGAGGATTTATGTGACAATCTTATCCGGAACTGTGGGTTGAAAGGAAAGGCTGTGGGATGTTATTTTTTTCTAGCACCCAACTAAATTTAAATGCCAGTAAATGAAGTGTACAAATATTTCAGAATATATCAGAATTAGGAAAGCACAAATGAAGCACATTTTTTTGTCATTATGAAGTGTGGCGGAAACAAATATTTTAATACGATCAAAACTAATCAATACACAAGGTGATGCCGATTTCTACACGTTATTGTTTGTGTGCTGTACAGTTTTTTGTCTGTGCACATGTAATAGTAATTTCAATAGAAAATAGTGCCAGTGTTCTACCACTCTATGCATACTCCACTTCAATGTATGCCAGTCTACTCCTCGCCACTCTACACCACTTCACTCTATGCCACTTCACTCTACTCCCCTCTATCCCACTCCAAGAAAGTATACTCCACTGAACAACATTCTAATCCACTATACGCCACTCCAAGACACTTCACACTACTCCTTTCTATGCTACACCACGCTACTCTACGCCCCTCCAATCTATGACTGTCTATTCCACTCCACGACACTCCACTCTATGCCAATCAACACTATACCACTCCACGACACTCCACTCCATGGCGCTTTACGCCACTCCACTCTACGACACTCTACTCTATGGCGCTTTACGCCACTCCACTCTACGACACTCTACTCCACGCCACTGAACTGTACGCTAATACACTGTAGGCCACTCTACTCTACTCCACTATACAACACTCTACTCTATGCCACTTTACTCCACTCTACAGCACTCCATTTTATGCCAGTCCACTCTACTCTACACCACTCCACAACACTCCAGGACACTTTACTCCACTCTACGCCACTTTAAGCCACTCCACTCTATGATGTTCTACGCCACTCCACTCTTCTACACTCTACTCCATTCCAGTCTACAACACTCTACTCCACTCCACACTAAGCCACTCCACTCTACTCCTCTCTACGCCACTCCACTCTACGATACACCACACCAGTCCTCTCTACGCCACTAACTTTTAGCCCATGTGAACAGCAGCCACGCTGGTGTACACCATGTCTAAAACACATTGGCAAAATCAATAGCTCTCGTATAGGCGAGATCCACTGGCTTTGCCAATGCTTATTGATAAAATGGGGCGTGAGCACTTTCACACCAACCTTTGTTGTGACTGTAAGGTTCTGCGTCTTGAATGCTTAGTTTCCTCTATCTGCTTCCCTCGGTGCACTGAACGGGAGGGACACCACAGGTAAAGAAGGGTACATTTTTTGTCTGGCTCCCTTTTTAGGTCTCGCCTAGCGTTGCAGCGCATGCGCGAATCGCTTTGCGAGGCATGCTGTATTAGGGTATTTTTTAGAAGTGGTGTGGAAGCCCCGCCCATATTTTTCATTGGCTGGCGTCATCGTCCATGGTAAATGCTGGCTTCCGATTGATAATGAGGCTTCTTAGTCCCTCCTTGTTACCGCCCTGTCTCCTTTTGGGACCGCCCATCAGGACTGGATCTTTTACTTGCGGCGTTATACTGTCTCCTTCAATTAGTCGGTAAGCACTTTTTTTTCCATTCGCGCAATGGCGACAGCTTGTCTCAGTTGGTCATGAGACCTGGAAGTTCTTTTTTCAACCGCCATCACATGGCAGAGGGAGAGAGATTTAATAAAAACAGAAAAATGGCGACAGTCACGTTGTGTCGAGTGTTGCTGCGTCATTCCCTACTCGGCACCCAAACATTTCAAGATGAGAACAAAGGCGCGAGGCGGCAGGGACAACGCAGGTGGGTTTAGGAAGGCGTGTGTGTGCTTGTGTCACTCGGACGCGAGGGCTGCAGCGGTGGTGTCCACAGAATACGGGGGATGTGTCTCGTCTGGAGTGGGTGTGTTTGTGAGGGTTACGGCAGGGCGTCGCAGCCTTCGCACCAGAATCCATCATCGGCAAATGCCAGTCCCCGTATACAAGCGGGATTAACAATGCTGCATTGTGTGCACCGCCGCACATCCTTTTTATTTAAAAACGTCGGTCACTAGCCGGTGGCAGAATACCGCGAAGCCAGCGCCTCAGCATTTGTGAAGCGGGAATATTTCCACGTGCATATATATTTTTTTGCATTTCTCATTTGCCTGTTTTACTGCAACTCTCTTTAAAATGCCAATCCCTCTGTGTTTTTTTTTTACCGTGTTGTGCACTGTTATTTTCACGAACGGATCCTGGCACGAGTCCCGTCCAGTCAAGTGATTGTAAATAGAGCCGAGGGTTGTTTACATCAAGCAGCCAGCGGGAGGAGTCCGGGGAGGTGGGGCTTCGGCGGGCCGCGAATTCCACGACTAGGTTGTGGATCCCAGACCGGGAGGAGGGGCCAGCGCGCGCTGTGCTGCATCCCGAAGATGGGGAACGGCAGGGTACGTAACGCACACCTGCATGTTTATTTCTATTCTTCCTGTCAAATGTCTCCCCTGCCCCGGCTTGCGACTTCCCAGGGCCTGCGGGGAGGACAGCAGGCGGGAGTCCACCTCGGTTTACGGCATGTGTTCAGCTCCGTCAGACCTTGTTTACCACCAGTTGCGCGCTAAGCACCCCTGGCCTCAGCGCGTCACCCCTCTTTTGTTTTTGAATCTGAGTTGCGCAAACCACGTTTGTAGGTAGGCAGCTGGCGTTGTGCGGTTGTGTGGAAGGCGGCTTCTTCCCGAAGTTACTGTTTATGTTATAGCCCGCGCTGCTGTGACATCACCAGCCAAGAGAAAAACAAACGCCCTTACGGGCATAATATACGTGCCAAACCAAGGCGACTGTCAAACCCACGGGGATCCTGGGAGCTGCTATGGCGCTGTTGATCTGCTGAACAGACAGACCGCAAGGGCTGGAGGGTGGATGGTAGGACAAAGGGAGAAGCTGGGACATCCCAAGAGAGACCGAAAACAAAATAAGTGGTACACTAGTTCAGTCTTGATGTTAAATAGGTGAAGAAATACAACCGATATCTGATTTTAGGCCTTGTTTACAGCATGGTAATTTGCTGGTTTATAGCCCCACTTTAGAGTGGTTTGTGATTTTTAGCTTCAATTGCACACTTTGCCGTGTTCTACTGTTGCCACATTATTCTACGTCCTTCCCAAATATATGTGTAAATCGAGGGGAGAGAAACTCGCCTTGCCCACGGAATGTCTACATGGCGGGAAGATGGCAAATATACGTTGCAGGCCGTGTTCCTCTGCCTGGTTACCCATTCATTTTAAACGGCCAGCCCAGGCAAACTTTGTTGAAAGCACACAAGTGTTTTTTTATGTGCACAGTTATTTTAAAAGGCGTGTTACCGTTTCCCTTATTTGAATTTCAATTCAATGTTTATTTTTGGTTTTAGCCTCGAAAATAGAGTTCCCTAGGCAATTGAAAATCCCAAAGCGCTTTGACTTGTATTTTTAACTGGTGTCCAGTTTTTAGAGTGGCAGCCTAGCCTGGGCACATGGATCAGATTTAGATGTTGGCATTGTGTGCCATTGGAGGCCCGAAGAGCATGGCTGATGGTTGTGCAAACAGTGCAGCTATTTCCAGAGCATGTATTAAGAGGCATGATTGAGACACTTGTTAGCACAACACAAGAATTGGGGATTGATAGGTTAATATTTGTAAAATTTTGCATAAGCCACTGCTGCCCTCTCGTCACTGTTTTTACAAAATCTGATTACGACAATTGACGGGAGCTGGTGGGCATCACTGTGCTGTACCATCACAAATGTGCACAACCTGAATATTGGCGTATATTTGCTGAATTTTCCATTGTTAATTTTTCCATGCGGCGGCGAGCAGAATGTGCGGTAAATCCAGACTACTGTCATTCAGTTCAGTGAATGGTTACATAGAAAACCACGTTTGCCTTTTTACGCACTGCTTTGTTGCAATTGCGCGGAATTGAAGCCATGACAGATGACAAAGCAAACAGGCACATTTCCAATGACATCTAAATCCGCCCTTTAGTGCAGACTGTGACATCACATGTGGAGCCTGACTTCAAACTCTAAATTCAGAACTTTCTTTAGGTAGGTCCATGGGAATATACATATTTTAGGTCGAAAATCAAAATTTAGCTAACTGAAATTTTGAGTAGCACAATTATACAATACACAGTTAAAAGGAACAGTACAGATTAGGAAAATACATTTAGCTTAAATATTGTATAAGATGGAGTCTTCTCGTATTTTGGCGAACTAAAAAATTGGTAATGACCTGCTTTCATGTATTTTAAGGAGATGTAAACTTGGAAGTTCATTCTGACAACCACCATGATCTGCTTGGGAAACTTGTGCAAAATGAGATAAGGTCAAATGTATTTAGTCACAGGAGTCCACCCTCAACAGTTTTTCCACCCAGAATTCTCAATTGTATCCTTGTCTAAGATAAATATTTTTTCTCACACATTCTATAGTTTTTATTTACAGCCTGAATCTCACAGTCGTGGGCATTTCTTTGACATTGATGCCAACGTGTATCCTGGTTTGTAAGACGTCTTCTACTTAATTTTTTGTCGGCCCCTGGAGCATTTCCAGATTATTTTGCTGATATTAGAATGGGGAAAAAACACAAGGTAAGTCACATTTGTCAAAGAGAAATGCATGTTTGTGATTGTTTTCAGCCAATACAGTCTTAGCATTGGGAAACACCCCTTCTACTTGGCACAGATTCTTTTTTACTGTTACTGCCAACTGTGATTATTCTTGTGCAATGTGAGATACAAAATAGTTCACGCCTTCCAACCATTAAAGGGTAATTTAGAACACTTCTGTTTTTAACATAACGTCTTTGGGTGTGGCAAGTGAAGTTTAAAAATTTCTTTTCTTTTCTCCTTTTAAAACACAAATTTAATGTACAATGTTTTTTCTTAATAATGAGATAGCAATCATTTTAGAGGGCTCTCATCGGTCTTTCAAATGCAAACACTTTCATGGTATGTATAATATATTTAACATCAATCCCATCACAGTAGTAAATAAAAGCGTCTTAAAACCCCTTTGGGGATGTGAGATTCACAAATGAGATTTACACTGGTACAGAAAAGTTTGCCACTCAGTAGGGACCTGAAAGTCTAAAGAAATCGCAGGATTTCATATACTCCCAACATAAAATATAATACCATCAGGCACATGAATGGACAGACTGGGGACTGAAGACACTGTCCTTCAGTCCTTAGGTGACCTTCAGCTCTGTAATGAGTAGGTTGTCCCTGTACAGAACCTATCTTGAATCTGTCTCTGAAGAGCACAGGAACCACTGTGGATCATCAAGAGCGTGATATGTTAAAAGTGAAAAAGTTAAGCCGTCTTTCAAGCAGCCACATTTTCTGCAAACTCAATCCTTCTACTTTGACAGGACATCTTATCATGCAGGGCAGATTTGTAACCTATAAGTATAGCTACAGTAAAATGAGCAAACATTTTAACTTTGCAAGGTGGGAGAAGATGTCTATAGTCCAATGAGATGATAAAAGCCACAGTTTTATGATGAGGCTGTTGGCGAATGGCCATGTTTGGAAGGTTTCCTAGCATGTGAAATGAATCCATTCACTGTTTGCCTCTTTGAAGATTACAATCTTGTAGTTCCGCTTCTCATTCCCTGCAGTCACATGACTGTTTACGCTGACCTTTGCAGCAGAAGTCAGCAACAAGAATTTGGAATTCTGTCTATTGTTTTATGAGCTCTTCCACCCATTGAAAGCAGTATGGTTCATGAAACCTTGCCTGTCTCTCAGTTAGGACTCTATTATGAATCAGGAGAGCTGTCTCTCATGTACGGCGGGCCTGATGGATTCTGCACATAGCTAGGGAAGTCAGAAAGTACTGTGCATCAAGAGAGGCAAAGCACCACTCGACAGTGCGGTGGCCCACCCCTCCTCCTCCATCCTGCTGCGTATTGGAGGGACTGGCACATGAGTGGAGTATGAAGGGGGCACATACACTAGAAAGATAATCAGAGAAAAACTTAGAAAACGAGGCACCAATTTGGATGGAGGTTTACAAACGATCCAAATGTCAAGACAGATGGACAACGGAATTTCGCATTTCACTAATTCTTGGTGGTACCAGGCATCAGAGCAGACTATGGAACATGTAGTCATTTGTCGGACTTTATCTAGTCCTGTGTGACTCAAGGGCAGTTCGGCAATCCTGTGACAACTGTTACTGTTGTCCAAGTAAACATGGGTCCGAGATACTCTTGCAAGCTTACTTAACTGGGCAATGAGTCAAACAGTCAAGGCTTACCCCTGGAAAGTGGAATAGTTTAGAACACTTCATTCAGATAGCATGTATATCACTCAAATTTATTATTTTGTCCAAGAAGTGATATTCTCTCTTTTTTTATTTTTTTTAAAGACTTGACTCATTTATTTTAAGTAAATATCTTTCGTATGTTTACGGTGCTTTATGTCAATCATTTCAAGGAGTAAAGTTCTTATTGATACTCCTCATCATTAACTTCATCTTGAGTGTAAAAGCGAGTGGTAAAGTTACCATGTAATTTGAATTGGGCTTAATCAAAAATCAGTGTTAGATATCTTGCACAGGCATAATGACTAGAATTCAATTCGTTCAGTTCAGATGTTCGTCTGGCTTTGGGAGCAACAGGGGATGACTCGTGTGTCCCTTCAAGAGAGTTTGTTCGGGGCTAGTTGCAGAGAAGTAGCCACGTTAGTCAGGTTAGCTCGGGGACACCTCCGACTCTCCGTGATTGTCAAGGACTTTCAAATGGGTTGCTGCAGAATTGGCGAGGGAGTGGCTTTAGGAGTCTCTGCATGGGCTGGGCCTCCAGATTGGACTGACTGGGTTACTGGTTTCTACCGGCAATATGCGTCGCTTGGAGGCATGGGGCAGGTCATGGTTTCAAAATTGCTAGTTGTGTTGCTGCAACCATACATCGCTACATCAGCTGGGATTTGGGAATCGATGTCACATTGAGGTCAGGTCGAACATGCCAGGCAGTTTTCCTCTGTAGTACAGGTTGCAACAGCTGGTCTTCTTTCTCAGTCTTGGGTATGATCCCTACTCCTCTATGGAGACAGCCATCACTTATGTCTCTTGTTCCAGCCATCATCTACACAGGTGTACAGAGCTCCCTACAATTGTAATATGAACATTGGATAAGCCAAAGAGGTCAGCGTGTATCCTTTACGGTGGCCGTTGGACTATGCCCAACCAATTACTCAGATTCAAAGTTGGCCCAAATGTGTGTGGGCAGCCAGTCATCTCAAAGTGTGTGTGGTTTTTTTTTTTTTTTTCTTGTTCAAGTGTGTCACAACTTTATGACAACTACCCACATGGGAGCGATCATTCTCAGGAAGTGAGTTAAAATCCAGATGACTTCTGGCCTAACAGGCACTGTTGTTGGGTCACTGCCTTTTTATCAGTACAGGACAAAGGAAGCAGGACTGGGCAGGTAGCTGTTTGTATAAGGTGTGAAGTCTTCTAGGATGCACATTGCCACAGTCATTATTCAGATGTTGCTCGTGTTAGGCCACAGGCTGGCCTGTTGGAACTGGCTTGGCAACTTCATTAGGCAAAAGGGCATCTTTTCGTCTTCCATGAAATCACATGATTTCAAACCCAGAGACATTGACCTAGCTTTACAATGAACTCTAGAGAGTAAGGATGAATGAGGAAAGCAGCACATGGGTGTGCAGAGAGAAGAGGAGAAAACTGAACTGACTGTCACTAAACCCTGTGGAGCACCTTACAACCTTAAGGCTCTCTTAGAATCATGGGAGCAAAACACGGGTACCTCAATGCTCATGTTCCCAAGCACACTCATGCTCACAACATGCAGTTAGGGAACGTGCACTCCACATAGCATCGAGGGGGTGGGAGGGAGGCAGTAATGACCTACTACAAGGGTCTACCAGAGAGAGCAGGTAAGTAGTGTACCTACAGCTTTAAAATAACAAGCATTTTCAATGCAATAGGTCTCGCATTTACGCGAGTTTAAGCTATTGGCATTGTAAATGACAATGCCTTTCATTTATGTTTTAAAAACAAAAATAAAAGGCATTGTTTTTTGCAATGTTAATAGCTCAAACTCGCGTAAATGCGAGACCTATTGCATTGCAAATGCTTGTTAATATACAAGCCCCTCTTGTATCAGACTTTGCCAAGAATACAGAACACAAGCGGGCAGCAAGTCGTCTCTTATTAACTCTCCAGTCAACGTTTGCTGGCCTTTTTTCCCTCCAAAGCTGATCTTTTCAGCAGGCTTCGAAGTCCCGCGGGCTCGTCGGATTGAAGGGGCGGAGAGGATACCTGCCATGTATTTCCGCCAGCAGCCTGCAGCTAAGTGGAGTTTAATGCCAGGCCTGTCTAACCACTAATCATATTTCAGCCGTCAGGTCCCGCCAATTCAGGGCACTCGTTCAGGAAAATGGGAGGAAATCTCTGCTTCGCACTCTGCCGTCCAGTTCACAGATGGCGCGAGGTGGTGAGGCGGCAGACCCGCGGACCTGCTGCTATCTTTAAATGTACAGCGAGGCCGCGTCTGAGAGCTGTCATATCCCTCCGCTCCTACACACAGTGCATTTTATCCCTCCGCCCCTGCACACAGTGCACTTTACTTCAAAGAAAGGCTTGTTCCCATGCCTTCACAGGTCGGTGAAACGTGTGTCCAGGGACCATTTGGTGGCAAAACATGGGAGTGGCTCAAGGACAACACAGACTAGCAGAGGCTGAAGGAGCACTGACCTCACAAGTGAGTGTCTTCCGCAGGAGTGAATTTAAGTCCATAACATAAGAAGGTGCGAGTATGAGATTCCCAACAAGAAATGTGGCAGGCTGAACAGCTGGGAGGGAGCTAAGGGTTAGAGTTTGGGTGCACAGAGTTAGGAGCAATAGTGTGGAATTAGTACAGAACATTTCTGGTAGCATCAATATATATCTGAAGTTGTAAGCCACAGCACAAACCAACAAATGACATATAGAGATACATGTATTCATTGTGTTAGCCATGCCAGGCTGCAGGATTCCTCTCCAGCGTGACCTGCCTGCAAATGACCTTTTGTGAACAATCAGGCATATCCTTTGCTGATTTGCACCCTGGCTGAAACCATTTCAAGGTCTAGCAAAGCAGCTGGACACTCACTCACATATTGCCACCAGACTCAGCAGTCATCAAGGGAAACAAAGATGCACTCACTGTTTACCTTCACAAATTGTCAAGAGATAAACTAGGAATTATTTGGGCTTTCTCTAAGATGTAAGCCTATTTGTACTCTTTATGGCCGCAAAATAAGCCTGTTTGTGTGTATTGATACACTAATAACAATATATATTGTGCACGATACAAGCTGAAGTTTTTGGCACTTATTACTTCACTAAATTAATTTTATAACCCTTAGAATAACAAAAAGAAACCTATGACTTGTAGGCTATATGCTGCTGTTTGCAGCGCGAGCATAACTCACTGAGCTATTTTACAGTGCTTAATTTGTAAAATAATGAGTGCCGGTGCCAAAGAGCTGCTCAGAAGCCTGCGGTTGACGCTATTACATGCCAGCGTGCCGCATACTAAAGCTGTGTAGTCCTGAATACACCTCATGCCTCTATAATCCACTGCCAGATACTGCTTGCTGCTATAGCTGTCTCTTGGAAGTTCCTGAATGCTCCCTTGGTAAAGATTTTCCAGTTGTTCTATTCCTCCTCCTTTCCCCCATATGCTCTTTTCCCTCTATTGCTCTCGGAAATGTCTGACGAGGAAAAATAAGAGCCGGTCCCCAAATATGAGTACCGATGGCAACCACCGGCTCAAATTAAGCACTGCACTTTTAAAAGGAGCATAAATCGTGACCAGAAGGTTACACAAGGATTTCCTCAACAAAAGCATTAACCAAAAGAGACATCTTGAATAGAATACGAATTGTCGCCTCATTTTACATGCAATTCTCTTGATTGGTACATTAACTTTCAAAGCTATTTTGTGATGTTTCAAACCTCTACCCAGATATTACACACGGATCTTCCCAGCAACTGCATTACCCCCTTTATTTATCTTGCTACTGTAATGCTCTAAAAATTGTGCTGGATAAACATAGAGCCCTGGGGCACGTGCCTTAATTGTGCATATTACTGGAAGAGAAAATAAGCAAACTTTGCACTCTTTAAATCACATTTGCCCTGTTGCCAATTTCTCTGGTGGCCAGGGCTTGTAAAAATATAACTGATGCCACTTCTTTGCCCTGACCTCCATTTTGTGGGTTTCCGAGTACGATTTTTACCTTTTCTATCTGGGTGACAGTGATAGGCAGCAAGTCTTCAGTGTGTTAAAGAAGATTTGAAGGACTCTGTAAAGTGCTCAAGGAGCTGAAAATTAGACCCCAAGCAGGGGGCCAGGTACTGGATGGCCATGATGGATGGAGAGCATGGGACTATTATTGCCAGCTTTAAAACCATAATAGCATGCCTCTGGGAACTAGGCTAAAGTCACAGGCACATGGCCTAGACTGCAGTGCTACAAAACAATATGAACAGCAGCACTGCAATGCAAATGTTGGTAACAAACTAATCCGCAAGAAGCCTCCTTTCCGAGAGCTCTGCTTGTCATTGAAATTGGAAAATGATGGGCATCTAGTCAGGGGATGCAGGAAGTATTTACATGAATTTGCTCTGAAGGGGCTACAGAGGTGGCTGCTTTTCCGGCTCAATAATACCCTATGAAATGCCCTTGCACATTTTCTCTCTCTCATTTTTCACACCTGGATGCGCACAAGTCTAATTTCCTAGTCGAAAAAAGATTTTCCATCTCTCAGATATGTTGCTTGTGTGTTCCAGTTGCTCTAGCCTGGCCAATTTTCCCGACCTGCTCTAAAAGATCCTCGGATTTGTAGTCGATCCCCTCCTGAAGCACCACTGAATTTCTCTGCATTTCCGGCAAGTACAGTATGAGGTTTATAAATTGAGATCTCTGCTGCCCTGAAAGGCGTGGTTAATAGCATAAGGTTTGTGCAGTCCATCCAGGTATAGTACAGGGTTTATAAGAATAGATCTCTGCTCGCTGCAGTGACGGTAGCAGATAATCCCCAGAGTTCTCTGCTGCTGTTTCAAGATGCTATATGTTAGTAATTCTCTGGGACAGCCGTAGTACTGACAGATTCAGAATGGAGTTTCACTACACCCAGGATATCTTCAGCCCTGATAGGCACAGTAGGCACCTACTACCATGATCTCGCTGCGGTCCTGACATGCACAATATAGGATGAACAACATGAGCTAGCTGCAACCCTAAATCGTTCTGTGAAGCCCTGATGGCTTCTGCTAAAGCCCCGAGACCTCTGCTGGGTTGACATTAATACTCTAGATCTCTATAGGTCGGTCACATACAGTATGGAGATGAAACCCTGAGATTTCTCAATCGCTGATATTTACAGCGATGCGTAGAGACCTGACGGCTACAGAGGGAGGTTTATAAAGTGAGCTATGCAGCTCAAACTAGTACAGTTTGGTTGGGGGTGGTCGAGATCTCTACAAGGATTTTACTGTAATGAGTCTGTACCTATGTCATGCACTGGGGATACCACATAAGGCTCTGCAGTGAAATCTCTGGATTTGGGGTGTTTGTTGAAGAGGGGTTGAACTATAATCTGCTGAAGTGGGGACATTTAAGGGAATGACGTGGAGTCCAATCTCTTCAGACATGTCACAGATGAAACGTTACAATGACATACATAAGCCCCACCACAGCTCCTTAAACATGAAGGACGAGACATACACATCCTCCGCATTACCTCCTTAATCCAGAGGACATGAACGTCTCATCCTCTACATTGAGCGAGACAATCCTTCTGGTGCAAGGACCAGAAGGATTTACCTTTTTGGAACGAACTTCAGGATGCGAGGGAACGGTTATGTTTTTTCATTGTGTGATGATCAGAGCACTCAACGCGCTGACATCACACAATGAAAGTGAAAGCAGTCATTAAGTGCCAACTGCTTTCACTCTGATCGGTTCTCGGGGGGGCAATGGTTCCAGCTCAATGGGAAAATGTCCGATGGAATAAAAGGCCAGTCCAGTCTTGCACAATACCAACTCTAAAAGTCCCAAGGGCGCAAAACTACTATGCTATTGCCATCAGGTTGCTTAAAGACCGGCTCATTAGAGCACTTATCCTAGCAGCCTGTAATCAGTGCCAGCCCATGGATTGCTTTTCTGTTGCTTCACGGTGGGCCTAAAAGTGTACTACCGTTGGCTGACTGTAACCTGTGCCAGTTGTGGACTGTTCTTCTCTTGTTCTTGGGCTGGCCCTGCATGGCATTTATCCTGACAGCTTGTAACCAATTGCATGCTATTGGCTGCTTCTCTGTCGCTCCTTGGTGGACTTTACAGGGCATTAATACTGTCCTCCTAGCTGGACATAAATGAGCATTTATCCAAGCTGCATGAAATCTGAAATCTGTTAGGCATTGCTAATTCTCGAGAAACTAGTGGGTGCTATTTGTAGGAGCTAGGAATTAGGCCATATTTTAATTGGCTGGTGTAGTTTAGATCGCTTGTGGGCCTGCATGCCTCTGGGGCCCAATCATCTTGCATCCCAGGCATGAGTACGGGTTTCCACACTTTTGCTCCAATGCAGTCTCTTAAGAGCAGTCACTATGGCTGCATTTCTCCTGTGCATAACTGTAGGTTACTCATCAGTGCTCCTGGACATACGCTTATCACTCTCCTGTCACTCCTGATGGACTCTGTGCAGTTTTATTCAGCCTTTTTGTAACCACTGATTTCCTACAGGAGAAGATATGTATAGAGCATCAGCTTTTGACTAAACGTTTTGAGTGCATGCCATGGGCGGCTTTTCTTTCACTCCTGGGTGGATTGTAAAGACATCCGCACAATCAGGCACAACAACAAATTAATAGGAAGTGCATCCACTCCTCACTCTCTACTTCTTGCCATCAAAAGCCTAGGCACAGCAACATAAAACAGGATAAGAGCACCACTGGCGTAACGAAAGTTGAGGGGGCCCCCCTGCAAGGTACATGGAGGGGCCCCCGCTCCGGATTGAATCCAGAGCTCCTAGGCCGGAGTACTGTGCGGGGGGTAGGGGGACCTGCAGCTCGGCGCCCCCCCCGCACCACGGGGGCGGCAGGGGCCTGTGTTACGCCACTGAAGAGCACCGCTCGGGTCAATCAAGCATGACACCAGAACACTGCCCAACTAGGCCGCACTGCATCTCAGCACACTTCCAGCAAAGCACTCCCCCAAAGCATATCATGCTACTGATCGGTAATGCGAGTTGGTGTCTTGTCGGGAAGCATTAAGCTCTACATAAATGCAATTACCATGCAATAGAAGAGATGGCGACAGTAGCTGATGTGTCCAACTATTTCATTATGGGCACAGAAAGAATTCATAGCCAATAGCCTTGGGCCTACCTTCGATCTATGTTTTTCCCTTTTTCTGCTCACGGATAGATACACCCTTCTTACCCAGAAGTAGAGTCCTTCTTAGGTGGTAAGTAAGTAAGTGACATATTTATAAAGTGCACGAATGCCAAGGCGTCTTGGCGCTATGGGTGACGTGCTGCAATTGCCCAGGCTCAACCGAGGTTTATTAAGAGGGGAAAAGCCAGGTCTTGACCATTTTTCTAAAGAGAAGCCTGTTGGATTGTAGTCTAATAATAATCAGCAGCTTGTTCCACAATTTGGCTGCTCAGTGAGATAGGCTTTTGCCTCCCCATCTGGCTTTTTGAGTCTTGGGAACCTGGACTAACCCTGTATTGGCTGATCTAAGATTCCGCCGAGGGGAATACCAGAGAAATAGTTTCTGCATATCCATGGCTCCCCCACCATACAGCGCCTTATGTACCAGACAAAGGGCTTTAAATTCTACACGCTGTTGGATTGGGAGCTTATGGCGCTGCCTAATGCTAGCGGAAATGGTGTGATATTTAGGGATATTAAGTAGTACTCTCGCTGCGGCATTCTGCAATGACTGCAGTTTGGCAGTCTGATTCATGTCAATTCCCAAAAATAATGTATTGCCGTAGTCAACTTTTGAGAGGATAAGAGCTCCTATTATCGTTTTCCTGAGGTCCAGTCGAATAAAAGGCAAGATCTTACGCAGAATTTTCAATAGAAAGAAGCAAGAGGAGGTCAGATGATTGATCTGTCCTGCAAAACTTAATTGGTTGTCAAATATTACGCCAAGATTTCTTGCCTTAGTAGATGGAACGGGGCAGTTACCTACCTCAGATGGCCACCACGATTGACTTCATATAGATGGACCCTGCCCAAACTCCATGACCTCTATTTTCTCTGTATTAAGCTTGAGGAAATTTAAGTTCATCCAGTCCATAATGCACTTCAGACAATTGTGGAAGCTGACAGCTGTAGCATCCACCCTCTGCGAGACAGATATAACTATCTGGGTATCATCCACGTATGAGATCAGCGTGAAACCGTGATCTCTGATTAGTTTGGCCAGAGGGGTGACATAGATATTGAACAAGGTTGGTGATAGAGCTGAGCCTTGTGGTACTCCACAGGGGAGGCAGAAGTTTTCTGATTTAAGATTGTCCCACCAGATCCTCTGCACGTAGGATGAGGACGGCTCCCCCCCCCGCCCCCATCCAACTGTCTACGAATCTCCTCTGAGGCCAAAATCAGGGCTGACTCTGTAGAGTGGCGAGGTCTGAAGCCATGTTGGGTGGAATCTAGGAGATTATTGCAATCTAAGTAGTGGGTTAGTTCCATGTTAATTGATTTTTCTAAAATTTTAGCCGGTATTGGTAGACACGATATTGGACGATAGTGTTTCACCTCAGTGGGATCCAAGGCGGGTTTCTTTAAGATAGGCCTAATGCATGCCTTTTTCCAGGACTGGGGGAAAGTCCCCGAACTGATAGCCTCTTTTAGGAGAGGGGCTAAATGTGCACTGATTTTTCCAGAGACCGTGTGCAGAATGGCAGGAGGACATGGATCAGTAGGAGAACCTGACTTGGTCAGTAATAACAGATTATTAACTTTCTCAGTCGTTAGAGTAGAGAACCTGGACAAACTACTGAGGGTTAGGTTCTCACCCGTGGTATTATCATTATTTTCAGTTGAATTGGGTACCGTCTTAGGAAGTTCAGTGGTATTATCATTATTTTCAGTGGAATTGGGTAACGTCTTAAGGAGTTCATTATAGACTGACTGTACTTTGGTTTGAAAAAAGTTAGCAATCTTATCACATAAATTTTGGTCAGGTGTGAATTGGTTATCCTGTTGCCGTTTAGATAGGACAGTAACTGTTTTAAAAAGCTCCTTAGAGGAGTTTTTGGCCGCATCTATTTTTGTGCAACAGACTAACAGCATCAGGCTGTTTATATATATATATGATTATAGGGATACTGCAAGTCACCAAGACGTTTTGTGGCAGTTGAGAGGAACACTGTGCAGGCCGAAAGTCATTATCAGACCAAGACACTTCCAGGTGACTTGCAATAAATATCCTTTTAAATGCATTATTGGGGGTAGATTATTCCTTAATATTAAGAATTTTTTCCACCAATGCACAGAACTCTCAAGATGTCCCAGGTCACACACTACTTTTTTAGCTTTCTTTTAACAAAGAATTAAAAGCCCCAGAAAACAAAGGAAAAGAAGACTTGGGTGCACTGCTGAATGAAGACAAATTGAGAACATGGCATCCTTTCCAGGACCCTTTTTGCTCCTTGGTATGTTTTCTGAGGGAGAAAGTGAAAATGGCTTGGAGTAAGAGGCAGCGAAAAGTTGGCGAGCAGCGTGCAGCCCACTGGTACTGAGAGGGCTACCTTGTCCCCTGGGTGAGGGCGAAGAAGTGGAGCCCATATACAGAGGCACTGCAGGTCATCTGAGGCAGCAGGTAGGGGACAGGAAGCAAGCAGGTGTCCGCAGAAGTGTCCTTCATTACAGAAACGGCTCTGCCTTCCCACAGGGGAAGCAGAGGAAGGGCAGGACAGCATGCCTTACAAAGCAGTCATGCAGCTTCACTGAACGCAGCAGATCTCGTGGCAGGTAGGATCTATCTGTAGAACCGTACCCTGCTGAAAGTGCTCCCTCTTTCTGTGGATGAGTTCATAGAGGTGGCGAGACGAGGTGTAGAAGGCAGATGCTCCAGTGGTGTCACTACACACTTGAAATAAGTTAATACTGCGAGGAGTGGTGTCATTTACATATACAGGGATGCTCCAACATCCCAAAGGACCTATAAATACAAAATAAACTCCAAGTGACCATAAGAAGAGAACAGTCTCCTACGTCTTGTATACTGTTTAACCACATCTCTTTTATACTCTAGGTCTTTCTTGCCTTTCCTTGGCATTGGTTATCTGGTTTTACATGACTGCATCAGTTCTCCCCACACATGGGTGGGTGCTTTGAGTTCCCCCTCATTTTTATATTCTTAGAAGATGGGACTGCTTCTATTTCAAAGAACTTAGCATTGTGTGTAGACTCAATTTCAATTTGTATATATACTTTCGACCTTGCAGAGTTTTTTGGCCGAATAATAACATACATATTTTAAAAGGTAATAACCTGTGCTATGACAAAAAAAAAACAATATCAAAGAAGAGAAGCAGGGGGAATCAAACAGCAGAAATTTGGGCTTTGGAGTCCTAGGGTATAGTCACTTGCTGGCATAAATGGCCAAGTCTGGCATGACAAGCTATACCTCGCAGATCGTTCTAGTTAACTCATAGACCGTGCTCTCTGCTCCGGACAATCCCCAGCAATCAACGCTAGTCCTGCCACTACCATGCGAGCCAGCTGGACGAACCACTGGACTGGGGGCTGCCTGTGAATCACAGCCAAGATTCTCTGCTCCACACAATCCACAGGAATAGATGCACGTCCCGTCATTACCATGCTAGCTGGATGGATGAACCACTGGACTAGGGGGTGAGTGTGAACCACAGACAGGATTCTCTGCTCCAGACAATCCACAGGAATGGATGCAAGTCCCGGCATTACCATGCTAGCTGGATGGATGAACCACTGGACTAGGGGGTGCGTGTGAACCACAGACCGGATTCTCTGCTCCAGACAATCCACAGGAATGGATGCAAGTCCCGTCACTACCATGCTAGCTGGATGGATGAACCACTGGACTGAGGGATGCGTGTGAATCACAGCCAAGATTCTCTGCTCCAGACAATCCACAGGAATAGATGCAAGTCCCGTCTTTACCATGCTAGCTGGATGGATGAACTACTGGACTAGGGGGTGCGTGTGAACCAAAGACAGGATTCTCTGCTCCAGACAATCCACAGGAATAGATGCACGTCCCGTCTTTACCATGCTAGCTGGATGGATGAACCACTGGACTGAGGGGTGCGTGTGAACCACAGACAGGATTCTCTGCTCCAGACAATCCACAGGAATAGATGCAAGTCCCGTCATTACCATGCTAGCTGGATGGATGAACCACTGGACTAGGGGGTGCGTGTGAACCACAGACAAGATTCTCTGCTCCAGACAATCCACAGGAATGGATGCAAGTCCCGTCACTACCATGCTAGCTGGATGGATGAACCACTGGACTGAGGGGTGCGTGTGAATCACAGCCAAGATTCTCTGCTCCAGACAATCCACAGGAATAGATGCAAGTCCCGTCTTTACCATGCTAGCTGGATGGATGAACCACTGGACTGAGGGGTGCGTGTGAACCACAGACCGGATTCTCTGCTCAAGACAATCCACAGGAATAGATGCAAGTCCCGTCATTACCATGCTAGCTGGATGGAAGAACCACTGGACTGAGGGGTGCGTGTGAACCACAGACAGGATTCTCTGCTCCAGACAATCCACAGGAATAGATGCAAGTCCCGTCTTTACCATGCTAGCTGGATGGATGAACCACTAGTCGGGAGGGTGAATCACAGACATCACTCTCTGTGCCAGACAATCCACAGAAATTGACGCAAGTCCTGCCACTACCATGCTAGGCAGCTGGACGAAGTACACTGGACTGGGGGAAGGTGGGGAGGGAGGAGTGTTTACTGCCTTCATGCTGCCCAGAAAATCGGAGTCTTGAACTGAGGAGCGTGGTCTCCCACATCTCCATGCCGGGTAGGCATTCTATATTTTTGTGTGGTCTTGACTTTCACATCATTTGTGTGGGAGAGAGGGATGAAAGGGTTGTCCTTGATGGGATCCTGGGACACTGAATTCAATAGGAGTTCAAAAGCTTCAAACAACTGCAACACAAGCACATGAATGACCCAGAGGCAATGTTCTATCTGAGTCACTGCTTCCACTGCTTCACGCTTTCCATGCAACACAGCATGGATCCGATGAGCATCAATATCAAATACACTTTCAGGTATGATGAATACTTTGTGCTAAGGTTCATCTGTGAGCGTCCCTCACAGATCCATTACCAAACATAGATGTTTCTTTATTCTTGCAGTATCTTCTATAGGAAGGTCTGAGCGGCATATTATACTTAAAAAAATTTAAAAAGCCCCCCCGCTCTCCTCTTCTCTTAATTCCACAGTGATCCTGCCAGACCCGCCAGGAAAAACTGAGGAGCGACATGTTGCTTTTAATTCAGCCTTTTGCAATTTATTCCCTTCTCCTTTCATTCTCAGAGACAGTAGTTAATGCTTTGCCAAAGTACAGCAGCTCAAAAGTCACTGTCCGTTGTTAACTGAAGGACATGTATGCTCTGCCTGACCAACATCTGCAAAAGAGATCTTTGCTTAGCTCTCAACACACAGATCCCGCTGTGGCATTATAAATGAATGCCTGCAACTAATGATGAGAAGTTCAGTCTTTATATTCCGATTGCAAAGGAGCTACACAAACTGTCATTATTGAAAATGGGTTTGGCTTTGGAATGCAGCATACGGGTCATAGCTTCGTTTCACTCAAGTGCACGGATGAGGAACTTCTCTCCTCCGGTATTGTTAAAGTATGGGGTTCCACAGCATGGATGTCATATGGGGGTCGCAAATTCTATGTCAGGGCCAGAGGTTCAGATTATGCTTCACTTTTCTTAACTACTCATTAACAGCAGCCAATACCAATAAAGTTTCAACCTTACTACATTTCCCATGAAACCCTAGTATCGCATGACCAACCATAGAGCCATTGCCCTATAAAAACACCACACATCATCTCAGTGTCCTCTTTCTTTGCTGCTTCACAGCCAGTTAAGTACTCATCCATTCTTATCCTTTATTAGGGGATTGAGTATGTACTTAGTGCTTATCTGATATTTAATAGGTGTTAATGTTGCTAGCGCGACTCGCGCTGTATAGTTTCAGTCACTGTGCATGATTTTGTTCAGCTGTGTGCCTTTATTAGCGTTGTATATTAGTCGCGCCGCAGAGCGAGTTTTGCTTTGATCTCGCTCGGTCGGCGCGTCCTTTCTTTGTTCTGGGAGTACTTCCCCTCCCGACCGGGCGCCCTGTTCCCGTGTTCTTTGAAGTGTGCAGCGGGAGAACGGGAGCGTGGACGTGCATCTAATGGACGCATGGTCCTCTTTCTAGATCCCTCGAGTGAGTGGCACCGCGCATGCGTGGCGGCCATCTTTGTTTGCCTCCAGTGCTCAGGAGGCTTTGACGAACGCGGGGAGCTGCGTACAACTGCTCCTATCAGATCATATCCTCGAGGCAAACTCCCTTGACACCCGGCAGCTTTTACTGTGCAAGGGTTGTATAATAAGGCATAGGCTCTGCCTAGAGTAACTGGCAAGCCCTCCCTCCACCAAATATTTGTCTTATATAGAGTCTTCTGTATTTAGCTTGCCTGGGGCTGGTTCTACTCCCCCTCTATTGCTCCTGATTTGGGTGTACTCACCTTAAGCCTACAGTGGTGACCCTTGGTCTTTCCTGACGGTCTAACTGCATTCCTTTATACAAGATGTCAGAATTTTATGAGGAGGAATATTTCTATGAGGAACCCACGGGGTCCCTGGAGCAAGACCAAGTGAATGCATTGGACGTGGGGGTGCAGCATTCAGTTAATAGGGCCTTGGTTCGGGCGATTGAACCCTTGAAGCGCTACCTGTGCGGCTACGCAGAACAACAAGGCTGGCTTCCTACCCCATCCATTGAGGGCCAGACCCAACGGTAAGTAGCCCAAGGGACCTCACGCTGTAGATTTCACCAAATTAGCCAGTAGCTTGAATACAGAGCATGACTATAGTGCTTCTTCGGAGGCCCCAGTCCCTGATCCATTCCAAGCGGATGATGAGGATTCCTCTTCTCACCAGAGCTCGGATCAGGATGACACCCCCAAACCTAGCAAACGCTCACGGAAAGAGTGCCATATGGCCCCTCCCACACAACCAAAGTTACTCACCTTCGAGCCATCGGAAATTGTTCACCCTAAGTCCACAGCTGCTATCTCAAGAAGTGGCCGAATATGTATAATCTGCGCCAAGCCTTTGATAAAGAGGTACACGCTAGATTGCGCTTAGAATGTCCCAGACCGGACCTTCAAGGTAAAGTAGCTGACACCCCAGAAGTAGACCCCACAATGGTTACCTACCTTAAAAAATATTCCAAAGACCCTAAGAAAGGGATAGATGGAGTCTGGCGCTCCTGCCAGGACAAAATCCTTGACATGACCCGCCCCTTAACTAAAATTCTAGAACTATGCTATCGGGCAAAGGAGTCCGCCATGGCAATTGATCCTGAAGAACTAATTGGATGGGCGCAACGGCTCATATGCCAACTAGAAAAAGCTAACTGCGCTATGTCCAGTCAGAGGAGGCTATCTATCCTTTTGAAATTGGATCCCAAACTTGCTTAACTGTCCACTTCTGAGGCCGGCCCCCTGGCCCAAGGCCTCCTCTTTGGGCAACTTTTAATTAAAGAACTGACAAAGTTTGTCACTACCTCTAGCGGACTAGACAAGGCGCAGGGGTCCCTAAGGAAAGCCTTCAGACCGGTTTTTGGCAGGGCCGGATGATATAGAGGGCGTTCGTTAGGCCGGGATTATTAACAAGGCCCCCAAAGAGGCTATTATCAGCAACATCATGGGGGTTATCAGGACCCTAACAACCCTACCTTCTACCCAACCCGACGTTCCAATAGAAACAGCTTCAGAAAGGGTAGATATGGAGGACACCAAGGAGGCACCCAAGATTCAGGGACCACAGGTGAGAATCATTCTATGTTCGGTGGTTGTAATGGGGGGCAGGATCCAGTCCTTCCTTTATGTTTGGCAGACGATTTCACAGGATGCATGGATACTGGAAACAGTGCAGGGGTACAAAATAGAACTGTACAGATCCCCCAGACAAGGTTCCCTTCCCCCAATGATGTCTTTTTCCCTTCAAGATCAAAACTTTATTTCCTCAGAAATCCAGACCTTTTAAATTAAAGGGGCAATAGTCACGGAACCCCATCCCCTAGGTTTTCTCAGCAGCGTCTTCTTGGTAAAGAAGAAAGGGGGCGGAGCACGACTAGTCTTGAATTTAAAAAGATTTCAATGGTTGGGTCGTCTACCGACATTTCAAGATGGAAGGCATCCATCTGCTCTGCGATCTCCTCCAGGAAGGAGACTGGATGGTA
Organism: Calotriton arnoldi; assembly: GCA_963921515.1. Lineage (NCBI taxonomy): Eukaryota > Metazoa > Chordata > Amphibia > Caudata > Salamandridae > Calotriton > Calotriton arnoldi. The sequence continues at coordinate 120,705 of CAWUFW010009633.1, forward strand.
CGTCTGGATTTGAAAGACGCTTACCTATCCATTCCCATATTCGCACCTCATCAGCGTTTTCTACAATTCCTGTGGCAAGGAATTTATTACGAATACAAAGTCCTTCCCTACGGTCTCTCCTCTGCGCCATGGTGTTTCACGAAACTCCTACGTCCAGTAGTAGAGTCCTTGAGGGCTCGGGGATCCGGCTGATTATCTATCTGGACGATATAATCATCCTGGCGCAGTGTCCCCGGCTGGTGACCACTCATCTCGAATGGTCAATTACGCTCCTTCAGAGTTTAGGATTCATTGTGAACCCTCAAAAATCGTGTCTGATCCCAGCTCAAATGATACAATTTCTGAGGTTCCAGAACAACTCTCTCTCGTGTCAGCTGATGCTACCAACACAGAATGTCAGGAACATCAAGAGAGAATTGAGATTGATTTTGAGCAGACAGACCTGCGTAGTGGGTCTCCTGGCCTCCTCGATACAGGCGATATTCTCTGGTCCATTACATTATCGAGCACTTCAGAGACTGGAAATTCGGCATCTCTGGAAAGGCTTCAGTTATGCCGAGCAGATTCTCCTCTCAGAGGATGCGAGGTCGGAGATGGCGTGGTGGTTGGACCACATGGAAGGCTGGAACGGCAGGGCCATCTTTGGCTCCACCCCAGAGATAGTGATCAAGTCAGATGCCAGCCGCTGGGGCTGGGGAGCCAGGTGTGGATCGATTTCCACAGGGGGCCGGTGGTCGCAGGACGAACTGACCATGCACATCAATTGTCTGGAGCTTCTAGCGGGCTCGTTTGCGATTAGCAGCCTTTCACCGATAAAGTCGGACTGCTGCATTTTGCTTCACATGGACGTCTCAGCAGTTTGTTATGTGAACAAGCTGGGGGGGACAAGATCCCCTGTGCTGGCGGAGAGCGCCAAGGATTTCTGGAATTTTTGCCTACAACATCAAATATCAGTGGTGGCAGAGTATCTCCCGGGTCGTAACAACTCTGTGGCGGATTGGCAGACCAGATATCTTCGGGATTTCAGCGATTGGAGACTTCACCCATGAGTCCTCCACGAGCTGAATCGTCTCTGGGGTCCCTGGCAGATAGACCTGTTTGCCTCTCGTCTCAAACGTCAAATTCCATCCTTTTTCAGTTGGCGTCCGGACCTGGAGGCCTTGGCCACAGATGCTTTTCTCCAAGACTGGAACTCCAAGCTGGGATATGCGTTTCCCCCGTTCTTAATGATTCCCAGGGTACTAGTGCAGGTACGTCGCCAACGAGCGGAATTGGTATTGATAACACCACTCTGGAGAGCGCAGGCATGCTTCCCAGTACTTCTGGAACTGTTGTGTGCCTCCCCAGTCCTTCTCCCATTTCGGTGGAATCTCCTTCTGGATCCGGGGGGCCTTCCACATCCACTGATGTTGTCGGAACAATCTCCCTAGTGGCTTGACGAGTTTCCAGGACAGATGGAGTTTCCCTCGACTTTCGAAGGAAGCTAGCTTCATTAGTGAGGCTTGGTCAACCAATACGCACAAACGATATGCCTCCTGTTAGAAACGATGATGTGGCTGGTGCCGTGAACGGGATGTTAATCCCGTTGGAGCACATTACACTTTGGAATTCAACTTTCTGTCTTCTCTTGCCTCTACAGGTATGGCTTATAGGACTGTTAATAATTTCAGGTCGGCCATTTTGGCAGGCCACGAGACAGTGGATGGTAAACCAGTTGGTGAACACCTCATGGCATGCAAACTTCTGAGGGGTATCTGTATGGTCCGCCCTCCATGTCTGAAGTATTCAGTGCTATGGGACATACCCATTGTTCTAAAATGTTTGGAGGCATGGCCAGCCAATAAGTATTTCTCGAGAAAACAGTTGTCCACTAAACTGACCATGTTGCTTTGCCTGGTATCTCGTAAAAGAGTTTCAGATGTCCGCGCCTTAGATTTGGCGAGTCATAGATTTTCCCCTGAAGGGGTTACATTCTCCATATCTAAATGTACTAAATGCAACACATCTTCGGTTTCTTATCCGATCTTTCCAGATAATCCCAAACTATGTGTGGTCCAATGTCTGAAAGCGTATGAGGTAAGTACAGCTGAATTTCATACAGATATGAATGGTCAATTGTTGATAGCATTAAAGAAGCCTTTTCGCCCAGTGACTTCGGCCACTTTGGCAAGATGGGTGCGTTGGCTTATAAACGAAGCAGGCACTGATGTCTCCATGTTTGGGGCCCATTCAGCTCAGGGAGCCATGGCTTCCAAGTCTTTTGCTTTGGGCGGCAGTCTCGCTGACATTATGAAATCAGCAGACTGGTCAACAGAGTCTACGTTCAAGACATTCTATTGTAAACCTATTGTTGATGTGGCTTCTGTTGTGGTGGCTAAGCTTTAAACAAGCATAATCGGATCCTACAGTCCTGACATAGAATTAAAAATTTGCAAACATTTGTGACAAGAATTTTCAATTTTATTAAGGAGGCGAGGATTATCCCACCCACATTAAAATGTTTTACAATTTATTGATGTAATAAATCTATTTCTTATTGTTTTCTCACCCTTTATTGTTAATATTACTTATTTGTGACATGGGTGACGAGATCAGTGTTACGGTATCTCTCTTTTTCCTCCCAGGTTCGGAAGGCAATGAGGTTTCCATGGAGTGGATGTTATTGGCCTATACAAAGCTTGCTTTGGTGAGGAGCGGGTCCACAGTGGACGGCCGAAGTTCATTGAAGGATTCTTGGCATCCAGTTACTCAGAGTTTTCGAGTTTGACCCCTGTTGGGTCTTGTTATGGATCAAAAGAGAAGGTTCACATAGCTAGCAGGACTCATATTGGAAGGATTCTACAGAGTTGTATGGTATGACTTGACTTAACTGTTTCTGGATTCTGAACAAAGAAAGAGGACACTGAGATGATGTGTGGGGTTTTTATAGGGAAGTGGCTCTATGTGATACTAGGGTTTCATGGGAAATGTAGTAAGGTTGAAACTTTATTGTTATTGGCTGCTGTTAATGAGTAGTAAAGAAAAGAGAAGCATAATCCTCGCCTTTGTGTCCTTAATAGAATAAAACATTCTAGTCACGAATGTTTGCAAATTTTTAATTACCCCTGGAACTTCCCTCGCGACCCCTGGCCTCAGAAGCTGAAATGCATGCCACTTCCTGTGATGTCATCATAGGTGAAAACGCTGGTGATGTCACCTCCGCTACCCCCAGCACTGCCCTTGCGACCCTTGGCATTGTACTTCGACTCCTGGCCTCGGAGGCTGAGAGGCATACCACTTCCTGTGAAGTCATCAGGGGTGAAAGCACATTTCATGTCACATCCGCTACCTTTGGCATTTTCGTGAACTGACGTTAAAGTTGCACAGTGCTCCTCACTGTCATCCAGATTTTTACAGATTATATTGGGATGGGGGCAAATGTGTCAAAATACATTCCAAGTGAATGAAGGGAACAACAGGCTGCTGGAGGCAGACTTGTAATAGATTGACAATAAAAGCTGTACTAAGTAGCAGCCTCCTTTGTTCTTGGACCAGCTGTCCCAGGCAGTGCTTAATGTATAAAATGAATGAGTGTTGGTGCTGAAAAGCCCGGCCGGCACTGTCAAATGTAAGCGTGGCAAATACTGAGTCTGCTAGGGCTGAATCCACCCCATGCTTCTTTAATCCACTACCAGAAATTCTCCTCCCCTTTCTTTCACTTTTGCAGGTCCCCGCTTTCTCCTTTGGGGATGGGTTTTCCGTCTTTCTCTTCCTTCTTTCATGTTTGTGTGCATTTCTCTCTCTTGCTCTCGGGAAATATCCGATGAGGAAAAATAGGTGCCGGTCAGCAAAAATGAGTGCCAGTGGCCTCAACAGGTTCCATTTAACTACTGCTCCCAGACAAGAACAAGTAAACTTTTTGGACATGAAAAGACAGAAAAAAGTTCTTACTTTTATTGCAAAGGAGAAGCATCCTAGAGTGTTCGGCGATTTGCTCAGATTGTAGCCCCAATTAGGACAATGCTATTGTATGCTAACTTTTATAACACTGCTATTATTGTAATACTCTTTAATTTATACAATTGTTTCCTGTTACACGTCTCATCATTTCTACCACACTGGTGATCGACAGCATTAGCAGACACAAAAAGAAAAAATTTCTGATCAAAGTAAAAAAATAAAAATCATAAAGAACATTTTTGCATTCCCTAATCACTTTTTTATTTATTACTTATTTTTTTAGTTTGAGTTCGCTCCATATCGGCCCAAACGCTGATCAAATTAGTGATGACGTCTCCTTTTCCAGTATCCGATTCCAATCTGCACCACCTGACATTTCTTTCCTAGCAGGCCTTTTTCCACATCTATACTCAATCTAACACGGATTCCATAACAGAATTGGTTTTAGAAAAAACAATGATAATGCGGAGTTCAATTTAAGCCCTGGGGCATAAAATCCATTAACTAATTATTGCTTTAACAATTTTTGTACAGATTTCTACTGACAACTTCAGGCACATAAAATCTAAGTTGAGTAATGTCAAGTTTATCTTTCAAAAATGGCTTGCAATTTCCGATTTTTAGACCTTATGTCAAGGTTATATTAATTTATCTGTAACTTAAGTTTTCTCATTGTTTGGCCTATTCCTGGTTTACGACGTAGCCCCTTTAACATGCACAGTACTCACTCTGTCTCCAGTGCTTAATTTGTAAAATATTAAGTGCCAGGGCTCTGACCAGGAGGCCACTGCAGCTTGCACCACCCATCGCCCTTGTCATCGCTGCCAAAACAACCACTAACCATCTATCTCGCATGTAAAGGCGCTAGTTCAAACACACTCTCTTTCACTGTGCGCTCCCCAACCAGATAAAGGGAGTAGGACCGTATAGGAGTAATCCACAAAGTGATGTACAGTCCCAAGTCATAAGCATTGGCTGGAACTGATTTCTGGCTAATGTAAGATCCCTTCCCAAACACGCTGTAAATATTTGGGATCTCCTGACAGAAAACGATCCTCATATTGGGTTTCTTACTGAAACCTGGATTAAACCCTCTTCCAACCCCGCCATTGCAGTGGCTCCTACCGGACGGTTATCGAATCCAAAAACTTGATAGGCCAGATAGGGCGGGGGGAGGCATAGCCATAATACATAAGGAATCTCTACCTATCACTATTCTAGATCAAATATGTAAGGACACTTTAGAATGCCTAGTTTTTAGACTCGACCTGCACCCACAACTCAGCTGGAAAGGGGCTCTCGTTTATAGACCCCCTGGTCCTCTATTAGGCTTCACTAACTTACTAATGTAATTCATCTCCCCCCATGTTATCTCCACCCCTAACCTTTTATTCCTAGGGGATTTTAACATCCACAGTGAAAATGCTTCCAATCCTGATGCCACAGCTTGCCTAACAGATCTAGGCACACTTGATCTCTTGAAGATCAACAACGCACCTACCCATTCTGCAGGGCACACTCTGGACCTTATCTTAACTAATTCCCCTCATATCAGCTGTGGGGAAACTCGTCCTTTGACGTGGTCGGATCATTCTATGGTGGATTTCCAACTTATGAGTCCCAGAATCCACCCTACTCTTAAATCTCACACCACGCATTGGTACAGACCATGGCATAAACTCACACCTGATCAATTCATAACCCTTTTAATTCTTGGATAACCGATACAGCAACATATAGTGTAGAAGAACAGCTCACTCATTTTAACTCTATCGTTCAATCTACTGCAGATCACGTAGCACCACGGAAACTGCAGACCCACCCTCCCAAATTCTCCTCAACTAGTTGGTACTCCCCTAGCCTCCGGAAGGAAAAGAGCCAATGTAAAAAATTGGAACGGACATGGCGAAACTCACACAATGCACAGGACAAAGAGAGATTTAAAGCTGCACTGTCTTCCTATCATAAAAACATAAGGTCCGCACGGAAACGACATATTGTAAACCAACTAGAACAAGCTGGGAACGACTCTAGGATCCTCTATCAAATCTTGAAAACCTTCACTAACCCTAAGGCTTGCGATACTGCAGAAACTCCCTCGCAGCTGCTATGTGATAATATAGCATCCTTTCTTACCCTGAAAATTGATACCATTTATCATAAAATTATCTCATCTATCACAACTCCTAACAACTTTCTCATAGAATGCCCTACTACCCCCATCTACACCACGCAGATGCACTCTTTTCCTTCGCTAACGCCGGAAGAGGTCGAATCCCTTCTTACCAAAGTCAAATCTGGGTCCCCCTTAGATGTAATTCCCGCAAAAATCTCCTCCAGATTAGCGCAACAGCTAGCCACACCCATTTGCACCATTCTTAACAGCTCTTTGAGAGCTGGCAGACTCCCCAAGAATGGAAAGCAGCGCAAGTCGTCCCCATTCGCAAAAACCCCAAAATCCCCGCTTCTGAGCTGTCAAACTATCGCCCTATTTCTCTGCTCCCCCTTCAGAGTAAACTCCTTGAAAAACATATAAACAGGCACTTGTCTGACTTTGTGGAATCCTCGTATTGCCTGGACTTCTCCCAGTCTGGCTTCCGGGCCAAGCACAGTACTGAGTCCGCCTTGATAGAGGTAACTGATAACATCAGAATGGCCCTGGATAAGGGTCAGGCAGCACTTTTAGTGCTGCTTGACCTATCTGCGGCGTTTGACACCATCTCTCACAAAATCCTTTTACAGAGACTCCTGGACATCAGGGTTCAAGGGGTTGCTCTGAAATGGCTGACAGACTTTCTCACAGATAGAACCCAGACAGTCACTCTGGGTACTTTTAGATCTAAGACCACCAAAGTTACCAAGGGAGTACCCCAGGGCTCCTGTTTGAGCCCTACTCTTTTCAACATCTATGTTACTCCCTTGGCTAAACTAATGAGGACCCTGGGGTTTAGTCCCATCTCTTACGCGGGCGACACCCAGCTCCTACTTACTTTTGATAAGTCCAACCCTAATATACAACTCACCTTCTCGGAGGGCATGAAAACCATCGGTGCCTGGATGAGAGCTAACTTCCTGCAACTTAATGCCGAAAAGTCGGAGGTCATGCTGTTTGGAGATGCAGCAATAAGCTGGTCTCCCAGCTGGTGGCCGGAGGAGCTGGGTTCTGCTCCGACTCCAAAAGGAGTGGTCAAGAACCTGGGAATTCGGATCGACCAGAATATTACATTTGAAGCACACGCCACTACCACCGCTGGCACTTGCTATCATACACTTAGCCTGCTTAGAAGAGTGTTCCCCATGTTACCATCCTCCACGAGGAAAACACTGATGCAAGCTCTTGTGTTAAGCCGTCTGGACTACTGCAATGCACTGTTAGTTTCTGCTAGCGACGCTTCCCTAAACAAGCTGCAGGTAGTCCAGAATACGGCAGCCCGACTGGTAGAAAATGCCCCCCCTAGAACAGCCTCTGCACCACTTTTTAACAAACTTCATTGGCTCCCTGTGAGAAAGCGGGTGAAGTTTAAGATCTGCTGCACAGTCTTCAAAGCCCTAAATGGCCTGGGGCCTACCTACCTATCGGATAAACTGCGAAAATATATCCCTTCCCGGCCCCTTCTATCCGGTTCCAAGCTACTTCTTTGCACTCCAAGAATTAAAAAGGCTCGGTCGGGCGGCAAAGCTTTTACTTACCTCGCCCCGACCGTCTGGAACGAACTCCCCCGCGATCTACGTGACTGCCAGAGATTTCCCCTGTTTAGGAAACTACTAAAAACCCATCTCTTCTAAGATTCACCTTTTTGACTGTAATCAGCGGCCTCAGCGCAGAGATACCCCTGACGGGGTGATTCAGGCGCTATATAAATTTATAAATATCAAATATCAAATAGTTCAGATTATTCCAGGTCCCCAAAGCTAAAGGAATAGTCTCAGAGGTTGCATAATCCTTTCAACAGTTCACTTCTGTTTGCTGATGTCCGCCATCCTTTTATAGCATTGCTACACTTGCTGCACGTTGAACATGCACAAGTCGCCATCGGTTTGCTGTCATGTATTTTTGTTTTTCTTCTGCAGCAATAACTGACTTCAACATGTCCTCGCCATTAGTCGATTCATATCAATAACTTCAGATAACAATTTTTCATTCCGTAAATTTCCCGAATGCCTTTCAACTTGATGCAAAGGCAAAATCATGAAGTCTGTCCTGATGAAGTAAAAAAGCACAGTTCTTCATAAAGCTGAAAGCATTACCTAAAATGGTTTGAATAGATGAAAGGGTGACAATTAATGAAGTCAAGCAACTTCTTTGAGTGCAGTTGCTTTCTGGTGCCCCTTTGGAGTGTTAATTTATGTATATTTGAACAATGCCTCTGTAGCACTAGAAAAGGAAGTTCCCAAACACAAAACGCCAAAAAGCTGGAATTCCTGAAGGGAATTTAGTTTCTTACTGTGGGTAAATTTGGCGGCTGACATGGGGTTAAGAATAGGGATGGTTGCCCCTACACACATTGTCACTGACGTTAAATGAACATTTATTAGTAAGAGATGTCGTGAAGTTGATCAAACTAGAGACAGCTGCATGGAATGAATGGGGTAAAAGTATTAAACACAATATATTTTTTATAATACAAGTTTATTTTGGGACAGCAGTGTTTTCTTCAAACGAGGGATGTTTATTTAAAACAGTAGGTGAAATAGTTGACTTTGGTTGTTAGTAGAAAAAAAGGAGATAGCTAATTATGTTGTTACAATGTAGATTTTCAAAAATACACCCTCTATTTTGTTAAACACATTAAGGGTCCAATTTAATTCCTGGCGGATGGAGTATTCTCCCTTGGCCCAGGGGAGGACTTTACGTCCGCCAGGCCGAGACTACTCTGCAGACAGCAGAAGGATTTCCTTTTTTTATTTTTGCCTCAAAGGTGGGGAAGAACTTCCCCAACCTTCCAAGGCTATTTTTTTCAATGTAATGACGATCGCGCACAAGGCGCGCTGATGTCATTACATTGAAAATGAAACAAACTTAGTTTCAGTTTCATTGTTTCGGTGCTTGTGGGGCTATCTCAGCCCCCCAGGCACCACATTTTTTTTATTTTTTGGTATTTTATTTATAAGTTTTCCATTAAGTGAAACAGATCATATTCATACATAACATCAAGTCAATCTTGCATTATACATTCCACAAATAATACTTTTACATAGCACAGCACTTTTAGCAGCATTTAGCGTAGCAATGCTACAATCCAGTAATGGTACATACCCCTAACATATACAGTAATTATACATCAGTTTTTAAGAGGTCAGGGTGTTCTCGTAAGTAGTTGGTAAGTGGTTGTTAGAAGGTTTAGCAGCTGTGGGCAGCTCTTCTGCATAGATCAGAAAATTATAATTACAGTAAATAGAGTCCATTACCCATTGAACTACAGTAGGTGCCCTCCCAATGCATGGCTACTCTTCGTTTTGCTAATAGTAACATGATGGCGGCTAGCTTTTTCTTAGTAGATTTCAAATGTGTTAAATGCCCCAATAAGCACAATTGTAGCGTGCAGTCTACTTTACAATTCAGGATCACATTTAATAACTGTACCACCTGCTCCCAAAACAGTTTCACTTTACTACAATACCACGCGAGGTGTACAAAATTGGCCTGATCTGCCCTGCAGCGCTTGCATTTTGCATCTTCTCGTAAGCCATGTTTATGTAAATGGAATGGAGTGTGGTAGGTTTGGTGCAAGTATTTATAATGTATTATACGCAAATTGCCATTAGGCGTAAGAAGCTCAGTAAGTGCACAGCAGGTTTGCCATTCCTCCACTGTTAGACGCGTATCTAGTACCAGATTCCATTTGTCGTGTGCTTTATGCGTGTCAGCGCTAATTTCTCTCTGCAAGGTCTTGTAAAGTCGTGCCACTATGTGTGTATTGTTTGGAGCAGTTATTAATAATTGCAACGTCTCCAGTGAAGGGGGCACACGTTTGGAAATGTGGGGTAAAGTTCCTGGATTGCTGCGCGCAGCCTGTGGTAAGCAAATTTGAACAGAAGTGTCTGATTGCTTACATATGTCAAGTCGGTCGGTGTTAGAAATGATCCATTCGGGTATAAGTCACCCATCACTGTAATGCCAATCTGCTCCAGTAATCCCGTACTACCCTTCTCTTGTGTTACCGATAAGGCGGGGTGTTGCGCCAGTGGTAGATTCGGTGCGTATAGTGGGGTTTTGTCTGAGTCGGCTAATTCGTCTCCACGCCAAGGACGTTGTGCGGACTGTATTAATTTTGTGTTTGGTCAGATGAGGTCTCTTGTGTGGTAATATATTTGCCAATTTAATGGGATGGGCATCGCCATCTTCTACTGCAAGATGTGGCATATATTGCACTGGATGAAACCAGTAGTAGGCATACTGCGCTTGAGCACATAAATAATATAGGTAGAGATCAGGGACTGTAAAGCCCCCCGAGGCGTATGGTAATGTCATCGTGTGCAGACTTATCCTTACTTGCCCGCCCATATCAATTTATTCAGAAGAGAGCGTAAGCGGTTGAAAATAGGGGCTGGGGGAGTTATGGGAATGTTGGTAAAAAGATACAGGAGTTTGGGCAGGAGCACCATTTTTACAAGAGATATCCTATCCGCTAGAGATAATGGTAGTGTAATCCACCGGTTTATTTGTGTTTCTAGTTTATCTATTACGGTGCCATAGTTACGTCGAATCACTAGCTCAGAGTCGCGGTGTATCCAAATGCCCAGATATTTTATAGGATCCTCCTGCCAGACCAACGGGAAATTCATTTGTGGTGATTTTGTACTGGTTGTCAGCGGTATCACTGCTGATTTGGACCAGTTTATTTGTAAACCGGAGTGTCGCCCGAACTTTATGTATTCTCGGAGTACCGGTGATAGGTTAACATTGGGATCTCTAATATACAGCACCATATCATCCGCATATAATGATATGCCAATGGGGCGCATATTAAATTGTAAGGCTGTAAATGCATATTTCTGGCGTATTTTACAAGCCAGAGGTTCTAAAGCACTTGCAAATAGCAAAGGTGAGAGCAGGCAGCCCTGCCGTGTTCCTCTTTGTATCGGTATTACATTCGATATGTGTCTGTTGACTTTTATGCGAGCAGTGGGTTCCGTGTAAAGAAGTTTGATCCAGTGTATTAACATGGGTGGAAGACCTATCCGGTGGAGAATAGTAAATAGGTAGGTCCATTCAACGGAGTCGAAGGCCTTGGCCGCGTCAAGTAATACAGCCACAGCCTCCAACTCCGGGTTCAATTGGTGGAGAAGGGCAAATATTGTACGCAGGTTATGTGTAGTGGATCTGGATGGTATAAACCCAGATTGATCCGGTAGTACAATAGTAGACATAAGTGGTTGCAGCCTGGTCGCAATTATCTTGGCTAGTATTTTTGCGTATGTATTGATTAAGGAGAGCGGTCTATATGACTCGGCTATTTCCGGGTTTTTTTCTGGTTTAAGTAAGGCGACTATTAGCGCTTCACGCAGTGTTGGGGGGAGAATTTTATTATTATATGCTTCGTCATACATCTCCAATAGGTATGGGCTAAGTAATTCAGAGTAAGTTTTGTAGAATTCTCCTGTGTAGCCATCCGGCCCTGGTGTTTTGCCATTTGGTAGCGTCTTTATAGCATCCTGCACTTCCTCTATAGTGACTGGCTGTGCTAGATACTCACGCTGGTTGTCTGAAAGCCATACCAGCACTACATCCCCCACATAATCCAGGATCTCTTGTGCGCATGCTGTATCTCGAGCTTTATATAATGCGCCGTAATTGTCCATAAATGTCTGTAGAATACCGGCCGTGTCATAATGTTCTGTATTATTGTCATCTAACATTCGTAGTATGGTATGCTGTTTGTGTTCTATGCGTATTTTTTGGGCAAGTATACGGCCCGGTCTACCTCCCTCGCCCATCCTGCATGCTGTATGTCGTCTCGCTATGTATTTCACTTCATCATCTGCTAGAGTATTGTCCCCCGTTGAAATGGGGAGAATCTCCCCTTTGCAATGGTACCCTTCCCTAGTGGATCCCTGCAGGGATCCACCCACTAGGCACCAGGGAGGGGGAGAGGACCCTTGGGCAAGGGCCTTTGCTCCCCCCTTACAAAAGTGGCATAATCAGTCTTTCTGCCCTCCGGGGGCAGAAAGCACCCTAGACGCCAGCGACTCTTTTTTTTAGGTCGGGGAGGGTGGTTGCCCAGAATGGGCATGCCAATGCCCCCACCCTTCCCCCCCAAAAAGGCAAAAGTCTTTCTGCACCCCCCAGGAGGCAGCCCTCTAGGGGGCAGGGGCAGAAAGCCCGCTAGGCACCAGGGATTAGTTTTTTTTATTTATACCTAGGGGTGGGGGAAGCCCAGAATAGGCATGCCAACGCCCCAACCCCCTCAAAAAATGCCATAGTCTTTCTGCCCCCTCCTCCCCCCTCCCTCAGGAGGCAGATGGGGACAGTAACCCCTGATCTGCCCCCCGGGGGAGGGGGGACAGAAAGCTCACTAAGCACCAGGGATTATTATTATTTTTTTTATACGTAGGGGTAGGGGCTGCCTAGAATGGGCACGACAATGCCGCCAACCAAAGAAAATTGCCACTGTCATTCTGCTCCCCCCACCCCCTCCCCCCCCCCCGGAGGCAGATGGGGGCATAGCCCCAGCCCACTAGGCACCAGGGATTTTTTATTTTCAAGGTTCAGGGGTTGGGGCTGCCCAGAATGGGCATGCCACTGACCCCACCCCTAAAAAGATTGCCACAGCCTTTCTGAAACCCCCAGGGGGCAAAAAGCCCACTAGGTACCAGGGATTATTTTTTTTCCAAAGTTCATGGGTAGGGGATGCCCAGAATGGCCATGCCAATATCACCCCCCACCCCCCAAAATGCCACAGACTTTCTGCCCCCCCTTGAGGAGACAGATGGGGGCAATAGCCCCTGATCCGCCCCCCCCCTCCCCAGGGGGGCAGAGAGCCCACTAGGCACCAAGGATTACGCTGGCTTTTCTTTACGTAGGGGTGGGTGCAGTCTTTCTGCCCTCCTTGGGGGCATACCGGGGCAATAGCCCCCGATCTGCCCCCCCCAGGGCGGTAGAAAGCCCACTAGGCACTGACTTTTTTTCGCAATGTGCCTAGCTGTGTTTTTTGGGCCCTAGCGCAGCCGGTACCTAGAGAAACCTAGTAAACCTGTACATTTTTCAAAACTAGACACCAAGGTGAATCTAGGATTGGGTGACTTGTGTGCCTCTCACCAAGTTCTGTTACCCCGAATCCCTTGCAAACCTCAAACTTAGTAAAAAGAAAAAATAAATTTTCCTCAAATTTCGGTGATGGAAAGTTCTGAAATCTATGGGGAGCAACAAACTTCCACCAACCCAGCATTCCCCTAACTCTCCCGATAAAAATTATACCTCACTTGTGTGGCTAGGCCTAGTGCCAGCGACAGGAAACGACCGAAAACGCAACGTGGACACATCACATTTTTCCAGTGAAAACTGACCCTTTTTTGGCAATGTGCCTAGCTGTGGATTTTGGGCCCTAGCTCAACCAGTACCTAAGGAAACCTAGCAAACCTATACATTTTTTAGGACTAGACACACAGAGGAATCCAGGATGTGGTGACTTGTGTGGCTCTCACCAGGTTCTGTTACCCAGAATCCCTTGCAAACCTCAAACATTGTAAAAAATAAAAAATAAACATTTTCCTCACATTTCTGTGATGGAAAGTTCTGGAATCTGCATGTATTCACAAACTTCCACCCATCCAGCATTCCCCAAAGTCTCCCGATAAAAAAATGGTACCTCACTTGTGAGGGTAGGCCTAGTACCCACGACAGGAAACGGCCCAAAATGCAACTTGGATACCACATTTTTCCAGTAAAAACTGGCCCTTTTTTTCTAATGTGCCTAGCTTTGGATTTTGGACCCTGGCTCTACCGGCACCTTAGGAAACCTAGCAAACCTATACATTTTTAAAAACTAGACATCAAGGGAAAACCAGGATGGGGCGACTTGTGTGACTCTCACCAGGTTCTGTTACCCAGAATCCCTTGCAAACCTCAAACATAGTAAAAAAAAAAAACACACACATATTTTCCTCACATTTCTGTGATGGAAAGTTCTGGAACCTGCGCGGATCCACAAACTTCCACCCACCCAGCATGCCCCCAAGTCTCCCGATAAAAACTGTACCTCACTTGTGTGGGTAGGCTTAGTGCCCGTGACAGGAAAAGGCCCAAAACGCAACGTGGGCACATTACATTTTTCTACAGAAAACTGACCCTTTTTTTGCAATGTGCCTAGATGTGGATTTTGGGCTCTAGCTCAGCCGGCACCGAGAGAAACCTTTCAAACCTCTACATTTTTTTAAACTAGACACCCTGGGGAATCCAGTATGGGGTGACTTGTGTGTCTCTCACCAGGTTCTGTTACCCAGAACCCCTTGCAAACCTCAAACTTTGGGGAAAAAAACACATTTTCTTCACATTTCTGTGATGGAAAGTTCTGGAATCTAAGGGGAGCAACAAACTTCCACCAACCCAGCATTCACCCAAGTTTCCGATAAAAATGGTACCTCATTTGTGTGGGTAGGCCTCGTGCCCGTGACAGGAAACGGCCCAAAGTGTACTGTGGAGACTTCAAAATTATCGATTACAAAAAGACCTTGTTTTGCAAGGGAGTCACATGCGTTTTTGATCTCGGCGGCCATCTAGGAAAACCTACCAATCTCAGACATTTCTGAAAACTAGACGACCGGGGGAGTCCAGGGAGGTGTACTTGCGTGGATTTCCCAGCGTTTTCCTACCCAGAATCCCCTGCAAACCTCAAATTTATCTGAAAAAATCATATTTTCTCACATTTCTGAGTGGGAAAGTGGTGGTATCACAGGGCTGACACAAATTTCCTACCACCCAGCGTTCACCCAGATCTCCTGATAAAAATGGTACCTCACTTGTGTGGGTGGGCCAAGTACTTGCGACAGGCAAGTGCCTAAAACGTATTGTGGAGACATCAAAATTATCCATCACAAAACTACCTGGTTTTGCAAGGGGGTCATACCCTCAATCCCTATGTTTTTGGCCCTTCCCAGTCGCAGGTCCTTGGCCCACCCACACAAGTGAGGCATCATTTTACTCGGGAGACTAAGGGGAACGCTGAGTGGTAGGACATTTGTGCCGGCACGGTAATTCCAGCCAGAAAAGATGCATTTGAGAGCCGCTTTTACCATTTAGACATACAAGCTATCACACACACTTCCCGTTTACAGTTTCAAGGACAGTGTCTGTTTTGAGAGGCAGTCTCCTGAGGTGGCCTGATTAGACATCACTGAATATTAATTGTTTTTTAATATTATTGTAACGGAAGGTGGTATTGAACGTCTTCCCCCCTCAGCACCAATCGAAAAGAACCATGCCTATTGTACCATTATGGGCCTGATTTAGACTTGAGAGGATGGGTTACTCCGTCACAAATATGACGGATATCACATCCGCCGTATTACAAGTGCATTATATCCAATGGCACTTGTAACACAGATGACAGGATATTTGTCACGTTTGTGATGGTGTAGATCATCCGCGGAACTCTGAATCAGGCCCTCTGTCATCTTGTGGTGACTCAGTGAAGTAACATCAACTCTAGGATGTAATATAAAAATCACACAACTTTCAGATCACTTCTCTAACAACTGCTCTGGAACATATCCATCCTAATATCCCTGATCCCCCACAAAAAACATTGCGACTGAACAAATGCAAATACATCCATATGTCACTCTCCCAAAAAAACTGCTCGACTAAGAAAAAGAGTGCAATGCCACTAGACTCATATTTGGCTACTTGACCTAAGCTAGAACAACCATATCAAGCTCTCTCAGGGTCCCAAGTCAAAAAGAGATTGTCCTATTGGAGTCTACAATATACAGCTGGACACCAGGTTGCAGAAAGCAGAGTCTCGCGACAACAAGTTGTACTTGGAGGTCCGAGACTAAGTGGAATTGAAGTTATGAGCTTCTGGTGGAAAGCAGAACGGAATCACTGGACAATGCGTTTAGGGCAGCAAATTTGAGGGTGTTGGCATTTCATTCCACCACTTTACAGAAGGGCTCTCATAGAGAGACTATGAAATCTTTCACTGATCATCTATATGTCCGAGACTGTCCCATATATTAAAAATAAAAAAAATGCTAACAGCCTACAGATGCAGAAAGGACTTGGCAATGCGAATCTAAAATGGGGTGAGCGGCTGTGGCAGTGATTCCTGGAGATGCAGCACGACAAGACCCAATATTTAAGAAAGCAGCTGCTCTGAAACAGTACGTACAATTTGGGGAGAAATGCCAGAAGTCAGTCACGCCACCCAGCTCTAAAGACAGCAGCTCCAAGATCGTAGGCAAGACTTCTTGGATCTGAGATGTCCGATTCCATAAGAAGCCCCGTCAAGCTGAAATTGGTAAACGGAGATGCATTATTTGTCTTTACCATAACCGATGGTCGAAATGTTATGTGTCATTATTTCTAGTGAAAGTAGTAGCTTTTCCTCACGGTTTTTCTCTCCAATATTCCTCTCTATTTTGCTAGAACTCTCTCTGAAGCCACGTTTAATGGCAGTTTGGGACAGGGAAGTGTATATTTTAATAGGTTAGTATGGATCATTTTGTTATGGCAGAAGTGTCTGCGCTTTCACAGATATATTTCTCCCTCTGACTACTTTCCAGTTTTTTCCCTTTCCTTTTCTTAGCTTCCAAATGTGATCCATTACTTTGAGTTGTATGTTATACCTTGGCAAGTGAAATGTAACCGTTTGAGAAGAATTGTGGGTTTTTGTGGAGCTCGCGTTGCCTTTTTGTTGAAGGCTAAAGTGTATAAATGATTCATGTCTCTCCCTTGAAGGTATTTCTCTTGACTAAAAAGCAAATTTGACATACTAATAATAAAAAAACAAATACGATTCGGCTACCAAACTCTCCGTCCACATGCACACACTGTGGAATACTGTTCTCTATACATGGGATGTGACGAAAGCTTTTTAAAGTTCAGGCGAGATCTGAAAACATGGCTCTTCCACTCGGCTTGCAAACATGACCCTCCCTCCATTCTTGCCACTGAAGATCCAAGCCGGACCTCTGAGTGAGTGGTTACCGGTGTAGACACCAAGATCCTTATGGGCAACCCTTGACTTCTAGAATCGAACCACAGAAGCGTTTAGTTCATAGTTGGCATGCAGGGGTTCTTATGCCACTTGCTGACCCTGGCTGTAGCACAACTGTGACACTCCTAGCAGTGGCGGTGCGTCCATTGGGGGCGTTGGGGCGTTGCCCCACCGACCGTCACCACCACCAACTTCCTTAATAAATTAAAAACAAAGTCTCGTGATTGACGCCCGCGGCCTGACTCGAGGCAAGCGGACGGCCGAGGGGGTGGGGCTGCGGCAGGTTGAGTGACAGACTCAGCGCGGCGCCACTAGTGCGCATGTCCGTTTTTGGGCTGGTCATTTTTATGACGAGCCCGAACATGCGCAGCACACCACCTTCCCGCAGAGCGACTGGCGAGGGAGGGACCCAAGGGTGCTTCATACAGTAGCCCCGGGTCTCATAATGGGCGGTGACTCACCCTGCTCTTAGCCAATCCTGGCGCTGCAAGCAGCGCCAGGATTGGCTGAGACACCGCTAGGCTAGTCTGAGGAGGGCAGGAATAACCGAGTATTGGGTGCCCGCGTGGGTGGTGGCACTGCCGCAGCCGCACTTGTCTGGCCAATCACTGTGGCTATCATTGTGAAGCCATACAGTATGATTGGATGGCCATTTCGTTTCTACCTACGTACGTCTCAGCGCAGCAGTCACGTCACTGCGCCGCCACACGACACTGCACCACACACAGACCTCGTGCGTGCTGTCTCTTGACTACTGCTCGTGTTGGGTGGCTCGTGTCGTGCGACGTGACGACGAGTCCGAGTCCGAGACATGTAGGTACCGAAGGCCCTCCTGAAACATTTTATGTTGTCCCTAAGCCTGAGACTGTGACACTTCATAACACCCACACCTCGGGGCTCCTTTCCTTCTTGCATTTCAGCCCTTCAGCGTCCTTCCCCCAGTACAACCTCCCTACACAGGTTATATCCAGGTTAATCTCACTTCTGCTCACGATTTTCCCCTTCCCTTAGCGAACCCTTACCCCATCTGTCCTTTTCTGCAGTCCCATCACCCCACACGTCTTGCTCCCCATTCACCCTTTTGCTCCGTGCCTACATTTGTTGCTGCAAATAATAACACAAAACGGTTACCACTATACCCAGGCCGAAAAAACTGGCATTGTCAGCGCTTGGTATATTATGTCATCGCAGCTTTGAGAGTGAATAATAAATGAAATACCCTATGTGTAGTGGCACATTGCGTTGTTGGAGGAAGGTCGGCAATCGCCGGATGCTAATAGGAGGGCGCAGCTGTGGCTGGCACGTTCAATGGGCTCTGTGCAGGGACGTAACACACACACCCGCAGCCCCCGCGGTGCGGGGGGCCCCAATGTGATCAGGGGCCCCACTCAGAGAGAAAGAAAAGAAAACTCTGTAAAGAGACATAACCTTTACAAATAATTTAGAAGAAGGCTAACTAACTTTTCACGGGATCCATGGAAGGTGAGGCCCTCTGGAGTGGGGGCGTGGGGCTCCTCCAATGTGATTCGCAGGAGCCCATCTCTGCTGACAGAGAGCGCCCTGCAGTCCTGTCCGGTGCTCTCCAGGAGCAGCAGCAGAGTTGGTTTCACTTTCTCTGCTGCTGAATTCTCGCGTGCTGCCCAGAGCTTCGCCCAAGTCTCTCTCATTTAGAGTTTGGCAGACCATCGGCGGACTGCTGCCCTAATCTGGTCGAGACCCCTGGCAGACTTCCTTCCACAGTTCTTCCTAGACGTAAGTTATTTTTAGATGAAATTTAAATGACGACCTTCAAGGGTCTAACTGGCCCTGTGTGTCACGAACGCTGCACTTTATGGCCTGCGTTTGGGGAAACGTTAACTTTATTGATCGCCTTAATTTTATAGCAACAATTAAATGCCCGTGTCCATCAGGTCCCTCCCTGTTCTAACTCCCATGTGCTGAGGTTGCGGTTCGCTACCATTCGATGCCAAACGCAGGGCATCCTTGCACTCGGCCATCTTCCCACCGCCTGCTGCCACTGTAGCTCTACCTGAGCACCTCTACCTTTCCGTGCAGCATCCACGGCTGTGCAAGTATGGATATAAACGGACATCTCGGCCAATCCAATTCAGTCCTCCTCACCTCCACGTCTGTGTAGGTAGCAGAGAACTCAGCCAAGCTCTAGCGTCCATGTCCACTTGCTGTTGTACTGGGACCCACATGCAGCTCTGCTGATGCACCTCTATGTGGGCCAGTAGATCCGCTTCTATTCCACCGATGAGATCCCCTGGCAGCTCTGCGAATGCACCTCCATGCAGGCCTGCAGTTGCCCTACTATTCCACTGCTGAGATCCACTGACAGCTCTGCTAATGCACCTCAATGTCGGCTTGCAGATCTGCTACTATTCCACTGCTGAGATCCCCCAAAATCTCTGCCAATGCGCCTCACTCCCGGCCTGCAGATCTGCTATGCCCTGAGTTATGGTTTACTGCTTCTGACTGCCTGGGACTGCTGTCTCAGAGCCACACTTGCGTGTATTTTTCGTGTGTACGCTTTCCAGTGCTGCGCTGAGCTCCATTGCAATTCAATATTTCAGTCTTAAAACGATCTGCTTTATTACACAATCCAATCAGATCAAATAACCTCACAAGAGTCCGGAAATAGTTCTACAAAACAATCAGTTCCCCTGCTTTTATATGAGACATATAGAGAATCTCGGGCAAATCCGAGAAATATCAGACAGCCGTGTATCACTAGGAATTCTTCAATTATGATACATTTTTTGTGCTGCTTTTCCCCGAGAGGCAAATCAGCATTCAACAATCATGCTGAAATGCGTATTAACACATGCAACTTTTTCCCCACAGTTAAATATTTCATGTGTACGCTCATTAACGTTAGATGTTGTAGAATCGTAAGTGAATTTTACAATCTGAAATTCCTCAAATCCATGATTCTGTGAATCAGGGTGTGGAGTTGGTCTCAAAATCCAATTTGGTGCACCTAGGTATCATTTAAGTGTGCAAAAACATTTGTGGTTCGAAGTGTCAGATAAGCAACCTGGGAGGATGAGTGAGGCAAAGAGAAAGACACTAGGTAGAAAGAAAGAAAATAGAGAGTTTGGAACGAGTTACAGAAGAGACAGAGCATGTTGAAAACATAATAGAGAGAAGGGGTCGACAGAAAATTGGAGAGGAGTGGGAGAAAGTGAGAGAGAAAGCAAGAAAGATGAGAATGAACAAACTAGTGAGAGGACGATGATAAAACGTGAGAGACAAAGAAGGAAAGATAACAGAGAAAGCGAAAGAAAAGAAACGGTTAACAGAGGAAAAAGACCAGAGAGAGAGAATGTAGAAAAAGTGTGAGAGATCGAAAGTGAGCGAGAGAACACAAAAACAGAAACCAAGGGAAACACAGAGATTTTAATGCTCCGTAGAACTACTATACAGAGTGCTGTCCCGCTACAGTTCGTCCCTAATGAAGGAATGAATGAATGAATTTGTATAGCGCACAGCTCCTTCAAGGAGTGTCCCGGCGCTAGGAGTCCATACTAAGGTGCCCAAATGCTGGAACTTGCAGGATACAAATAAACGGGTCTTGAGGGCTTTCCTGAATGAAAGTTCATCACATATGTAGAGTTAAGAATCACATGTGCACTGTTGGTGTCAGGTTTCATATATGGAGGGGTGGTGTCTGAAATGTTACATGTTGAGAGTTGGTTTCAGCAATCACACTTGGTTGGAAGGTGTGTTGGGTTTCAGTTGTGGCCTGACGAGAGACTGAATAAGCAGCTACCTATGTTATATGACATCTCTTTATTAATGTAATAACTGCACTTTCACAATTGCTTTATTAACCTTCCTGCGTTCTCAAATTTGCTTGAAAATGCACCATTTTTCCACTCTTTTTTCTAACCCCCCTTAGGTTGTTCGGGCTCGCTCGCTACGCTCGCTCGCTACAATGCAGTATGACAATCATTTTACGCCCACCACTTTCAAATGTCACCGTCCGCCACTGACTCCTAGATGATGCGGTCGGTACCTCTTTTAGTATTTCAGCACACCACCTTACCATGAACCCAGGACAAGAGTCCCTGGACCCTCAAAGCAACAAATAACTGTTCCACAGTCAGAGAGCGCCAGTATCTTTCTGCGTTTTTATACAGCGCCAGTCAGGCCCGGGCTTTACATGAGTACCAGCATATTTAAGGCACAGGGAGAACAAGTGATATGAGTGGGATTCGAACCCGACCCACTAGTTCCAAAGTCGGCAGCTCTAGCTGAAAGGCCAGCTCTCCTCCTCTACCAGCGAAGACGAGGCTGCGTGCGAGGCGGCCGCGACGCACGCAGAACGTGGGCACCAGAAGCAGAGGACTTTAGAGCACGCTCACGTTTAGCATTCTGTCTCAGCCTCACCCACTGGGGAAATAACCCTTTAATCCGGCGCAGGATATTTCATTTAGAGCTGCGTTATCTCCTTCAAAGATGTTATGAAAGAGCCCCCCAGGGAGAGGAAAGATTTTCGAAAACAACGGCCGTTCCAAGGAGGCGGGTGCCTCGGAAGGTGACCTTTTCGGGTCTCCCCATGCCAGAAGCTGTTTCTTAGAATGTCACACCGAATTAGAATACTCTTCTCCCTACTTTTATTTTAATTAAAGCATATGTCAAAGCTAACGACGCTGTGGCGAAAATCGATAATAAAAATAAGGCACCCAGAAGGGATACTCCTGTTCCTCACTGTAGTGTTTAGCGCTCCAGTGTTCGGAGTGCTAGACACGGAAGTCCCTGCACTACATCCGCAGGCCAGGCATGGCCTGCAGGGAACCCAATAAAGGGAAGACGCTCGCTCGGGGGTGGCACTTCCGGCCAGCAGCACTGTGGTCAGGCTGAGTGTTTACGCGCTGCGACCCCGCACCCCTGCGCGTCGCACCCGTGCAGAGTTTACACGCAACACTGGCGACGAGGAGGGCCGAGACCCTCGCTCGCACCATCAAGACAGCGCCTAAGGCAAACTCCCCGCCCGGCGGCCTCCGCGATCCCACGAGGCGGATTACCCAGCGGATCGGCGCGCACGCCGTCGGGTGAGTTAGCCCCCGCTGTGCGGCGCCCGTGATCTCTGCAGCGCCGCAGTGCGCCACACGGTGATTTCGACCACCTGAAGCACCAGCAAGGCACGGAGGATGTACCGCGCTCCCACGCTCCCCTCCCCCGCCACACCACGCGCACGTGGCTGAGGCATCTGCACCACCAGGCCAAGACAAAGAGGGGGACAGGCCTCAAAATAAAGCATTTCGGTCCCGCACCAGCCTCCCATGACCGGCAAGCTCCACTGCAGCGCACCTTCAGCTCTGGGTTCTCACACACAGCACAAGAGGTACCCGGCTATCCTTTTTCCCCCTGCACCACGTGCCACCAGCCGTTTGGACCCTGCTTACCAAGGCACAGACAGCCTACTCACCACCTGTCTACCGCCTCACCGGGGATCAACGGGGCAAGAGTGTAGCGAAGTGCTGCGTCCCTTCTCAGCTGACCCACCATGGGGGATGACAACCCGGCCCCAGCGCAAGTCCAAATCCCGTTCCAACACGCAGCGTCCGGCGTGCTGCCACCCTTCAGTGAGCTAGAAGACCCGGCGACAGCGTCTCCTCGGTGGAGGGTGTGGATCGAACGCCTAAACAACTACTTCATCGCTACGAGGGAGGCCAACGGCGCGATCAAGCGGTCCCTACTCCTCCATTACGCCGGAGACGAGATCTTCAAGCTCTTCAAGCACTTGCCGAACACAGGGGCTGCAACGGACTATAACGCAGCGGTGGCCGCACTGGACGCCCATTTTGATCCCCAGCTCAACCCGGACTTTGAGCGTTTCAAGCTGCGCCAAGCGCGCCAAAGGGATGGGGAATCAATAGACGCATTCTACGCCCGCCTCCGTGAACTCGCCAGCACGTGTACCGAAGATGACCAACCCAAAGAAATCAGGGCCCAGCTCATCCAAGGCTGCAGGGACAAAACCCTGAGGGGTCTCATACTCCGCCGACCGAGGATAGCACTGGAAGACATCCTCTAGCGAGGTCCCATGACCGGTCAGCGGCCAGGGCGAACGAAATGGACCAAGCCCTCATTAAACCGACGGGACGCACAGAGACGATCAAGATAGAAAGGGCAGACGCGATCAGGACAAAGGTCCGCGCAGAGGTCACACGGAAGCCAAGGTCCGATGCACCCAGGTCACGTTGTGGATACTGTGGACACGAGCCACACGCAGCGAAGGACTGCCCTGCCCAAGGGAAGATCTGCACCAACTGCGGGATCCCAAATCACTACGTGGCAGTATGTCGAAGACGGAACCGAGGCCGCGACTCCCGAGGCCCCAAACTGCCATCACGTGCAGTCCGTCACCTATCAGTGACAGAAGCCGCCGCGCCAGAAGAGGCGCCGAGGACCAGTCGCAGATATCAAAGGCCGGTCGACTCATCCTCAGATGATGATGAGGAGGCGTACCTCATCTCGTTCACGCGGGAGCTCAAACAACGCCGCAGGCCTCAACCGACCTGCGTGATCAAGATCGCCGGCTCAGAAGTCAAGGCAGTTATTGACACGGGGGCATCGGTGAACGTGATGGGCCTGCAACAGTATCGACGGTTGCGACCATGCCTGCCCGTCGTTCCATCGCGAACTCGAATCTATGCGTACGGAGCCCATACACCACTGCCGCTGAAAGGGAAGATGGTGGTCCCGATCAAAACAGAAGATCAGGAGGTAATAGCCACCATCCACGTGATCGACAGGGAGGCAGACACCCTCCTGAGCATCCACACGGCCGAGGATCTAGGGTTAGTCTCATTCGCCCGAAGCGTGCAGGCTCATCAAGTAGACTAATTGCTGGGCCAGTTCCCAGAGCTATTCCAAGGTTTGGGCTGCATCAAGTGTGACCCCGTCAAGCTGCACATCGACAAAACCGTTGCCCCAGTGGCCCTAAGACACCGAAGAGTCCCATTTCACCTAAGGCCCCTGGTGGAGAAGGAGCTGGAACTCTTGGAAGCACAAGGGGTCATAGAAAAAGTATCCGGACCGACACCGTGGGTGTCGCCGCTAGTCATCGCGGAGAAACCTAAGCAATCCGGGGCCATACGCCTATGCATAGATATGAGACTGCCAAACAAAGCCATCAGGCGAGAACGCCATATTACACCAACGATGGATGACATCATTGCTGCCATCAATGGGTCAAGGTGGTTTTCCAAAATCGACCTAAACGCCGGATACCACCAGCTACCCCTGTCCAAGGAAAGTAGGTACATCACCACCTTTAGCACCCACCTTGGACTAAGGAGGTATAAGAGATTGAACTTTGGAATATCCTCAGCGGCGGAGGTATTCCAGAACACGATAAGAGAAATGCTGTTGGGTCTGCCAGGCGTCCTCAACGTCAGTGACGATATCCTAATTCATTCAGCAACAGCCGCCGACCACCACAAACACCTCCGAAACACACTCAAGTGCCTGAGCGAGCACGGGGCCACACTCCACAAGGACAAATGCCAGTTCTTTCAGCCGTCTCTGGAATTGTTCGGGTATGTCTTCAACCAAGAAGGCATTCAAGTGGACCCGCGAAAATCCCATGCCATCAAGAGCGCACCCTCCCCCACAACAGCCACGGAAGTAAGAAGCTTCCTGGGGATGGCCACCTACTGCGGGAGGTTCATTGCGGGAGGTTCATCCCGGACCTGGAAACCCGAGCAGAACACCTCAGAGCTCTGACCAAAACCGACGCCAAATGGAAGTGGGGACAACAGGAAGAAGAGGAGTTCCAAGGAATTAAAGACGCCCTCCTGGGAGAAGCAACGCTGGCCTATTTCGACCCGGGGAAACGAACAGAAGTCCTCGTCGACGCAAGCCTGGTAGGGCTCGGAGAAATCCTGGCTCAGGAACAAGAACCCGGCAGATGGGCGGCGTTGTCATTCGCCAGCAGATCCCTCACGCCCACCGAGACCAGGTACGCGCAGATAGAGCGAGAGGCGCTCGCTATCAAATGGGCCTGTAACCATTTTCATCTATACCTAACGGGACAACCATTCACCATGGTTACTGACCACCAACCCCTCGTGACACTCTTCAAAGGGACTGCCACACATCCGCCATCGCGTATCGAGAGATGGGCCGTGCAACTACAGCCCTATGAGATGGAGGTCGTGTACCGGCCCGGGGCTAAGAACCCGGCCGATTTTTGTCACGTCATCCGACGCCACAGACGCCCGAAGGGAACGAAGAAGACACCGAACAGTACCTCAACATGGTATCCACGGCTGCATGCCCGCGGGCCATGACTCTGGAGGAGATCAAAGAAGCCGCTCGAGAGGACAGTGTATACAACCGGACTCTCCACGCAGTCCAGACAGGGTCGTGGAAAGACTATCTACACCAAGCGAACGCCTGGGGCCCGGAAGACAGGTAAGGGCTCACAAAAATGTGGCGAGTAAGGAGCGATCTCAGCGCCACAGAAGATGGACTCCTACTGAGAGGGGCGCGACTGGTCATTCCCCAAGCGTTGAGAGATCGAGCAACCCAGCTCGCCCATGGAGGCCACCAAGGGGCCACGAAGATGAGAGCACGGATGAGGGAAAAGGTCTGGTTTCCCGAGCTCGAACAAATGGTCGATGACCTGGTACGCCGCTGCCCGTCCTGCCAACTTACCAGCGAACCGGCACGACCGATCATCACAGAGGAGGCATGCAAAGAGCCCTGGTCCAAAGTGAGTGTAGATTTTGGGAGCTTCCCAGACGGAAGACACACACTCGTGCTCGTCGATGCGTTCTCTAAATACCCAGTGGTAGAGATAGTAGCCTCAACCGCATTCACTCACGCACGCCCAGTCCTCGAGAAAACCTTCGCCATGTTTGGACTCCCCCAGGAGATTAGAAGTGACAACGGACCACCGTTCCAGGGATCAGAATTCGCCTCGTTCCTGCAGCAACGAGGGATACACCACCGTCGAATCACGCCGCAATGGCCCCAGGCCAACGGCGATGTGGAAAGGTTCATGCGAACGCTGAACAAGACATTCCGCATAGCCATGCTGGAACAAGCTGACCCGGAAAAACGACTGCACGAATTCCTGAGGGAATACAGGAGCACCCCGCATTGCACTACGCAACGGAGTCCCTGGTCACTAATGCTACAGGGCCCAAGGAGAGATCTGATGCCAGCCTGCCCAGGGTGGACACCGCCGCCGCTGGACGCCCAAGCAACACAAGACCGGCGGGAGCACCGAAACAGGCAGACCAGCGCCAGACGATGTGCCCGGCCACGGGACCTTCGGCCAGGATCGACGGTCATCCTCAAAGACCGCCGACCCGGAGGAAAGTTCAGAACCCACTACGAACCCGGCACCTGGACGGTGGTGGCTAATCATGGTACCATGGTGACCGCCAGGAGAGGAGGAGAAGATGTGTCAAGAAACATCTCGTGGTTCAAAGAAGTACCCGCCAGCCCGATGGAGAGACAGAGTCCCGGACCATCGCTAGACCCGCTCGGCGGGCCCCCAGAGACTGTTGAACAGGAAACAAGTCACAACAGAGGTGCCGAGGGGTCGGACACCAACATCCAGCCGGGCCCCCACAGAGCCACCGAGGGTGAGAGCACCGAGGAGGCACGTAGAGGGCGCCAAACTCGGAAATACGATCTACGGCCCAACCCCCGTCCAAGCCAGCGACTACGAGACTTTGCCTGCTGAGAAGAGTACCCAGTAACGGTAACTCGAAAGGTCCACGACGGCGCCGCTCGTCGTTGAAAAAACTACCTTGAACTATGGCTAACTGTTTAACGTTTGTGTTTTTCAAGAACTGAGTTAGGAAGGGATGTAGTGTTTAGCGCTCCAGTGTTCGGAGTGCTAGACACGGAAGTCCCTGCACTACATCCGCAGGCCAGGTGTGGCCTGCGGGGAACCCAATAAAGGGAAGGCGCTCGCTCGGGGGTGGCACTTCCGGCCAGCAGCACTGTGGTCAGGCTGAGTGTTTACGCACTGCGACCCCGCACCCCTGCGTGTCGCACCTGTGCAGAGTTTACATGCAACACTCACTAACTCCTTTTAAAGCTGCTGTCTGTGCACAGGTACAAAAAGAGGCTGGGGAACCACAGACTCCTCTCAATAAAGAAACTCATGTTCCCACAAAGCCTGGATGCAGCACAAAAATCACTGGCATCTTCCCAATATCCTGAAATAGCTATTTAAAGGATACACGTATGTCCCGGTAAACGGCGCAGTTAGAAATGGGATTTCTGGTTGGCCAGGGCATGTGCCTAAGCCAGGCAGAAACCACCACTCTAGTCAGGGCAAGAGAGTTACACGCTGAAGATAACACCTGCTCACCCCCTTGGTAGCTTGGCAGAGCAGTCAGGCTTATCCCAGAGGCAATGTGTAAAGCGTTTGCGCAACACACACACAGCAGCAACACACTAGGCACACCACAAAAGAAACTCCACACAAGGTTATATAAAAAAATAGCCTTTGTATTACTCATAAAACACATTAGAACGTAATCACATATATACACTGTGCCACCTGGCACTTGGTATATATACACTACAGGGTCAATCAGGCCACTGTCAATACCATCATAATTCACAATGAGGGAAAACAACCAGTAACTACTAGTGACACTGCCCTTAGCATACACATTAGTGTTAGGTTCTGTATACCTTTAAATGCTTTCAAGTGTATCTTTAAATCTAGCACATGCCACCATGACTATGTGTTCCATACTGGAATGGTGGCATGTGGAATGGTCAGAAGGGCAGTTGTACTTTGCTGTCGCTCTGGCCGGTCGTTTACCCTGGAGATCTCTTGTACCAAATAAAAAAAGATTGAACTTACCTGACAAAGTATCTTCTTCCTTTCACTGGCGACGACTGGATTTGGACCCTGGACCGGCGGAGAGCATTTTTATTTCCCGTGGAGACTTTTACTACGACCTGTTCGTTGTCTCCGATGCTGACGGCCATTGTATTTCTACTTGCAGCTGGAGGCCTTTTCCCTTTTGCTGGTTGAGATCGAACTCCGGTAGGATTTCCGTTTTCCTTTTTCTCCTGTTTGGTGAGTTTTTCTCTGGTGACAGTTTTACTTGCTGCTTCGCACCGCCCTCGAGCACTTGAGCGTGAGGTTGCGCTCGCTGCCTTCCAGTTTCATTGTGATGTGTGCTTCGCCTGCTAGCCCTGCCTTCCCGCAGCAAGAGGCTGAGAGAATAGAGTGCGTCCTCAGTTGCCCGGCAACACGCAGCGAGCCTCGTCACAGTCTTGGCAGCGTCTTTCTTCGTCTGGCAACGTCACGCCCTGCCGTGCACAGCCTGCATTTCTTTGAGAAGTTCCCTGGCTACGGATGTGAGCTGCGCACGGCAGCCATCTTCCTTCCAGTCATCTACTCATTTACTTTACGTGGAAGCAGCAGTACAGTCCTCTAATCGCGATCAGCTGTTGGCGTGTCACGGTGATGCGCACACCCTTTTATACTTAACTATTACGTGCCTATTGTATTTTTACAACACGCATTTCAAGCAATTTTTGTGAATTTCGCCCCCCCCCTATCAGCTGATTGCGCATCACGGTGATGTGCACACCTATTCTCACATGACATTTACTTGCAAATTGCATTCATAGTGCCACTTACATTCAAGTGCACATCGGTGACGTGCACACCTTTCCTCATTAAAACTATTCAGTGGATTAGTTTTTTTTTTCTCTTCATCACGCACTACCTCACGTGCACTCCTTTCAATATTAGTTCTTTTATTCTCTCACAAAAGTGTGTTACTGTTGTTTTTTTTTTTTTTATACCTTGCCTACCAACTAGCTAAAATGCAACAATCTGTACTCCCTCCGTCCCCCTTTCTCTCCACTCCAGGAAATCCACCTGTAGAATGGGAACTGTGGCTAGAAGGTTTTGAGGCTTATCTAGAAGCCATTGAAGCAGAAGTTTTTACGCAAAAGAAAAAATTAGCTTTACTGCGTCACTCTTTGGGTACAGAAGGAAGGAAAGTTTTAAAACATTTACCTCCTGCAGTAGTCATGGGTGAGGGTGACGCCATCGATGAATATGCTTCAGCCATAAAGATGTTAGATTCAAGGTTCAAGAAAAAGCGTAACAATATTATGGAAAGGCATAGGTTTTATATGAGAAATCAATTACCTGGTGAGCCCGTTGAAGTTTTTGTAAGTGATTTAAGAGTGTTAGCATCCACTTGTGATTACAAAACTTTTCATGATGAAATGTTGAGAGACCAGTTAGTTGAGAAAACTAACAGTAAAAAGATTCAAGAGAAATTGTTAACAACGCAAGATTCAACTTTAGATAAAGCTTTAGAAATAGCTAAAAACATAGAATCCACAGCAATGTACATGGATCAGATGGCTTTGGAGACCAAGGTCCATGCTCTTACTGTTGACAAGGTTTCGAACAAGAAAGAAATTAAGTATGACAAACAACGTAAACCTTTTGAATGTTACAGGTGTGGTAGCAGGAGTCATTTAGGAAATGCTCCCTTTTGTCCTGCTTTCGATAAATATTGTGCCAAATGCAAAAAGAAAGGCCATTTTTCTAAGGTTTGCAAATCTAGACCTGCTAATACCAACATCAAATCCTCAACTAAAAAGGTCCTTTCTATTGATGCCAAACCTGAAGTAGATCTTGATTCAGATAGTGAGGATGGTAATGAAATTATGATGTTATCTAATACAGATGAATCTCTGGTTAAAGAATCTCTGAATGTCTTGCGTGTTCCTCATGATTCCAGTTTTCTAGTCAATGTTCCACAAGTACTGAAACTCCAACCTACCACCGTAAAGCGACCCTACTGTCAAGTTGGGGTAAATGGTAATTACATTTCCATGATGGCTGATTCTGGCTCCTTTTTCACTTTAATTGGTCCGGAGGAGTGGAGTAAGTTAACTAATATTCCTTTGAGGAAATCCCTAGTGAAACTGGTAGCGTATGGGGGCAAGCCCGTTCAGGTTTTAGGAGAATTTGATTGCTCTTTAACTTTCAAAGAGCACTCAACTCCATCCACTGTCTATGTCGCAGAAGATGGATCTTCACTTCTTGGGTGGTTGGAACAAAAAATGTAGCAGGGGTGAGGAATTCCTATCTCCCGACGCCCGAGACATCTAGATTTCTTACAAGGGCAAGAGGTTTTAATTTCTAACTTGCCCAAAGGACAAGTAGACAGTCTTACGGTAATCCGATACACAGCTGTTCAACCCTTTTGGTCACAGCCAGTTAATAAGGAGCTCTGAGCAGTTTATTGGGAGTGAAAAGGGTCAATGCAAAAGCTGGGGCTTACACTTTAATTTCCCCAAAGCAGAACAACATCATGATGGAGCCGAGCTCAAAGTTGCAGCTACATATAAAACATCCACAGCACTGTCAGGTAAGAGTCTTTTGCTTTCTCCCCGAGGCTCGTGTGTGGCTTCCAGGCCCTCCTCTGGTCCTTTCATTTTCTTCGAGCACGGAGCACGAGACGCAGCTCCAGAACACTCACATCACTGGAATGTAAGAGGCTGCCTTAAGGGCCTCTTGGCTCCTGCTCTGACTTTAACCTTGTGACCCCCTGCCTTTTATTCTGTGCTTCACCCTTGAGCCTCAAATCGGCCCCAAGATCCCTCCTCACCCTCGCCTCCGGGGGCCTACAGTAAAGCCCATGCTTTCCCTTGCTCATGCAGCCCCTGCACAACCCTCCTTTGCACTTTGCTTTGCCTGTACACCGTATGTTTCACCCGGTGCCTGTACTTGCTAATCCCACCCCCTCTGCTGCCCCCTCTGACTGCCCTGACCCGATCCCCTTGGCCTCTCATATCTTATCTCATCCAGGGCTTACATTAAAGTTCATTAGTTTCCCCATGGGGAATTCATGCAATCCTCAGGCGCACCCTCATTTCTCTCCTTGCACTGGACCTCTCGTCTCACTTTGTGCATGCACCAGGGGCATCTGAACACGCCGCTGTAGCAGCTACAGCAGCTGTGGAGTTCTTAATGGGCCTCTTCTTTCTGCAGGTCCAGGCAAAGGTTCATAATTGACATGAAAGGGTGGCTGGATATATACATGGATGAATGAGTGAAAGGATGGATGTAAGGATGGATGAGTGAAAGAATGGATGGATGGATGAGTGAATGGGTGGATGAGTGCAAGGGTGAATGAATTGATGGATGGGGTGAAAGTGGATGGATGAGTGAAAGGATGGATGGTTGAATAAAAGGGTGGATTGATGGATGAGAGAGTGGATGAATGGCTGATGGAGTGGGTGGATGAATGGCTGATGGAGTGGGTGGATGAATGGCTGATGGAGTGGGTGGATGGATGGATGGATGGATGGATGGATGGCTGGGTGGATGGATGGATGGCTGGGTGGATGGATGGATGGATGGCTGGGTGGATGGCTGGGTGGATGGCTGGGTAGATGGATGGGTGGAAGGATGGATGGCTGGGTGGAAGGATGGATGGATGGCTGGGTGGAAGGATGGATGGCTGGGTGGAAGGATGGATGGATGGCTGGGTGGAAGGATGGATGGATGGCTGGGTGGAAGGATGGATGGCTGGATGGAAGGATGGATGGCTGGGTGGAAGGATGGATGGCTGGGTGGAAGGATGGATGGCTGGGTGGAAGGAAGGATGGATGGCTGGGTGGAAGGATGGATGGCTGGGTGGAAGGATGGATGGCTGGGTGGAAGAATGGGTGAAAGGATGTGGAAGGATGGATGGCTGGGTGGAAGGCTGGGTGGATGGATGGCTGGGTGGATGGATGGCTGGGTGGATGGATGGCTGGGTGGATGGATTGATGGGTGGATGGATGGATTGATGGGTGGATGGATGGATGGGTGGATGGATGGATGGATGGGTGGAAGGATGGATGGGTGGAAGGATGGATGGGTGGATGGCTGGGTGGAAGGATGGATGGATGGATGGGTGGAAGGATGGATGGCTGGGTGGAAGGATGGATGGCTGGGTGGAAGGATGGATGGCTGGGTGGAAGGATGGATGGGTGGCTGGGTGGGTGGATGGATGGCTGGGTGGAAGGATGGATGGGTGGATGGATGGATGGGTGGATGGATGGGTGGATGGATGGATGGATGGGTGGATGGATGGATGGGTGGGTGGATGGATGGGTGGATGGAAGGATGGATGGATGGATGGAAGGAAGGATGGATGGATGGATGAATGGAAGGATGGATGGAAGGATGGATGGATGGATGGATGGAAGGATGGATGGCTGGGTGGAAGGATGGATGGCTGGCTGGGTGGAAGGATGGCTGGCTGGGTGGAAGGATGGATGGCTGGGTGGAAGGATGGCTGGGTGGATGGATGGGTGGATGGATGGATGGATGGGTGGATGGATGGCTGGGTGGATGGATGGATGGGTGGATGGATGGCTGGGTGGATGGATGGCTGGGTGGATGGGTGGATGGATGGGTGGATGGATGGATGGGTGGGTGGATGGGTGGGTGGGTGGGTGGATGGGTGGGTGGGTGGGTGGGTGGATGGGTGGGTAGATGGGTGGGTGGGTGGATGGGTGGGTAGATGGGTGGATGGGTGGGTGGATGGGTGGATGGATGGGTGGATGGGTGGATGGATGGGTGGATGGGTGGATGGATGGGTGGATGGATGGATGGATGGGTGGATGGGTGGGTGGATGGATGGGTGGATGGATGGATGGGTGGATGGGTGGGTGGATGGGTGGGTGGATGGATGGATGGATGGGTGGATGGATGGGTGGATGGGTGGAAGGATGGAAGGATGGAAGGGTGGATGGGTGGATGGGTGGATGGGTGGAAGGATGGAAGGATGGAAGGGTGGATGGGTGGATGGGTGGATGGGTGGAAGGATGGAAGGATGGAAGGATGGATGGGTGGATAGATTGATGGGTGGATAGTTGAGTGAAACGGTGGATGGAGGGATGAGTGAAAGGGTGGATGGATATGAGTGGAAAGGAGGATGGAGGGGTGAAAGATGGAAGAGCAAAAGGATGGCTAGATGGAGGGATGAGTGAAAGAGTGGATGGATATGAGTGAAAGGGTGGATGGAGGGGTGAAAGTGGATGGATGGATGAGTGGAAGGAAGGAGGGATGGATGAGTTTGAATGATAGATTTGGAGCTGGAAGGATAGGTTTGGCCCCAAGGGCGTTGTGAACCACTCGCTTTAGCAGGTACAGCGGGGGTGGAGCTCTTGATGAGCCTCTTCTGTCTGCAGCTAAGCAGACAAAGGCCCATAATTAACGTGTAAGGGTGAGTGAGTGAAAGGATGGATGTGTGGGTGAAAGAGTGGATAGATATGAGTGTTAGTGTGGCTTGCTAGATGGATGAATGAGTGAAAGGATGGATGAGTGACAGGGATGGTGGATGGACGATGGATGTGTTGAAGGAAAGGGTGAAAAGATAGATGGGTTGCAGGGTGGATGGATCAGTAAGCGAAAGGATGGATGAGTGAAAGGGTAAATTGATGGATGAGCAGAAGGATGGAAGAGTGAAAGGGTAAATTGATGGATGAGCGGAAGAATGGGTGAGCGAAAGGATGGACAGATGGCTGAGATGGATGGATGGGTATGTTTGGGGATGGATGGGTAGATTTGGATATGGATGGGCGGATGGATGGATTGACAAACAGAATGGTGAAAGGCTGATGAAAGAATGAATGGAAGCCAATGTAAAGCTGAAATGCTAGAGATCAGTGGGTGAATGAAAGGATGAATGGGTAGATCTGCAGAAAAGAGGCAAAATAAGGAAATCACTAGTATTCAAATCCTTCTATACTATGAGCCTGACATAACCAGAGAGGCTATTATTCGAGCTCTTCTATAATGAGTGCTGCCATTATTTGACGGTGCACTACATGATGGCACCAAAGGGACAAGTGGATTTTGTACAGGACAAGTAGATTTATGAAGCTACCTGTCCCATGGACAAGTAGATATTTTAATAAATTCCACACCCCTGATGTAGGTATCATTTTGGACCCCAACAGTCCTGAACAGGTTCTCCTTAAGGATGATTTTAAACCTGTTTTCAATGTAGGTGCACATGATTGGAAAGCATCTTTTCCATGTGTTTTTAGTGAGGGTCTTGGTAAAATAAAAGGTTTTTCCCATCAGATCATTCTAAAGCAAGGAGTTCAACTTGTAGTGCACAAGCCCAGACGTGTACCCTTAGCCATGAGGAAAGAATTATCCCAAGAGCTCGAATCTCTTTGCAATCAAGGCATCATTGAGCCCATAGAAAGCTCAGAATGGCTTTCCCCCGTAGTTTTAGCCAGAAAACCCAATGGGGCCCTTAGAATGTGTATAGATTTGAGAGACCTAAATGACAGGATATGGGTGGACAGACATCCCCTGCCCAACATCACAGAAATGTTGAGTTCTCTTAAGGATGCAAAAGTATTTACTACTTTAGATATGTCATCCGCGTACCACCAGATCACACTCAAGAAAGATTGTCGCCATCTCACGTCCTTTGTCACTCCGTCTGGCGCCTACAGATTCAAAAGGATGCCTTTCGGTCTGGCGTCAGCTTCGGCTGTATTCCAAAGAGTAATGGAGTCTTTGTTTGCCAATGTGCCTAATGTCAAATGTTTTCAAGATGATATATTGGTGTATGGTAAAAATTTGGAATCTCACGACAAGACTTTAGCTATAGTGTTATCGATTCTAACAGACCGAGGTGCAACTTTAAAAGCAGAGAAATGTAAATTTGCAGTTAAAGAGGTGAACTATCTGGGTTACAAATTATCTGCCAAAGGAGTTGAACCTAAGGAAGATTTGGTCACGGCCATAAAAGGTTTTCCCACTCCACAGAACAAAGACCAACTTCGATCCTTTTTTTGGCATGTTAGAATTTTATGCCAGGTTTATCCCCAATTGCAGTAGTAAAACACACAACATGAGACTTCTTATGAAGAAAAACCAACATTTTCTATGGTCATCTGATTTAGAGAAGGAATTCCAGTCCATAAAGTTAGAATTGAGTAATGCTATCCCTTTACAACCTTTCGACACACGTGACCAATCCATTGTGGTCACCGATGCCAGCCAGTATGGTTTGGGTGCTGTTCTTCTTCAAAAGAGAGAGGGGAAAGAGGAGGTAGTGGCGTTTGCCTCGCATGCCTTAAGAGGTGCCGAGTCCACTTACTCAGTTGTAGAGAGTAAAGCTTTAGCTTGTTGGTGGGGCGTGGATTACTTTAGACAATACTTATGGGGTTCTGAGTTTACCATTCGCATGGACCACAAGCCGTTGGTTAATTTATTTACTACTAAAGGCGCTAGTAATGCCACTCCCCGTATTGCCAAGTGGCATTACAGGTTAATGGAATTTCATTTTCATTTAGAGTACATTCCTGGTGTTAAGAACATTTTTGCGGACAGTTTGTCCAGACTGCCTCTTTTATGTGAACAATCAGGTGAACAAGGGGAAGAGGATTTTTGTATTGTGGCTTCTTTAATGGATTCTAGTTTTACCTGTATTTCAGAAGAAGAATGGAAGCTTGCCGTTCAGCATGATGAATTGATACAAGAAGTGATAGGCATGTTAGTTAAGGGTTAGATGCTGAAGGATGAGTAAGTAAGTTCATTTAAACACGTTTTTCCTGAGTTGAACTGGCACTCCGGTATTCTGAAGAGAATAGATTTGTTGGTTGTACCGGTTTCTTTACCGAACAAGGTTTTGATGCTCGCCCATGAGGGCCACATAGGTATTAGAGCCATGAAGAGAAGACTTAGAGAAGTATTCTGGTGGCCTGGAATGGATCGCTCTGTTGAGCATTTTGTAAGAGACTGTGTGTCATGCGCTGTCAGCGATATGACTCAAATCACCTTTCCCAGTCCCATCGAAGCTATTCCGGTTCCTGACAAACCATGGGTCAAGTTAGCTTTAGACATCATTGGACCCATGTTTGTATTGGATGAACGGAGCAGGTATGGTTTGGTGGTGGTGGACTATGGTTCCAGGTGGCCTGAGGTGAAATTTGTGAGGTCTGCAACCACTGAAGAAGTAATGAGTTTCCTCCAGTCATTATTTTTGAGGGAAGGTGCTCCAATCGAACTTATTACTGATAATGGAGTGTAGTTCACGTCCAAGGAGTTTCAAGAGTTTTTGTGTCATTGGGGCATTAAACACATCACTACTTCCTTGTATCACCCCCGCAGCAATGGTTTAGTGGAGCGCTGCAACAGGGTCATAAAAGATAGTATTCAATTGTCCATGGCCAATGGTTTGAACTGGAAGAAGGTACTAGCGAATTTACTTTGGACTTTACGTACGACACCCAATGCTGTCACCAAAGTATCTCTCTTCGCATTATTAAAAGGTAGATCAGCTTCCACCAAATTGGTTAGACCTTGGATGCGTGATTTGAGTGCTTCTAATGTGAATCCTGAGTTAGTGAAAGACAATTGTGTCAAAGCTCAGAGCAAATATGTTACCAATTAACCTGTTAAAGGAAGAAAACAAGCAGCTTTCAGAGGAGGGGATTGGGTTAAGGTGAGACTTCCTGGTCTTGTTGCCAAAGGTCATTCCAAGTTTTCTTGTCCTATGCAAATCATTTCGTTGAGAAACAGATCCGTCAAACTAAGTGATGGAATATGGAAAGGTTATCCAAGCAGAGATTCGCTGGTGATCCTAGCATGGATTCCACTTCTCAAAGTGTGCCAGTTCCATCATTCATGGAGAACCTAGTTCTAGTGTTCCTGCAAGGGAAAGGAAACCACCTTTTTGGTTTAAGGATTATGTTAAATCTTGATAGACTCTTAGCATCTCTATTTAGCTTCCTGCATAATGCCTGATGTTTTTGTGTTGTTGTTTTTGTTTTTTTGTTTTTCTTTTCCATTTGCATGTATTGCTTAATCTTTCTTTTCTCCATGTTTAAGGGAAGAGATGTGTTAGGTTCTGTATACCTTTAAATGCTTTCAAGTGTATCTTTAAATCTAGCACATGCCACCATGACTATGTGTTCCATACTGGAATGGTGGCATGTGGAATGGTCAGAAGGGCAGTTGTACTTTGCTGTCGCTCTGGCCGGTCATTTACCCTGGAGATCTCTTGTACCAAATAAAAAAGATTGAACTTACCTGACGAAGTATCCTCTTCCTTTCAATTAGGCATAAATCATGAGGCATGAACATCATCAGCAGTGCACTGTAGCCAACTACCTGTAGAGTGCACACATTAGAATATCACCACTACGGCACATGGAGTGCCAATCTTGGCACTGTAACCCAACATACATGTGAGCATCAGGCATTAGGCATAACCATCATCACTGAGCCTGTTGCGCAATAGGCAAAACAATGCAATAGTGCACATATCCTACCCCCATCATGCCCACCTTAGGCATGTGCAGATCACCAATACACAGCACCATAAGCATATTGCCTCCACTTCCTCAGGCGATGGGGCACATCACTCTGGTGCCTCTTAGTAGGACATGCAGTATTTTCTGCGAATTCTTCCCCACTTGGGAATCGGGGGCCTCCCTCGAGGTCTCACCCCGTTCCTATCCCGAGATCCGGCGCAAGCGCCCTGCTCCCCCAGGTATGCACCCGGCAAGGAGGAAGAGGGAACCAACGTGGCAGCACTTCGATGCTACGAAGCCGCTCTCACGGGACCAAAGGCAGGACGTAACCCGCACCCCGTCTAGGCCTGACTCAACGCAGGCAATTGCCGGATGGGTATGCGTACCCCGCCACTCCCTGTCAGTACTGCAACAGGCATTTGCAGCCCATTCGGAGCCCCCCACCGGGGCTGCACGGACGGCTGTAGTTAAATGCGCACGAGGGCAGCCTCACCTTCACAATCCGGGTGAATAGTCTAGTACCGTGCGACCGGCCCGCTCTGACAGGGAGTGTGTGGGACTCTGTTGCGGAGGAGGCCCGAGCCCTGCCCCGACCAGGAGATCCTTTCCCGATGACGTGCTGTCCTCACACCACCAGGGCCGCGCTGAGGGAGGATCCCTTCTGCACAACGTCGGCGGCCTCCGTGGTCCTCTGCTGCTGGGGCGTGCGGGTGGAGCCTCGGTCTCCACGGGAACGCCCTGTACTGCCTCACACCAGGATTCCTCTTCGGTGGCGCTGGCTGGCTGAGGAGCGGCTGCGCCGGGTGTTCTCGCTGCTTGTGGGCCGGTGGGCAGCCTGGGGCCACGAAGTAGAGCCCTGGCCACCAGTCCCAATAAAAACACAGCCAGAAGGTGACAGGGAGAGGGAGAGCTCTTCCTGCCTCAGCTCTCCCCTCT
The DNA here is from genome assembly GCA_963921515.1 of Calotriton arnoldi. NCBI lineage: Eukaryota > Metazoa > Chordata > Amphibia > Caudata > Salamandridae > Calotriton > Calotriton arnoldi. Next base: position 159,038 of record CAWUFW010009633.1, read on the forward strand.
CTTCACTGGAGCACAGGAGGCAAGAGCGGCGCTAATAGCGCTAGCTCAGAGTCCCTAAACAGCACTCCATACGAGCTTTAAAGTAACAGGGGGAAACCACAGCGCTCACCACGCGCTGTTTTTACATGACACAGGGCAAGCCACAAAGCCCTGGGAAATCACTGGGGGCCCCAAGCAGGGGGGCAGGCTCAGGCCAGCACACCTGCAACGTCCAGATGGTGGTCCACTGGCAGCCCATCGATCCCCCTGGTCCCACGCAGCCTCCTCCGGCTCCAAGTAAGCACAACAGCTCCAAGCAGGTTCAACCTTTTCATGGGGTCACAGCCCCAATACTTATACCACATCAAGTCTTTGTTCTCCCCCTGGCACAGGGCTCTGTGCCTGGTCCAAACCAGTTATGGGGGGTACTTGCATTCACCTTTTCATGTGCCCAAACACCCTCTTTTGTCAGTGTAGGCTCAGGCCCCAGACACACCACACGGGAGCGGAGCCAGCATTGTGTAAGGCAGGCACAGTCCTATTCAGGCCCAGGTGCTACACCTCCCACTACTCCAAATGCAGATCGGCCTATTCAGCCAAGTGCTGACTCACCCAGCCCCTCTGGAGCCACTGCACTTCCCCAGTCACTGTCACTCCAGAGCCAGACATGCAATACACAACAGGCAGGCACAAAGACACATAGCACACAGAAATGCCCACTTCTAAAAGTGGCATTTCTAAAATAGTGATAATAAATCTGCGAACACCATTACGCAGCATTTATTACCACTATTCCCAACATACCAAACTTGACCACGCTACTCCTCTCATGTCAGGTATTACCACTGAAACACATGTCAGGGGATCCCCAATGCATTCCTATGAGAGGGCAGTCTCACAGTAGTGAGAAACCAAAATGGCTGCTTGTCACTACCAGGACATGCCACACAGTTAAGGCACATGTCCTACCTTTTACCTACAGGGCACCCTGCCCATAGGGCTAACTAGGGCCTACCTTAGGGGTGACTGATATGTAGTAGAATGAGGGGGTGTTGAGGAGCTGGCATGCGTTTGTGGAAGGTTGTGTGGGTGGTTGCAGGACTGTGTGAGAGTGGGCTGTTGATGCAGTGAGTGTTGGGTGTGTGTAAGTGCATGAAAACTTGCAGGATGCATAGGAGAATGCTCCCTTTGTGTTGTGTGGTGCAGCGAGGCAGCAGCGTGTGGAGCGGCGCCCGGGTGTGAGGGCATATAAGGTCACAGTTTGGTAGCGGCGGGAAGGGGGAGGACCAGGGTTCCTGGTGCTGGGATGGTCCAGGAGACAACCGGCGCAGAAGGGCTTGCCTACACATCTTAGAGGCAGGGTTTTATCTGGATGGGATGTAGATTTGGCTTTCCCTCCTACAATATCATCTGTCACCGAGGAGGTTAGAAGGGTATAGGCCAAAATAACGCTTTCAAGTCAAAATAAAATATAGGACTTAGTAATAAACATTATTTTGGAATGCATTTTTTGGAAAGCATTTTTTCCAATCCAACGAACCAGGGGTCAGTACGGAGTATGCGGGGGGAAAAAATTCTCCTAAGATTGTTAAATGGATGTATGCAGTGCTTTATTTGTAATATAACAAGTAACAGTGCCCAAAGTTTTGTTTAGAAGCCGCATACAGCATTTTCTAAGGTCATGGTGGCAAATACTAAGGCTGCATTTTCTTCTTTCCTACCATTTCCTCTTTAATCAGGCACTCCATCTATCTTTATCTCACTTTTTCAGGTTCCTTTTCATACTTGCTTCTCCTTTTACCACTGTTTTGCTGTCTTTCTCTACCTCCTTCTTTCCCATTTTTTTTACCTCTGTCTTGCTCTCGGAGAAAGTTTGATGAGGAAAAATAAGTGCCAGTCCCCAAAAATAAGTACCGCTGGGCCCCACCTGCAACCACAGGCTCAAATTAAGTAGTGAATGTATGTACAGCTAATATCAATTTGTGCAGAAACTGTTGCCATTTTAGCAAGTTTCAAAGTACAGCTACCAAAACTGATATTCAAGGCCAAATATACTAAGAACTTCAAGACTCCACTGGTCAACTTTGCCTTGTGTAATAGGTGCCAGGGCACAAGTTGTGGGTGAACGCAGGTGGACAGTGTGGGGACTCCATTCCCCTTAGCCTGAGACTGAGAGGTGGCATCTTTTGCTCTAGCACTGCAGCTGCTTGCATTTGCAAACCTCCATCCCATTGGCAGCATACCCTTTCTTTGTGAGAATGGCCAAGGAGAGGTTATCTTTTAATCTCGTATCTGAAGGACAGAGGACTGGACATAATTAACCCTTCAATTGCTTAATGCACTACGTAAACACGTTTGTACTTGGGTACTTGATAAAGAACACCAATAGAAATAAATACAAATCAATAGCCACATTATTTCTTCACAAAAAGCCATTGAAACACTCAATTTTCAGGTTCCACGTCTGTTTATAAATAGTCACTTTCAGCCATTTCCAAGCTTAGTTACAAATTGATATGTGGAAAAAATACACGTGATGTATAAAAACTAAAACCAAGAATGTTCTTTTCACTTTCTTTTGTGACTATGTTTATTTGTGGCTTTTGTAAAACAAACCCTTGACTTTTTAAGTGAGAATGATTATAAGGGCCTAACATCTCCTTCTGACGTCATTGTAATTGATATGATAATTAGTCCCCTCACTATTTTCCTTAGGACTTGTGCCATGGTCTGCGCACACTGGTGCCACTGTATCCCATCTCATATAAAGAAACGTGGATTGAAATAGCTAATGCATTGCAATTGAAGGCAATGATGTAGCCTTCATTATGCAGGTCTCTGCCCCTGGATTCACAGCACGTGCAATATTATACACTTAATGAGGTTGACTCGCAGTAACTCCTTGAAGACATCCTGTTTGCTCCGACTTTGTTTTCATTATGCACTATTGGGCAAACATTGTGGAATGGCAGGGTGATGCAGGGTTAGGCTGCATTATCTTTCCAGGAGACATGACTCTGTCACTACTTTTGAGCGTTTCCAATTGACTCCTACATCGCCTCTAAATTCTAGACGGCAGCGTAGAAGACTCCTGTATCTTCTGAGATTGTCCACAATGGAATGCTGTGACTTTGCGGCCTTAACATCTTCCTCGATCTTTGCCGAAGCACCAAGGACAGGTCTTTCTGACCATTTTTTACTGTATAACCAAAGGTATTGTGGGAAGGAAGGTGCTTGATACTTCTGTAATGGGCAGGTGGGAGAGTTGCAGCTGGGATTCTGCAGATTTGGGAAGTCACTACAACAGATTCTAACACACAGTGTTACTTCTCTACCTATTTCAGGCCAGAATGTTGCCTATTTTAAATAAATTACCGTTACCATAGTGACATCTCACTGAAGGACGAGGCTGCAGCGGAACGCTATATCCAGATTAATCAAGACCAGTGGTCTTAACCTGGGGTCCCAACACCCACTTGGGGTCTGCAACTGTTTAGAAAATTAAATATTAGCGGATTAAAAAGTAAGTGTACATAAAAAAGCAAAACTGAAAATTCTAAGAACGTTAGCAATTTGGAATTAGAGACTAAAAATTCAGTTAGTTCTGGAGTATTACATTGAGGATGACATGAAACGAAATAGGGAATGGTTTGTGAGGGTGGTTTTTCTAATGGACACTTTACCATTGTACAATGCGTTATCACTTCTATATATTGCCATGGCAAGATCAACCTTCTATTTGTACAGTACTTGAAATGCATGATTTACCTGTATCTACTGTATGATGCAAATGTTAAATAAAAAGATTTATGTATAAAAAAAATGAAGTTGGTGTCTTTTGCTTGATTCGTGGTAGTAGCGCAAGTACAGCACACTAAATCTAATATGGATGATTGGTGGCCCAAATTAAAGCAGTGTTACGGTAGGCAAAAAGTCCTTCATCAAGACAAAAAGGTCAAAGTGATATTCTGGAGTCTAGCATAGTGCATTGTCTTTTAGAAATGAAACCAGATTTTAATAAGTTCCAACTATGCCATTTAAAATTAGATTTTTGTATGTTGTTTTATATTTTTTTCATAAATTGTTTTTTTTTTCTGATGTAGATATGCTTCTGTATGTTTATATATTGTTTTGAGGTTTAAATAGAAAACACTGCTCAGGGGGGGTTCCTGGCTTCTAGCAGTAATTCAGCGAGTCCACAGATGTCGAAATGTTAAGAACCGCTGACATAGAGGTCTGTGCTGCCAATGCTATTAATATCCCTAATGTCCAACTGAAGGTGGGCATCCACTCAGTGAGACAATACATTGTTTGGCTAAAGCAATGGATGCTGCTTTTGCCATGATAATTCCGCCCTAAGCCTCATGGCAAAGGCTGCTTTGGACAACAGGTCCCTAGTGAATGTTCTCTGTTGTGATTGCTTAGCTGCTTTCCATACTCTTTAACATGTATGTATGATTAACAAAGGCTTTGTCCTCAATGTAAAATGCAAAGCTACTCGAATACTAAGATTGTGATGTTTTCTCAATTTCTTAGTAAGAGGTTTTGCAAGAACTCGTTGTTTCAGCTGAAATTACTTAGTCAGGGGGTGCATAGGTGGGCATGGAAAGATCAATCTAAATGGTGGTAGAGTGTAACCTCCCCAGTCATGCAGCACTCCCATCAGCAGTACTAGGACTTTGGTAAACAACCTGATGAGGACTGTAGTCCAAAAGGAAACATTGAGGACTGCCAGTGGTTCCCCAACAAAGAGACACAAGTACCTCTAATGGATTGTCCTGCTTGGAATAGGGAGCTAATCGTTCTAATGGTCAAAGCATTGGAAACATGTATTGTTTGACCATGGCATGGTTTCTCTCAAGTGAATCCATCTTTAAGCATTTCCTCTGGATAAGCATATTGACTCTCTTCAACTCTATGCTTAAATGACAATCAGCTGTTCCCTTCTGAACTATCAGAACATTCAAATAAGACTCACAATCTTTGTTATTGAGATGGAAGCAGGACCATCACATTGTTTTTAAACTTCTTCCAGGATACCTTCATCAACCTACTGGCAGCATCCCAAGGCCGAGGGATGTAGACAAGGCCTGAATCAGGTGTTATCCTTATGAACTCAACTGAGTAGTCCCTCTTGATAATCAATGGCAAACAGTCATCTTGCCGGACTGTCAGAAGAGGCAGTGCCCTTCCCTCTCGTCAGAGTTCACTCATAAGCCCAAATAGGAGTGCTTCTAAAGTTTTAGGTTCAGTGTAATGTCTTCATTAGTCTCTCCTCTCTCTAAGATTGGCCATGGCCCTGCCTACTGCATTATAGTGGTATTTCAGAATCTACCTTGATACCAAAGATGAAAACACCAATCCTCGTCTAATTTTCCTGGCTTATCTTTGAAGGGAAATGTATGAAATGTGTACAGAATGTGCTATAACAGATCACATAAAAGTTGCAGTCCCAAGAATTGCATACTGCACAGATAGTTATTTTGCCAGCCATCTCCCTTCTAGTCCCTGAAGTGTCTGTGCTATTACCACGACCCAGAGGTTGTGGAGAATCGCTCAGTCCATCAAAGGCTGCATCAGGCATAAACCTGACCTAAGCCTTCAAGTTGGGCAATAGTTCTTAACAATCTTTATCCACTTGCAGTACCGTCTAGACTTAGAGGAAGAGGCTTAGGACTGGGATAAATACACAGAATGTGCCTCGCCCTCATGAGCATGCGGACACCGACATAAAACCTTTTAAAAGCAATTTTCACCTTTCCATCTATGGAGACGTCCACAGATATGTCACCTGCTATCATAGAGATATTTGACCCTCCAGTTTGGCCTAGCATAGACTCATACTCATTCTGTCGGACAGCGGTAACTAAGCATCCCTTGGGCCAAATGGAATCACTTAAGTAAAAAGTAACTTACCTGTAACCACAATTTCCCAATATTAATATCTTTCATAGATTTACATGCTTGTATCATCCCATTCGTCAAGTTGGGAGTCCCACGGTAGCCATAGAGAGCAATGCAATGCTGGACATAGGCAGAAACGCTTTAACAGTCAGAGAAGTGGCCCATCTACATAATTTTAAAATATCAAAACTTCAGCCTACAGCACAACCTTCACTCTTCCCCCACACAGCAAACTCCAGCTCATATTTCGAAGTACATATGTTGAAAAAGAATAATATAACATGGGTGGGCCTGAGATGGGAAAGGGTAGGTCACAAGTAAATCTATGAAACATACAAATATTGGAGAATTGTAGTTACAGGTAAGTAACTTTTCCATTCTCCAGTATTCGCATGCTTGAATGAGAGTAGCAAGCAGTAATATCAAAGCATGCAGCTGTCAGTGAATGGTGAGTGTTCATGAAAATAAAAGGCTAACAGTATTTAAATAGATGTAGCAGGACTGCCTATCACACTGCTGCATCTCTGTGTACTGTCAAAACCAGATAGTAATGCTGTGTTAAGGTAGGTCTGTTCTTTAGGTTGCTGCCCTGCAAATGTCCACTAAAGACACTTCTGCAAATAAGGCTCTAGGAGTAGGTACACATATTGTAAATTGCGCTGTCAATATTTCCTTGCAAAAACAACAATTGATGGACAGAATGCAGAACAATGTCATACATTCACCCCAGTACAGAGATCTGGGCCTAAATCCATAGTTTTTTTGCTCACCATGCCATTCCAGTTTGAACCCAGCCATATGCAAATCAGTCTTGACCCTGTGCCTCATGGGAACAGTCCAGCCCGAACTGCCAAGCCAGGTCCTCCCTGGACTGGAAACAAGCATCCTAGGACCGGTTTCGGGGTTTCACCCCTCTTCAGCCAGGATAGCTTGATTCCAGTGGCATGGAGAGCACGGGACCCACGTCTGGGCATACCCGTCCCACTCGGGGTGACAAATGCAAAAACAACAATTGATGGACAGAATGCAGAACAATGTCATACATTCACCCCAGTACAGAGATCTGGGCCTAAATCCATCGTTTTTTTGCTCACCATGCCATTCCAGTTTGAACCCAGCCATATGCAAATCAGTCTTGACCCTGTGCCTCATGGGAACAGTCCAGCCCGAACTGCCAAGCCAGGTCCTCCCTGGTCAATATTTCCTTGGGCAGAATGACAACCAGCGGGGTATACTTTGTTTTGAAAAAGATTGTTCTTTCGGTGGATGACCATAAGACACTAAAAGTTGATCAGTTTGTCAAAAAGATTTTGTTCTGTCAGTATATAACTTTAGGCCTTTTTTGCATCTAAAGTATGAAGAACTCTTTCAGCTGCATTACTTGCATTCTGAAAGTATGTTTTTAAGATTACCGGTTCATTCAAATGAAGGTCAGATGATCCTGTAGAAAGAAAATAAGTGTTCGTTGATATGACTCTGTAATCTCCGAATTTTAGAAAGGGTTCTCTGATCATATAGGCTGTGCTTCGCTTACCTTTCTGTGAAAAAGGAACAAGGGAACCCTGTAAGTCGGAAGGGACCAAGGGCAGCAGTATATTATTAGAGACAACGGTCCCTTTCAAGGAAAATATATAATCATAACCACAAAACTGCAGTCAGCGTTGGGTGTCTTATTGTCCAAATGGGACGTATTGTATTTATTTACATATTCAATAAACATTAGACAACATACAAAAAAACATAAGTGAGCAGAAAGTGACGGGGTTCTGGAAATCAAAAGATTTCCTGACCTCAGGCATGTAGCTGTAAAGTGACTTTTTAGTGATATCGAGATTACAGTCACGATAGTCACGATAGAAAGAACATCTTGTACTCCACATCGATCATAAGTATAAAATGGAGTTAAGATGTATAGGTCGGCGACGTTTCGATCCCCAACAGCGGTTATGGGATCATCATCAGGACAAGTAATTCTGAATGCCTGAGAAGATGCCTCGTTGTGATACATGTGGCTTCTCCGGGGTGGAAGGCGCGTCTAGTGCACTATGATCCTTATGATCGATGTGGAGTACAAGATGTTCTTTCTATCGTGACTGTAATCTCGATATCACTAAAAAGTCACTTAACAGCTACATGCCTGAGGTCAGGAAATCTTTTGATTTCCAGAACCCCGTCACTTTCTGCTCACTTATGTTTTCTTGTATGTTGTCTAATGTTTATTGAATATGTAAATAAATACAATACGTCCCATTTCGCTTACCTTTCTAGCAGTAGACAGTCAGAATTCAGAGACAACAGAAGCACCATCTTTCATGAAAGAAATTTCAAATCTGCCTTGTGAATTGGTTGGAGAGGACTAGGATGATTAGGATAGAAGGATGTTAATTTTCTATGGTTTAAGAGGATGTCTTATTGTAGGAAAGACTCTGAAAAGACCTTTGAAGAATTCTTTAATGAGTACATTTGATCAAAACAATTGCTAGTTTAGTGTCCTAAAGCGTGAAATGGCATCCATATGGACTTTGACTGATGCAGGACTAAGGCCAGATGTTGCTAAGTGAAGTAGGTAAGGTAATACGTGCTGCAGAGAAGACAATATTGGGAGGAAACTATGCTAACACAGAACCACTTCCATTTTGCCCAATACGTCTTATTTGTAGAGACTGTTCTGGCTTTACATAGTATATCTCTGATGTCCTCCAAAATTTCGAAGAGGTGATATTCGTTGAATTCGGGAGCAAAGCCATCAATTTCCGAGAGCTTGAGCCCAGATGCAGGATCTGGCCGCTGCTGAGAGACAGCAGATTTAGTGACTGTTTCAGTAGGATTCAAGGCTGATCTGAAAGGAGTAGCAGATCTGTGAACCAGTGCTGTCTGGGCCACCCTGGAACAATCAGAATGAGACAACACAGGGACCTCCTCATCTTTGCCAAAACTCTCGGAATCAGGGAAAGTGGAGGAAAAGCATATGCATAAGTTCCTGATCAACTGCTTACAATAGCATTTCCCCACTGCTGGCGTAATATTGGCATTTCCAGCTCAGATTGGTTGTGAATAGATCCAGATTTAGGCTGTCCCAGCAGTGGAAGATGTGGCGCAGTTGTGTTTGATTCAGCTTAGTCGTGACACTCTTTTGGTTTTCTGCTGAGGCTGTAGATCCAGGAGTTCGTTATGCCTGTTACATGCTGCACTGTAATTTTGTAATGATTTTGTAACGATTATGTATGGCCCAGATCCATATGTTTTGTGTTCCCTCAAAAGCAGGCAGGGACATGTTCCTCCACACTTGTTGACGTAGTACCTACTCGTATTTTCTGTGCGCACCAGCACTGAGGACTTCTTTATTCTTGGAAAATAAGACCCAGTACTATGGCTCCTGATTTGAGGAAACTGATATGTAGTTATCCCTCTTTGGGTGACCACTTGCCCCTGACTGCTTGCTCTTGCAAGCACACACCCCAACCTTCTAGGGAGGTATCTGTCATAACAAAGCAAGCGTTCACCGTGAGAAAAGACAATCTGAAAATTGTATTTTTGTGTTGTGTTCACCAAGGTAAGACTTCTTTCACTTGAATTGTCACCTTTCTGAGGTAGTCGAATGAGCCTTCGCTTTGGAGCTACTGTTTGTCGATTTCTTATTGAAATAGCCTCATGTAAAGAAGGTAATGAGGTAATCAAAGGGATGCAGGAGGACTTCCTCGCTAAAAAGGATTTTAAGAGTTGGACAGTAACTGACCTTTCTTTCTCTAACGGTTTGGCCAACATGGTTAGAAGTACTATTTTGTCCTTGGATGGAAAGGCTTTCTTTACATCTGAGTCTAGTCTTGCTCCCAAAAATAGGATTATCCTGCCAGGAACTAAAGACGATTTGCCTTTGTTTAAAGTAAGGCCTAACTTGTTGAAGACATGTAGACACTCTTTGGTAGCCACTGTTGTGACCTTGAGAGAGTTTCCTTTGACTAGCCAATGATCTAATATGGAAACAATTGAAGGCCTTGCTTTATTAGATATGCCATGCACTTTGTGAAAATTCTCTGGGCTGATTTGAGGCCTAACGGGTCACTTTGAATCTCCGATATTTCCGATTACTTGGATGGATTGGTATATGAAAATATGCATCCTGTAGGTTCAGAGATGTCATGTGATCAATCTCCATGAGAAGTAGAAGTAGAAGAAGGTGAACTTATTGCAATGTCACTTTCAAAATGTTAAGATTTTGAGAAACTTGTTAAGTATATAGTTCCAAAATTGGTCTCTGCTCACTTAATTGTTTTTATAAAGGAAGAAAGAAGAATAAAATCCTAAATTTCGCTGAAACGTATTTTGTTGCCTCTTTCTTTGACCTGAATGAGAAACTTTGCTTGTAACAGGCAACGAAGATGCTTATGGGGCCTGTTGAGTGGTGGTGTAGGCAGTGGTTCTGGATGAACTCTAGTGTGTGGCCAAACTGTATGAGGTCCAGTATCGGCGATCTGATGTTATATTGGTTCACTGTTTTTAGCAAGATGAGATTTTCCTTCCAACCGGAATATCTGGATTATTTGTGAATGTCACCTCTACAGAATCACTGTTGTCTAGAGCCGTCATTGCCTCTTCGACTGATTTCCAGCATTCTTACCAGAGGTCTGTCTGTGACCGGACATTGGTGGTGGCAGTCTGTCCTGTTGCGTATAACCATAACCTTGGGATGTCGGCTGAGACAACTGGTATGGTTGGTACCTACAAAACTGGTGACCTCCGCAGTAAGAATATTGGCCCCTTCCACAGGCTCCACGAAAGGGCTGCGGTCACATTTGCAGAATGACTTGTGGAGATCTTGCCGTGTCTGATTTAATAGACTGGATAGCTTCAACTGTATGTCATCCAAACAAGAATTTTCCATCATGCAGCATGTACCGCCACTCTAAAAGAGGTGGAACGTAACCAACTCTGCCTGTTTAGGACAGCTGCACCTGCCAACTGCCTAAATCCAGTTGTTGCGATGCCTATTACTGTATCAATGATTACAAGCAATGTTTTTGTAATCCATTGAGTATTGCCTATGTTTATGCCTTTTTCGTGGGTGCTCCAGCTATGGTCCAATACCCGACAGTCATATCGGGTAAGAATTGCCAGTGCCTTGGCAGACTTGATAGAGGTTGATGCAGTTGCAGAACACATTTTACCAATGTTGTGATGTCTCCTGCCCTCTCTATTGAGTGATGCAGGACATGGAGATGTAGGGTTTCTTGATAGTCGTTGAGCCATCTGCATCAATACTGAATCTGCACGGAGTGAGCAACGAAGCAGGCAGGGGTATTTTCAGGCACAGCAGCTACTGTGACAGGATTATTTATAACACTTAGGTCTTCTTACCAAATATGGTTGACTATGGCTGTGCAGATTTCCTTGTTGGTTCATAAGTCATAAAGACAACAGTAATTTGCTTACATTGGTAATGGCAAATCAAATCTCTTAGACAATTTGTTGAAAAGTTTGTTAAAGCCTTCAATGCCATCTGGAGGAGAATTTCGTTTAGGAGGGGTGACATCTCCTGAAATGGGTCTTACATATTTGTCCCATTCCGAGCCAGTAGACTGAGGAGTGACTGCTAATAGCCGACCTTTTTCCTGATCGTCATCTGAGTATGGGTTACTTCTAATTGGTGTTATGGATTTGTTGCCAAAGAGAAGTATTGTGGCAAAGGAGTTGAAAGACCTTGCATTAACAGCTCATGCACAGGGAAGCACTTATAATAATGTGTAAGGTTAAGTTGTAGATCTCTTTCCAAAGCTATAGCGACTTGGAAGATTGATTCCTGTGAGATATGCGTTGTCTGATCATCAGGGTCATACGCATACTGCCACGTATCCTCTGCATTATCTCAATGCTCTTCGAAGGGCTGATACAAACTTTTAGCATCAGAGTCATCCATCTGACCAGGATCAGTAGAAAAAGGCCTTCCATTTCCCTATTTTTCCTCGTCTGGGTCTTGGTATTTTGCTCTTAATTACATTGAACTTTATGCATGTCTGCATCGGATCCTTTTGTATCCAGGAGCCGCTGTGGTGGATCTGGCGATACCTTGTTTGGTGATTTGTGTTCAGGCATAAGTGACATCGGAATACCCTTTTCTGATATTAAAGCAATTTTTGAAGATCTTGGCATCTTTTGTAGAATTGGTTTGATGAAGGAGTCATCATTGACAGTATAGATGGGATTGTCTTGGATAGCATTATAGATGGTGTTGTTATTTAACCAGTCATCAACAGTGCTGTCGTCAACGGAGCCTAAGTCGTTGATGGAGGTCTCATTGGCGGTGTTATCTTCAATGACGTTTTCCCCTAGATAACTGGACTTCAGCTTTCTTCATCAACGATGGTGCCATTACTTTAGCGGTCTTCGTCGACAGAAACGCAAACAGGGTTCTGTTGACAGTAATGATGTTGACATTTTCATTTCTTGTTCTGAGTCCTCAGAGATCTTCTTTTTAGAAGTGGGTGGCACAGAGGACAGCTTGCGGGCTGACTTTGCGAGGATTTCTTCAGTCAGCATAACTACCTCAGGTGTGACGTCAGTTTCTCTCAGCTTTTTTGTGAGCTTTTCATGGAGGTTCCTGAGAAGTTGAGGATTTTTCTTCTGATGTTGATTCTGAAGAGCACTTGAAGTGTAAATGAACCCTTCTCTGAGCTTGTCCGGAGGACTTTGAAATACTTTCATAATTCCTCTTCAGAAGTGTTAGTTTCTCCTGATTTTGATTTTTGAGTCCTAATAAAAGCCTACCCTGTCGGTCTATTAGGGTTTTTGTCGAAAAAGTACAAAAAGTTTGCAATTCTTTGCTTTGTAGTGAGGATATAAAACTATATGCAGTCTTTATGAGGGTGCCTATATTTAACACTGCACTGCTCTTTATGGGTCTGAGGGGACTCCCAGCTCGACGACTGGGATGTTTCAAGAATGTGAACCAATGAAAGTTCCAATATTGGAAAAAAGCATAGAAACACTATGAAAAATTCAAATTCGATGGTCTCTTGCAACCACGCTGACCAGAAGTTTAGCTGCGGCATAGTGGCGAAAGTGGGCACCAATGGGTTGAGCTTAGGTTTCCCAAGATGTCTATGTTTACTTCACTGAATTTGAAAGTCAAACTAAGATACTCCCTGCTCAATCAATCAATCAATCAATCAATCATGTCACTTAAAAAGCGCACTACATACCCGCGAGGGTCTCAAGGCGCTGGGGGAAGAAGGGGGTGGTGCTGCTACTGATCGAAGAGCCAGGTCTTGAGGAGTCTTCTGAAGGCCAGTAGGTCTTGGGTCTGTCGGAGGTTGGTGGGGAGGGTGTTCCAGGTCTTGGCGGCGAGGTGGGAGAAGGATCTGCCGCCGGCGGTCGTTTTCCGGATGCGGGGGACTGTGGCGAGGGCGAGGCTGGTCGAGCGGAGCTGGCGGGTGGGGGTGTAGAAGCTGAGTCGTCTGTTGAGGTAGGCTGGTCCGGAGTTGTGGAGTGCTTTGTGTGCGTGGGTGAGGAGCTTGAAGGTTATCCTCTTGTTGACAGGGAGCCAGTGCAGGTCTCTCAGGTGGGGTGTGATGTGGCTGCGTCGGGGATGTCGAGGATAAGACGTGCAGAGGCGATCTGGATGCGTTGCAGCCGTCTCAGGAGCTTAGCCGTCGTTCCTGCGTAGAGGGCGTTTCCGTAGTCCAGCCTGCTGGTGACGAGGGCCTGGGTGACTGTTTTTCTTGTTTCGGTGGGGATCCACTTGAAGATCCTGCGGAGCATTCGGAGGATGTTGAAAGAGGATGAGGAAACGGCGTTGACCTGCTTAGTCATGGAGAGGGTGGGGTTGAGGATGACCCCTAGGTTGCGTACGTGGTCGGTGGGTGGCGGGGCTGTTCCCAGTGATGTTGGCCACCAGGAGTCGTCCCAGGCTGAAGGGTTGGAACCAAGGATGAGGACCTCCGTCTTGTCCGAGTTCAGCTTCAGGCGGCTGGTCCTCATCCATTCGGCGACGGCCTTCATTCCTTCGTGGAGGTGGGCTTTGGCGGTGTGAGGGTCTTTGGTGAGGGAGAGGATCAGCTGGGTGTCGTCGGCGTAGGAGATGATGTTGAGGTTGTGCTGTCGGGCGACGTGGGCGAGGGGTGCCATGTAGATGTTGAACAGCGTTGGGCTGAGGGAGGAGCCTTGGGGTACGCCGCAGATGATCTTGGTGGCCTTGGATCGGAAGGGGCGAGGCGGACGCTTTGTGTTCTGCCGGAAAGGAAGGATGTGGTCCAGTCCAGGGCCTTCTCTTGGATCCCGGCGTCGTGAAGGCGTGTTCGTAGTGTGTGGTGGCAGACCGTGTCGAAGGCGGCTGATAGGTCCAGGAGGATGAGGGCTGCTGTTTCTCCGTTGTCTAGCAGGGTCCTGATGTCATCGGTGGCGGCGATGAGGGCGGTTTCGGTGCTGTGGTTGCTGCGGAAGCCGGACTGGGAAGGGTCCAGGATGTTGTTCTCCTCGAGGTAGCGGGTCAGTTGTTTGTTGACGATTTTCTCGGTGACCTTTGCGGGGAACGGGAGCAGAGAGATGGGTCGGAAGTTCTTGAGGTCTGCCTTGGGTTTCTTGAGTAAGGCGGTGATCTCGGCGTGCTTCCAGCTTTCCGGGAAGGTTGCTGTCTCGAAGGAGATGTTGATTATTTTCCGGAGATGGGGCGCGATGGCTGTACTGGCTTTGTTGAAGATGTGGTGAGGGCACGGGTCTAGCGGTGAACCGGAGTGGATGGTGTTCATGATCTCGCTGGTGTCCTCGTCGTTGATGTTGGTCCAGGAGAGCAGGCGGTTGGTGGTTGTGGGGGCAGTGGTCTCGGTGGTTGCCGGGGCGGTCGTGGTGTTGAAGCTGTCGTGGATGTCGGCGATTTTGCGGTGGAAGAAGCTCATGATACTTAGGTAAGGTCTAGGAGGATGTGAAGTTCAAGGGCAAGGTGAAGGACGGGAGGAAACAGATGAAGCATGGGAACATGATATATGCCAGCCCCCAGATACCTGGATGTGTTCAGTGCCAGACTGCAGTTACTATCAGAAATGACTGAAGCTGAAAGGACAACAGCAGGATCATTGTTAATTCAAAAAAATATATCAAGTAATAGCAGGTGACATCCCATCCTTCTCACCTGTGGGGAATGTGTCATCCTTGCGGTGATCTATCGAGGCTGCATAGCCTTGAACTAGCATTGCAGCACCTGCACTGTTGCTAATAGCCTAGATCTTTTCTTTGAGGGCATATGAGTGTGTTCCATGGCTAATGCAAATCAATCTCTGCATTGAAAGAGGACTATGGGTAGCCTCACAACTGGGAGCTGCTGCCCCAATATTCCTAAACAGGATATGGCCTCCACCAAGACTGTGTTTCAGCACCCAACACCACCAGACAGGGGCCACAACAGTGCTCCAGGTACAATGCTGCTTCACAACCTGGTCCCATGTCCGGCAATTACCCATAGATTTTCTTGTACATGATGCCCATTAGCACATAGTTCATATGGGCTGAAAGACTTAGAGAGTCTTACGCAATGGCATACAGTCCTTGCCTGGCTGTAATACAGGGTCCTGTCTCACCAAGATATGCATTAAATATTATGTGTCATTAGAGGAGTCTCGGTTTATGGCTCCCAAGAGGTAATGGAGGAGATTTGTGAGGGAGCGTATTTCCAGGTTGGACGTTTTAGGAAATTGTTAACCCGTTGCCTCTACAGTGAGGTGATCACATTTCAAACATGAAAGGAATTGTTAGGGAAGGTAAAGCAGAACTTATACTTTTGTCCTCCTCTGAAGAGCAGGCAACGTTCCACAGCCTGACCACACTGATCCCCACTTCATTCCCTTTGGAGTAAAACCATAACCACTTTCTCATAACAAACCTTTTCCAGCATGTTTTAACCATTATGAGATTTCAATAAAACTGCTTTCTAAACAAGACAGACTATTTGGTTCTTACTTTTCATTCTACTACATGTGTTGACACCAACTATATTTTCATATCATCTTAAACAATAAAAGCAACACATGTGAATTTTACCGTTTACAGTTGGTAATAATCACTTATTTTGGACCAGGTACTCACCACCAGGCTTAATTCACATCTGAATAAAAAAACATTAACTTGGCCCAACTGTGCAAAAAAATGTTTGGGAAGCAAATATCAATAGAATCAAACAATTGTAGAATGTCCTGGTAATTCATCATCTGACACATTATTAACCCCAAATATCCAACTAAAAGAATTTAGACTGTCTTCAAGTAAATTAGGCTTAGTTTCTTATGCTTTGATTTCCAACCAATTACTTCTTCCTAGTCTCTGTACTTGCATTTTTGAACTGAGCCTACCCAGTGGCGTAACAAAGGCCCCCGCGGTGCGGGGGGAGAGGGGCTGAGCTCCCGGGGTCCCCCTCAGCACAGTACACTGGCCTGAGAGCTCCTGAGTGAGTCCAGAGTGGGGGGGCCTCCATGTACTTTGCAGGGGGGACCCCTAACTTCCGTTACACCACTGAGCCTAACTCTTAAAACAAGTTCTACTTTGCCAATTTAGAATCACTTAAACTGATCTCCAATCCATCAAGCCCCTCCCCTGTCCAGGGAGCAACCGGAAAAGGAGACCTAGCTGCAAAGCCATCTTGTATAATAGCCATTCCCCATGTAGGGCTGAGAGGCATGATTGAACTCATTCCCTAGTTGAGTACAAAACACATTGCAACCTCAACTTGGTTAATGCACACCCTGGAATGAAAAGGCAGCTTGATCATAATGCACTGAAGAGAGCAACCTGGTTCTGAAATTCAGGGTTACTCCCGTCATTCCTATCCAGCTAGAGGACAAACATGGACGGTTCCTCCCATATAGCTCTAATGTAGACCACAGAGAAAGATGCACCAACGCCTTAGCCCAAGAATTGGACATACCCTTGCAGACCTCCACTACACCAGGCTAAGAAGGACAAGCTCTGCCTTGTCATAGGCCAACAAGATAAACATCTTGATACAAATATTCATTGTACAAGGGACAAATGTCCACTCATTTCTGGCATACTAAAGTTCATAAACAAGTCATTGTAGTGAAGGTAGATGACCAGGCTTGGCAGATAAAAATACCACTGCCCCTTACATTCAGGTGATTAACCCTTTCACTGCCATGCATTACATGTATTTTAAGATGCATTTATACATCAAAAGGCAGTGAGAGGACGGTGACAATGACCAGCCTCCTCACCCAAACAAGGAAAAATTATGGAAAAACCACAATCTTCTGTTTCAGATGTAAGGAGGATCGCACCATTAGAAGAAAGCTGGAAGCACAATGCAGAGCTGGTCTGTCTTTGAAATGTCCATTTCTGGAATGTGGAAGACAGACAGACCTAGGATGTTGTGCTGCAAACCAATACCAAGGCCTGCAGGGATCCATATGAGCAACACTAAAGACAAAGCACAGACCACGTCAGAGCTAATGCCTAGCAATTCTGGCTACTCCAACATGCACACAGAGCATAACAAAATAAAATGACCCTCATCCGGTACCAGTCTTATAGAAACAGACAAAAGATATGGAGGGTGTGGACTTTATCATGGTCCGCTTCTAACTGAATTATCTTTACATTTTGCATGAATTGAAGTGCTTGTTTTGTAAAAGGCACACCTCAATGATACAAGGACAAGAACATGGAGGGAAATGGGGAGGTAATCCCATCTTTAAGCAACGTGACACAACAACCCACAAGGGTGAGGTCAATGGACTTGAGAAAAGGAGAAACAGCAAGAGGGTCGGAGCGTTGACGTAGCTAGGTACAAAGATCCAAAATGGGCAGAGCTGCAGGGTTTTATTTCAGAGAACAATGCCATCCAAAGACTAGTCCTGACCCCGCAATACCTGCGCCAGATAGAGTTTAGGAATGACAAAGTGTATGAGTAAAAAGTAATTCCTCCTCTTTACTTAGCCACTCCTGTATCTTGATACACTGCACACAGAACACAGCTGGCATCACATTCAAGGAAGCAAACACACTGGCCCACTGTGCTAGTAACAACTCAAGTGATCCAGGGAACGCCGCGAGCATATAAAAAAGCTACTGCAAAGCACTGCAGTCAACGCCAGCTCACAGTACGCAGCAAAGACTTACCAATCGCTATTTCGATCAAGTCCAATACAATTATCAATTACGAAACAATGAGCAGTAATTAGAGCAATAAAGGGCGTCTATATATAAGTAACATACAATTGCATTTTGGGAACTTTTAAAAACTTGCTTAGCTATTTGTGAATCATGATAGACCCTTTAGTATATAATAGTCCTGGGACGTTAGGTAAACACCCTTAGTTCCACTTCCATGATGATAGGACGCTAAATGGCTCAGAAATGACCCATCCCCTTTACAAACATGGCGCTAGGTAGGTTGAATTCTTAGTTGTATAGGCCATGCCATAACGCAGGCACAATATATTTTATTTCCACAGCACCTGCACTTCTTTTCTTTCGATCACCAGGCTTCAAGTTAAAAAAAGAATAACATTTGTAGTCAGTTATGCTTTTACCGCTCTAAAAATAGGTATCAGAAGAAAAGAAAGTCTTTACTTAATATTTGGCTCAACAAATATTCACTGTCTAATATTTATTAAATATAATAACTTCAAGGTTGAAAGATAAATTCATTTAAATATCGCAACCCTAGTTCTTGTATAGTGATATTACATATTTAGTTGGCATTTACGTTGGTATGGCAACTGGACATGTTACGAGAAAAAAGAACGCATTCTCGAAGATTTCTTCTGACATGCAGCTCTCTTTACACTACCCTACATGTGGGTGATTTGAATTAAGAGGCTCAAAGTAAGATTACACACCTTTTCGAGTTGGAGCTATTTCATTTCTGTCTCATTACACCTTACATTGCTATGAGAAAATGGTGTTATAGCTGAAGGCTCAGAACAAAACAGAAAAACACAAATTCTTACGTGGAATACGCCTTTTTCACAGAGCCTGTATGGGAGGGTAACTTCCAACCAACTTAATGTCATTACCTTTCTGGGGATTTGTCATTTTCAAGAAACATAAAAAATAAAACATAGTAACACATCTTGACGTATATAGCTGTTGATGGTACATGCTTATGTACACTGCACGCCAGTTTGTTGGTCTTTGAACTGCAGCGGATCCGAAGCACAGAGATGGTGAACTCAGCTAGTTTGAGTTTCGCAAGGCCTGTGTGTCTGTGCGGCTCACCATTCTATCGCAACATAATGATGATGAAGATGTGAGTCTCACTCAACCTTCACCTGGTCTCCGGGGGAGCTCTCTTACATCCACCATCGGGTGGTTACTCTTTGCACAACATCCTACTCTTCCAAAGAATTCGTTTACATAGACCATTATCAGCTTTACAACGATCATACCAGCTGCAATGCTTGGCAGTTTATGCCACAATTTAACACTATGCAATGGTGAGATTAGGTCTACGTCACCGCTGATGCATGCTCTAAGTTGGAAAGCAACCAATGTGCTCCCCTTAGGTGCTGTGTTGTGGACATCAGTGTCAATGTACTACACGTGTTCAATGTGCAGCTATTTTGAATGCACGAGTCCATGTTTCTAATACATGGCGCAGTCAACCAAGCGTGTTTTCAATGCATCCCGCTGGATCCAGTCAGCCGTGAGACCGACCAGGTGTGTTGTCAACTTAGAAGTTTGGAGAAGTATCTGGTAGCAATCGATGGGAGTTTCACCAAAAGAAAAAAGGCTTTATTATTTAATGATATAGGACAGCGGCTCTTAACCGGGGGTCCACAAATCCTGCGAGATCGGAAACACCAACTCAGGGAATCGCGATTGTTCAGAAAACTGACTATATTTAGCAGCATAATGAAGTATATGTACAAAAAAAATATGTACATAAAAAAAATGTTACATCGAAAATTTTAAAACGCTCTGTAAATATAAAGGAATTTGAAACTAGAGTTTACAAATTGAGTGTGGGAGTAGCCAAGTACATAAAAAAGAATCTAGTGTGGAGGATAGATGGCCAGAAATAAAGCACTGGTATGTGCCAACAAAAACAGAACATGCGTTAAGAGCATAAAAGACAAAACAATGTTTGAAAGTCTGATACAAATGAAATGAGGGTAAAGGCTGTTAGAGACCGCACCTGATAAATAAACAGTGTCCTGAGGTGTCAAGTAGTGCAAAGAACCAAGGAGCACTCCCTCTATGCTCCTTAACTAGGAACAAGTCCTACAGCAACATTAAACACAAAAGGGTTCAGCACTGTATAACAAATCTTAACAATCCAACATCAGTGTTCAAGAGACAGTGAGCACACGGAAAGATATCCAAATCCCAGATGTGTGTTTCTTAAAAGGATTTCTCTTTATTTCATATTTTCACAAAGGCAGAAGATCATAGCCAACGCGTTTCGTCTCCCAAAGAGATTTCTTCAGGGCTTCACAAAGTGACAAAGAGTATATTCATATGGACGTTTGTACAATTCAGATAACTGGGAGTCCAATTTTCGGAAGACTTCTATGTAATAGACAATATCAGCAATGGCATGGTAGTCCGCAGCTCATGTGCTCCTCGTTTTCCGTTTCGAAGCCTTTTCCTTTATTATATTTAGTTCTTAAGTACTCAAATCCTTCAGACACACCAGGAGCCTACGAATTATGCACCACAGATGGACTATTTTGTGGATGTCCCACTTTACGATGCAAAACTCACTTTAGTCACGACCTGATGTTGGGGCGTGATTCTAGCAATAGGAGAAGAGAGTATAAGGACCATTCAAAAAATTTCTGACTTTGAGTAATGCCCTATCAGACTCGAGGAGTATATAAAGAACTAGTAAAGTAAAGTGTGCACAAACGTTGGTATCTGTTCCTGGCAGATCTAGACCTCAGATCTGGATAATGGTACTATCCCCCACTTAGCCACCCATTGAAGTAGTTTATTTTTTGTGTGATCCTGAAGCAGGTTTTTGGATGAAAATAATTTCCACACCAAAACCTGCATCGACCGTTTTGTGAAGTGACTCCAGCTCACAACACCACAACAGCTGAAATTGAACACCTTTCCCGTTGGAATTCTTTCTGTGTATGTGTAGAGTGGCTGGGTCTTGGTTTGTATGGATGGCATGATAAGTGTTTTTAGAGTGATATATGAGTGAGTGGATTGTAGGATGGGGGAGTAAAGCTGTGTATAAAAAATATATGTTGAATAATGTGAAATTACAGTGGACAGGTAATGAATACATATATTGGTGATAAGTAACTGAAAAACAAAATATAATCAAGAAAAATATATATATTTATTTTTACCTAACAAGTATGCATGTTGTGTAGAGTTTTCTTGGTCAGGCACTAAGCACTTTGTAGGCATAACAGAAGAAATACAGGTCTAGTGGGATATTGTTTTTTGCATTCCGGTTCTGATATCCCCCTCGTCCCAGACCTTAAATTATTAGGGGGTACCTTCCTTGTTCTAATCATGACATAAGCTCCACCCTTTGCATTTAGTATGTGCAAATTGTACATGATGATTGAAGAGTAATGGAAAAGGGAGTACTTGATAGTACAGGTCCACCTAGAGCAGAGGAAATGCAAGTGTCGCTGCACAGCTCACTAGATGGTTCCACATCACTGGAGATACTATGTTCCACTCCTGGGTATTCATTCATAAGCCCAATACATCAGCTGACTTCAAGAGACCAAAGTACTACATTACAAGGGCATACCAAAGGAAAACCCAGAACATAATGTCTCAAGGGACGTTAAAACATATGGTAAACCTGGCCAATGTACCTTTCATTAATGACACCTGCTTTCTCACAACTCAAATCTTTTTCAATGAGTCAATAGTGGTACTTGTACGAGACTACCACAGGACAAATAACTATTTTGTGATACTAGATTGGAGCTTGCCAGTCTGTGTCCTGAAATCTAAAAATAAAAAAAATTAAAATGTGCCCTCCCATCTTCAAATCATTTGCACTGTGGACATACGTTATTTCTTTTAAGTGCTTATGGCTCCTTGCTCATGAAAGATGTCTGCCCTCTGAATGCAACAAAGGTAAGTTGTCTATGTCTCCATTTCACCCACTTACAATCTTTTACCTAGTGTTGATGTTTGCTTTTGATCCCATTTCTAGTCATGTATAGTGTAGTTGAACAAACTCCCCTTGCTACATCTTCTACCACACAGTACTTGCTCTGAGCACACTTACATTCCTAAAGTGCCTTCAACTGAGTGAGACACCTGACCTGGGAGCCATCAGCCATAATTTGAGAGTTAATTAGCACGCCAATGAAGATACAACCACTTTTGCTCTAGTTGATATCCACCAAGTATAAACTGTCCACAAACGAAATCATAATTAGTGCTAGGTTGTAAATGGTATCATATGTTTTGGTGTGATAGAAGTTAAAGTACCCTGAGGGCAGCACTATTGAATAATGAGATTAAACTATCAATCACAGAAAGAGAGTAGACAAAATATCAACGATTCCAGTAAAATGTTCCTTGGGGCAAAAACATTTTCGATCATCCTCTGAACCAAAGAAGGCTAGATGAGATCCTTGGCTCTACAAGGAAAGCATTCCTCTGGTTCTCTCTTCTACTATCAATCATGGAAAGAGAGCAGACAAAGAATCCGAGTGATTTGTTAGAAAATACTAACTGTTTAGAACATTTTTAATCTACTGCTGAACTCAAGATGTTGGAGAAGCTTCTTGGTTCTACAAGGACCACACTACTGTGGTTCACTGTTTAAACGTGTCTCATCTAAAATGAATTGTGGGTGAGACAAACTTGTACAGACTATCAGTAAATATCAACAATGTTCAGGTTTCAACCAACAATGTGAAAATAGTCTCCCTAAACGTCTGCTGACCCATCTGTCTTTTACATAGTCATTATAAAATGTAGAGAACAATCTGGATACAACGTATCCAAGGTTAATAAAAAGGATAACTTCATCTCAGTGTGGCTTTCCAGGATAGAGCAAAGGCTGTAATTTACCTCAAAACCTCATTATGTAACCAGAAGCAAACTTGGCCACAGAAATAAATAAGCAGTGACAACTTTTGTGGGTTTGAGTAAAGGCATGACAGGCTTATCTTCCTCAGGCCAATGAAATGAGCACCATTAACAGGAATAATAGTGACATGTGTGAGCAACACCTAGGGAATGCTCAATTCAGAGTGCATTAATTACATTTTCATTATCAATTATACCATTAATGAAAACAGATGTAATAATGAGTTCTTAACCTCAAGGTTACAGATCAATATAGATCGTAAATACTTGTGCTCTTATACTTTCACTTAGATCTTTACATCAGCTTTCATGCCTGTCCCAATCCTACGTGGATACCTCATTTTGAGTAATCAATGTAATGCACAGCTGTTTCTTAATAATTATTAAACACATTTGATGGCAAAAAGGCAGAAGATAGAAGTAGTCACTATGCTCTGAGGTACTAGATCAAGAAAATAGCTCTGCCTGCTCAGCAGGAACACATCCTGCTGTTGAAATTCAAAACTAGTCTGGCTGTTGACAAGAGAACAGAAAATGGCAGGTAATAGAAACATTCACAGATAACAGCTGGATGTGAACATTGCTGAGAGCAATTTTAGGTAAGTGCTTTAAAAAAAGCCCAAGGAAGCTATTGGAAAAGATAGCATTTTGTGGCAAAAATAATGATTTAGTCATTTTAAAAAAACTGAGCATAAGTTAACTTTCTAAGCAACTGAATTTAAAGGTCAGATCCTTAGAACAGGTCCCAAACTTCCGATTTCCAGTTGACATCAGATTTCTAAATAGAATTTCCTTTTAGTCCAAAGAGCTTCAAAACTTTTTTGTCATACTTAAGAATACTTCTATGATTTTTCCCCTTAGTTCCCTCGAGATCTTTCAAATCTACTTCCAGAAAATAAACTGATATTCAAAATACCAGTTTTAAAGAGCTGCAGACGACCTTATTGCTATGCAAGCGCACTGAATGTCACCACGGAGACAGGTCTCCATTTATAATCCTATATTCCTCTTTTAATCAGTATGACATTTTGCATAAGTAATCTCCTTACACTTAGTCTTCACGTCAAACATTTTCTGTTGATATTCGTGACCTGGTGGTTTGCTGCTGAGGGAACACTTCCTTGCTTGTGACCGAAGGCATTTATTTGGCCATTACTGTTTGAAGCACTGAATGTAGAGCAGCAACTGAAACCTTAGTTTCTCTGTAAATCAGTAAAAACCATGAAAGTTCATAAGGCGATTGCTTACAAGCAAATACATACTGGCTTTAAATTGAGAATAAACATGAAAAAATGATGATGCGAAAGACTGCAAGCAACAGAACACACTGGGGTCTCACTGTAGACCAACATCTGAATTCTATAAATGCAGAAGTTCCTTCGTTTGTAAGCACACTTATCTTCCACTCCTAGAAAATACACTTTCTAACACTGTGGGTTTAATCTGAATTGTCTCATTTTATTACAGTTTAAAAAAAAATAGCTTTTACAGGCCGTACGCTGTAATTAATTCTCATCTGGCTATTCTAATGTCAAAAATCTACATACCACCTTTTCCTGTAAGTGCACCCACTCAATCTTTCATACCAGCAGTTCTTAACCTTTTGACTTCTGTAGACCCCCACTGCAACATTATTGGAATCCGGGGACCCCAATGAGACATTATTGGAAGCTGGGGAACACCCCCCCCCCCCCCGACTAAGCAATTTCTATGATTTGAGCTTCAAAGCAGTACACAAAAATACAAAAACAAGTATACACCGCAAAAAAAACAAATGCTCATGCTTAAATGATTTGTTTAATTCACAATCAAATGCAGAAAAAGTTTTCAAATTTGCTTCTCTATTTGTAAATACTTTATTAATTGTAATGTATTAATTTTAATATGATTTACGTTTGTAATAGTAACGGGCCCCTTGAGTAGGCATCGAGGACCCCCAAGGGCCCTCAGACAACAGGTTAAGAACTACTGCTTCATACTGACAAAGTTCATACCCACACACTAACACAAAAGTCATATTGTCTTTCTTTATGACCACTAGGATGGACACAATTGGGCATTCTGAGCTGAAAGAATACACTTTTATTGATACACTCTTCATAAATAACATTTGAACTCAAAATTAGTTAAGTTAGATTTTGTTAAAATGTTTTAATAGAATAAAAGTACAGTAGTAAATTACAAACTCGGCACAAAACAAGTGGCTCCAAAAGCAGTCACGTTTGTTCCTCTTAGACTATGAAGAATTATCATGATATCCGCTGGATCATGATGAGTAACATGAGAGCCTCAAGGGTCAAAGTTAGGTTAAAAAGATGTTGTGGAGGCAAAACTCGTTTAGCTGGAAAAGCAAGTAGGAAACTAGTTCTGTCCTGGCTAAACCTAAACAGATGACAATACTACGGGAGAGGAAAGGGCATTAAAGGAGCAGAACTGAAGGTGAGTGGCAGTCAAAGAGGGAGCATTGAAGAGTTGAGGGCAAAAAGAGAAGCAGGGCACAGAGGGAGCAGTGCAACATCATACTGGATAAAGTCTAGGGGTCTTTTTTTTCTAAAGGTTCGAAATCTTTAGTTGCGTAAGCTTGGATGCTGGTGCCAGACAGAAATGACTGTGTGCATTGGATGTGTTATTTCAATAGCCATCATAGATTCAAAATCCTGCCAAAACAGTTCATTGCAGTACAATAAACACTTGGTCAAAGTAGCAGCATTTTTTCAAAACAAAAGAAATGAGAAATAGCATTCACAATACCCATGTTACATGATCTGCAGTGAATGCCGTTTATTTTCCAAGCAAATATTCACATTTTTAATCGGCAACGCAGTTGCTCTTTCATTTCATTTGAATTCAAGTTCTTGGTGCTCTGGTGATGGGATAGGACAGAAAGGGGTGTAGTAGGTGGGAGTGAAATTGGTAAAGGTTTGCAAACGGAGGAACCGCGGCAGACCGGGGCGGGTAGCTGGAACTGGTTCTAAAAAGAGTAGATTTATCAATGTGAGAGATCGTTTTTGACCCACATTTGAACAATAAGGCCCGTATGTGCATGTTTGGCCATACCTCTCACCTTATCTAGAGCTCAGCAGAGCCCATTCTTATTGAAAGCCCAGCAGTAATTCAGGCGCTGGTTTAAAGAATAGGTGCTCCTTGTTTTCTCAGTCCTGACGAAGACCCCGAGCTAAAGCTTGATTCACCTTGAACTTTAATGGAGTCGAAACGTTGACTTCTACCTCTTCACAAGCCCAGACGACTGGAATTTATTACCAGTGCCTATACAATGCTATGTGATACCATTGGAACAATGGACCTATGTTAGGCGGGATTGGTCCTTTTACGTAAATTGGATGTATATATGTCACGTCACTTCTCCCATGTCCACTACACCTTTACCTATTTCACTCCCACCTACTACACCCCTTTCTGTCCTATCCCATCACCAGAGCACCAAGAACTTGAATTCAAATGAAATGAAAGAGCAACTGCGTTGCCGATAAAAATGTGAATATTTGCTTGGAAAATAAACGGCATTCACTGCAGATCATGTAACATGGGTATTGTGAATGCTATTTCTCATGTTTTGAAAAAATGCTGCTACTTTGACCAAGTGTTTATTGTACTGCAATTATAACCCGGGTCTGGTAGCATTTCGGGTAACCCCATTGATACATAATAAAAACAGTTTATAGCCGGAAAAACCTCAACACTGAAGCAGTCGAGGCTGATCCTTCGTTCTCAAATCCTCAGGCTGGCTGCCTGGCTCCTGAGATTCCAGTCCACGTTTCCTCGTAAAACGGTCCTCAAAAATATACTTTCAGGTCCATAGCACTTGTGCAGGAGCCAGTGGTCCACTGGAGTTCTTTCAGGCCAGTAAGAGGGATTGGGAGGGGGTCCACAGGCGCCAGCAGTAAGGACTGTGACTCCCTTTAGCCCTTCAGACATAGACTGGCAGCACAAGTCCTGGAGCAAAACATTGGAACCATGAGCTGGACGCAGACCTCTCAAATACTCAGAAGATTAAGTGCCAATGCCCAAAGCTTTACTCAGAAGCCTGCGGCCGGCAGAGGGGCGTCGATTACTAAGGCTGCGTAGTTTTGAAGCCACCTAATTGCCTCTTTTATCAACTACCAGACACTCCCTGCCTCTTTACCTCACTCTTGCAAGTTCCTGCTTTCTCCTTTTGCAACATTTTTTCTTTCTCTTCCTTTTCCCTTTGTGCGCTTTCCCTCTCTTACTCTCAGGAAATGTCCGATGAGGAAAAATACGTGTCAGTCCCCAAAATTGAGTGCCGGTGGACCCACTGGCAAACACCAGCTTAAATTAAGCATTGGTTATAGGTGGTGTTTCTTGCCAATCCTAATAAAATTCACAGGCTTACCACTCACATATTTGCATCAAAGTGACGTATATCCTTTCCATTGTATATGTTTGGGACATCAAAAATATTCTAGCATTAGATGGAAAATAAAAATCCGGTTAACCCCTGGCTCAACTGTGCCTCTATACTCAGCTCCCTTGACTTCATGGTTCAGCCCACTAAACTACATAAAATGCTTTCTACTAGGCCTACACTTGAGTCAGGCCTCCTGCTTCAGTAAGTCTCTTTGGCCCTTTCTATGAGTGGGACAAGGCTGTTGCTACAGAATTCATTCACAGACAAAAGTCCTATCTTCACAGTCCGGAGGGCTTCCTCTTTTCCAGAGAGGACATTGTGCAGCCGGACCATTCAAGTGGAAAGTGGCATGCAGAGCCAACGTACGATGTGAATGTGTTGTCATCCCCAATAGACATGCTTGAGCCTTTTATAACGCTCTTTAGACAAGCTCAGGCTGCATATATTTTATTTCTCAAAAGGTTTCTCAGCATCGTTTTACAAAGCCTACATAGAAACACTTGCTGGCTCATTAACCAAAGTCTCTATCTATTTCTTAACTTACAACTCTAACATTCCTACTCAAACCTGACAAGGACCCAGCATCTTGTACATCATATAGATCTACAAAGTGAAATTCTTTACATTCATTCTAGTGTCACCGTTCTACACAATATGGCCTTAGCTGGCTTTGGTTCAGCAGTGAAGTTGCATAAAAGATTGCCACAAGAGTAACAATACAAGACTGACTGCAGCCCTCCCGGAAACAGCCGAGAGTGGCAAACGGAAAATGGTCTTTCTCTTGCTAGATTCGAAGAAACCTTCGACGGGGTGGCCTGGCACTAGCTAACTAAAGTACAGGCTATAAAAGGTAATAGGTCCAATAATAGGACAATTCATTCAATCTAATTACGCAGCACTGGTGGCAAAAATAGGAATCAATGGAGAATCGATGGAACCGTTTGTCCAGAAAATCCTTAAAAATCATAACATGAAAGGAATGACCATAGTCTACAATTAACATAAGTTGGCACTGCTTTCCAAAAATGTACTTTGTTTTATGACAGAACTCTCTCTTATGACTGAGTCTCTCCCTGCATCCTTTCATGTAGTTTACCCTATTTGCCAAGGTGTTTGGCTTCAAAATAAATTATACCAAAATCCGACACACAAAATGATGGTAGGACCCCACCGATTAACAATGCATTTGCATGGGCAAGGGAGCCATTAAAACTATCTAGGTGAAATCTATCCCGGAAAACCTGAAATTTATCAGCACAATACCCCCCGCCCCACACACACTCCTACAAACAATAGACAAAATTCTATATAGATGTGGGAAGCTAGCAATAATCTGGATGGGCAAAATACATTTCAAGGTACAGACATTACTAATAACATTTCCGTAGACCAGTGGTTCCCAAACTGTGCGCTGTGGCTCCCTGGGGAGCCGTCAAACCTAGCCAGGGGAGCCGCGCACAAAGCAGTTTAATGCATTTAGGGGCAGATGTACGGCCGTTTTTTGCGGTCGCAAAGGGGAATTTGGCCTCTTTGCGACTGCAAAAAACATCTGCCCAATGTACTAACCCTAATAGGTTAGCGACTCGCAAAATATGGTTAGCGACTCGCTATTAGGAAGGGACGTGCCAAGGGCGTCCCTTCCTAATATCGAGTGCAATTGCCATGTACCATTGTTTTGCGACCGCATTTGCGGTCGCAAAACAGTCGCAGTTTACCACCATTGTCAAAAGGGTGGTAAGCCACTCCCTTCCCCTTTATGAATGGGTTTGCAATATTTTTTAAGAGAAGGACCACTGCCTGCCCTTAAAAAATGAAACTGAAATGTTTCATTTTTTGTTTTAAATGCGTCCCGTTTTCCTTTAAGGAAAACGGGCTGCATTTAAAATAAAAACTGCTTTATTAAAAAAGCAGTCAGAGACATGGTGGTCTGCTGACCCCAGCAGGCCACCAACCCTGGGAGTGCTAGCCATTCCCAATGGTGTCGCAAATTGCGACAGCCTCATTAACATTCATGAGGCATGCAATTTGCAACCCCATTGGGAATCGCAAACAGTGTCTGAGACACTGTTGTACATTACGCTTAGCGAGTCGCAAATTGCGAGTCGCAATTTTGCGCAATTGGCGCTTCGCTAAACTTAATGGTCGTACATCTAGTCCATAATGTTGAAGGGTCCGTTGGCTTCAGTTAAACTAATAAGACTTAAACACATGATGTCGATGATTTGTAAGTGACATGCCTAAAGCTGTAAATGTAGTGCTTAATTGATGGCATGTCGAGGGAGATGACCTCCATATTTCATTGGAACCCCAACGTTCCAACACTCCCAAAGTAAGCGGAAGATGCCTGATTTATTTTGTTAGATTCGTTAATAGATTAATTTTTTCCCAAATGCATTTTACACCAATGCAAGTTATCGGGAAAGTACAGTCGTCCTGTCTATTAAACACATTAAATATTGTTAAGTATTGACTCTTGTACTCGAACCATAGGTACTTCCATTACACATTTCTTTCAGTACACGCACTTTTCTAGACAGTCCTGCTCTCTCCTTGAGCACAGGGAAGTAAAACACCATATACGGCATAATGCCACCATTTAGAAGCAAGAAGGAGGGACGTTTAAAAAAAAAAAAAAAAATCTGAGGAATTTATTTGGCTTGCATTGATTTGGAGCCAATTTTAGGGAGGAGACAGCAAAAATAAAGCTATATGTTGTTTAAAAAATCGTGAGTCACCCTGCTCAGACAGGTGTGTTGGCACGTATGATATGGGTAGAAATGGAAGTGCATGCAAATATTCTTCAAGCACAGAAACACTTTGGCAATGGGGCCTACATGCATAGGGGTGCTATCTAGTACTGTAAGTGGGATAAAAAAAGTTTGAGAGAGTACTCTAAAAAAGGCATGGGCAAAGAAGTGTAACTAGGAATATTTTGTTAGAGGAGCCGCCTTAGAAATACGAAACACCCTGCGTATATGATTATAATACCTTCATCAGCTTCATCCCAATTATTTTCAGGGAGATAAATGCAAGTACTCTAGAGGCCGGGCTTACATCCCCCCACCCTCCCAAAAAAGTAACAGTGGGGAGCCACGGGCGATGGCCAATGGGTCAAGGGAGCCGCGGGTTGAAAAAGTTTGGGAACCACTGCCGTAGACAGAAATAAATCAATTGAAAAAGTTTTGAGCCCCTAGATTTACAAAAAAACAACAACAGTTTTAAGCAGAAGCAAGAGGGATTAAGGTTTCCCAACATAAAGGCATATATCCAAGCCACTCAATTATGACCAGTATTAGAGTGCTACCATAACCCAGGAGGTAAATATTGGGAATAAGTAAAACAAATTTAGTCTACCATCCCTCTGTGTTATATACTATGACTTTCATTGAGAACTAGATCTGGGAGCCTAGGCCTCTTTCAATTAAACCTCTCCTTCTACAATACTGGCAGCAGGTTGCAAGGAAAACGGGAGCAACTACATTCCTCTCCCTGATGACCCCAATCACACACAACCCTGATTTCATGCCTCAATCCCAGAGCCAGGCTTTTGGAGATGAAATCAGAACAATCCACCTACACTAGGGTTTTATATAGCATGAACAAGACCCTTACAGGTGACGGAGCACTTTACAAGTAGGAACAAGGGTACAATGTGATACAAACGGTGATCACAAAGAATAATAGAACAATATTTAACAAATATAAATGATAGAGTAGCAGGGAATGGTCGCTCATGAGGATAAGGAGGTAGGAATTTCATTTTGAGAGGAATTTGTAGGAAAGTAGAGTTTTTACTTCTTTCTTGAAAATGGAGGTAGATGGTTGCATGTGATCTTGGGGGGTAGTTCCAAATTGTGGGGGCAATTCCGGAATAGGATCAGTTGTAGGTTTTCTTTTTCTTGAATTTTATGGTTTGATTGGTAAGGAGCTTGTGTTTCAAGAGAGTCTGTTTCCACTTGATAAGGTACATTTCTAGGTCAGATAAGAGGGAGTATTATAATGCAGCGTTGTGTGTGTCATACAAGCAATTCTGAAGTGGATCCTGGCCTCAGAGTAACCATTTCAAGGATTGCAGGTCAGGAGTGATGTAATCACGTTTTTTGAGCCAGTGATGTCCCTAGCAGCTGCATTTAGAGTAGCCTTTAGGGGTGCAAGCGCCATTTTCGGAAGGCCCATAAGGGTGGCACTACCGTAGTCTAATCTCAATAGCACAAGAGATTGAACCGCTGTTTGAAAATTTACCAAGGGGAGGAAAGGTTTAAGTTTCCTTAGGATGTGTCATTGATGGTTAGCTCCTCTGGCGGTAGAACTAATGTGTTGTTGCATGGAGAGGACTTTGTCCAACGTTATACCTAGGGATTTAGCAGAATCAATGATATGTGGGGTACAATTCAAGGCAGAAAGATGAGGAAGCCAGTCTGTGATAATGGGGGGTGATGGTGGGTGGTGAGATCAGTAGGAATTCTTTTTTGATGGCATTGAGTTGGAGGTGGTTACGGGTCAGCCAATGTTGTGTTTGTGTCAAGGTGTTGTTGAGAATATTGATGGTCTTCGAACAGGACACTTACAGATAAAGTTGGGTATTGTCCATGTACATGTGGTAGGAAATGTGCGCGAGTTTGAGTATTTCAGTTAGGGCCTCCATATACAAGTTAAACAGCGTCGAAGAGGGAGTAGAGCCTTGGGGTACGCCAAACGGCACTGATGACTCACTGGAGAGAGCATGGTTCATATGCATGCACTGAGATATGTTGTGGAGAAAAAAAAGACAGCCATTTTAGTACGTAGCCGGAGAGACTAATCCTGTGTTCTAGAAGGTTCAAAAGGGTATCAGGATTGACATTGTCAAATGCTTCTGATAGGTTTAGAAGGATAAGTAAGCAAGATCCATTCTGGTCGAGTGAGCGAAGGGCATCATCGACAATTTGGACCAAGGCCGTTTTGGTGCTATGACCCGGTCGGAAGCCAGATTGACATTGGTTGAGGAGTTGGAGATGTTCAATGTGATTGCGAATCTGTAACTGTACACATTTTTCTAAGAGTTTGGTTAAGGTAGAGATATTTTGGGATAGTTCGGTAATTATTGGGATCAGACTGGTCGGAGTTGGTTTTTTTTTAGGATAGGAGTGACCTGCCTGCTTTTAAAGCAAATAGGTAAGATGCCTTGAGTGAGCGAGGCATTGATTATCATGGTCCATAATGGAAGTAGGAGGTGGAAGGACTCGTTGGGGAATTTGGGGGGGGAAGGGGTCGTTGAAGTGGTTGGAGTATTTAAGAGAGGTCAAAATGTTTAGGATATAATTGTTTTCTAAGGTTTTGAAGCTAGAATAGCTGGCGTTATTTTTGGGTGAGCATGGGGGGTTTCTCGGGCAGCCTTACTGATCATGAGCGGTGGGATATAAGACAGGTACGGATGGTTGGTGTTGCATAGTGTTCTGGATATCGCTGGAGATTAGCGTGGGTTTCTCAGCAAAGAAGGTGGCGAGGTCTCACAGTTAGGTATCGTTTTGTTGTCTGAGGAAAGGGGGTTGCTCTTGTGGCTCATCTGTTTTTTTTTCATTTGGAAAGTTTTTTGGGTCGATTCGTTGCTGTGTCTAGTTGATGTTGGCAGTAGGTTGCCTTAGAGTTCCTGATGTGCCTATTGTAAACGCTCCTTTTTTGTTGTAGGCGTTTGAGGATGGAAAAGGAGGGGGTATGTCGCCAAGCTCTTTCTGCAAGTCTGAGGTGACGACGTTCCTCGTTAAGGTCACAGTTGAGCCAGGGGTTGATTCATTTAGTCTGGATTCTTGTTAGTTGTTTAGGTGCAAGGGTGTCCATGATTTTGGGCATGGAATTTATATAGTGTTCAGTGAGGTAAAGTGCGTTATCCATAGAGATAGGCGGGAGCAGGATGTTGTCACTAAGAGCCGACATCGTGAGTGAGTTAATGTTGCGGGTATCTCGTACCCAGTGTTTGGCTTACATAGGTTGGCACCTAGAGATAGTTGCCCTTACTGAGATAAGGAAGGTGATACAGTGGTGGTCAGTCCAGTCGCAAGGTAGGATAGATTTAATATGTATTATGTTCTCTTTCACAATGATTAAATCAAGGGTGGCCCCTTTGTTATGGGTAGGGCTATTGCACACTTGGATAAGATTAAGGTCCCTGGAGGAAGGATTTGAAACTGCTCACAAGGTGGTCATTGGAATTGTTCCAATGAATGTTAAAGTCACCAAGAAAAATCTGGTTGTTGTGTTCATCATTTTTGGAGGAGATAATCTCCATGATCTGTTCCATGAACATGTGGTTATCTCCTGGCGGGTGGTAAAACGTGTGAAGAGAACAACTTGAGTCTTCATTGGTGGTGATTTTAACCATTAGGTATTCGCAGGAAGGCAGGGAGAGAGCGTGTGAGTTTTAGAGAAAGTGTGAACCTCTACATACAGGCTAAGCCGCCCCCAGATCGGACTAAACAGTCTAGTCTGATGATGTCATGACTGGGGGGACTAATATGTCAAGGGTTGAGGTAGAGGATTCGTTCAACCAAGTTTCAGTGAGCACAAGGATGTCCAGGTCTAGGTTACAAATGAGATCGCCTTTGTCCGCCGCGTGTTTCACAGTTGACCGGCAATTGAATAACACGCATTTTAGGGATGTTTTGAGTGTGATCATGGGCGTATGTGAGTTGGGAACTTGTTTGAGATTCGTATTATCTATACACCTAGTGTTGTGGTTTGATGTCCTGAGAGTGTGGATGATGATAGTCTTGATTTTTGTGTAGGATACAGCGAGGTTAGCCGAAGCATGGCTATCGGTGTCTAGGAGGGAAAGTATATCATGGTCCGATAACTGTCTGACTAGCCTATTGGGTCAGTAGAATGACTATGGATCGGAATGGATTTTCCCTAAGGTTGGGAGGCCAAAATCTGGGGGTGAGTCGTGTGTGAGGACCAGTTATGTTCAAGATTGGAGGTGATATGAACTAATTTGAGGATGTCAGCCTTGATCAAATGTAGTTCAGAAAATTATATATATATATTTTTGGGGGGGAGTTTTATATAGTGCTAACTCGAACCGAAGGTATCAGAGCGCACTACATGACCACCAGTTGAGTTTCAGACGGACACATTCATTTTGTTAGGCACGGGGAGATTAGGTGATTTGCCCAGAATCACAAGATGTTGAGTATCCCTGCTGAGACTCGAACCCGGTTCCCCAGCTTCGAGGTTGACTGCTCTAGCCATTAGGCCACATCCACAGAGTCAGTGAAGGGACTTCTGCGAGAATCCAGGCAGGGGGAAGCATTTTAGTGTAGAGAGCTAGCCAAATCATTTAAGTTTGTGGAGCCAAAGTTCCAGTCATTATGGGAGGTTACAAATGCAGACAAGGTGGTACCAGGGTGGGACTAACAAGCCTATTCAGGAATGAAAAGCATGGATTTTGCAAGGACGGTAACAGGAGTCAACTGAAAAGATGGGCGGAGCTTCAAGTCCCTACCTCAATACAGCCTGCCTCGCAGAGCAGCGCATGTGCTGCCCAGGCTCGACCTAAAAACGAGTTGCGAGGGATGCAGCGACCTAAAAGACAAAGCAGGCTCCTATCTCGCAGCACCGAGCGAGAGCGACCCCTATATGATTTGTTCCCGCAGGGAACACTTGACACAAGAGGAGAGTTATCAGAATGTTTAGCTCGGACATAAGGAGATGACTCAGTCACTTCACTGGCCAACACACAGCATATTTGAGAACTGGAGGGAAATGAAAAAGATGGAAATAAACCTGATGTTTGCAAATAGGCAAAGATGTAAAAGATTTTCAGCCCTCTGCCACCACATATGCACCCTACAACCCACACATAAGCATAGTTATACAGTCAGTTGTGAGAAGGGCCTAGGGATTGAGATGCCTGAAGAGACATGATTAAAAAATGAGTCAGGGCAGCCAAGCCCAAGGGAGGCCAATATGCATACAGCGTAGATACAAACTCATGACTAGGCAGTACCTAGCCCAGCAAGACTGAAGGCAATATTTGGGAGCCTAAGCATGTGAAAAAACTGAGGAGCAAAAGGTATATTAGTTCACAGATAGTGATCATCCTGGCACACTACTACTATAAGGAAATTGCATCACGCATTAGAGCCTTACAGGGATTTCCCTCTCACTAAGGTCCCTAATTATTCTGTTTGGAGACCCAGGGGGAAATAGCTAGACCTGGGCGGAGTTCCGCTTTGCAGAACTCCTCCAAGTGACAAAAAAACTCTGTGGAGTTCTCCAAATGGTGGAGTGATCTTCCTGCTGCTCGAATAGAAACCGCTTGCGCTCGCCAACTTACCGTTGGCGAGCGCGAGTGAGGAAAAAACTCTGCTGCACTACGCGAAGCTGAGTTTTCTGCACTCCGCGGGCTACGCAGAGCGCAGAAAACTCCGTGAACGAACTGGAGTTCACCGACCAGGCCTAGAAATAGCATCTACCCCCTCACAACCCCAATGAAATAACTGATGACCCACTTATTAATTGCAACAAGATTGAGAAAAGTAAAAAAAAAAAAAAGTACACATCTGGAAACTCCAGCCGCCCCACCAGTACATTCATGGTGGGAAAGGTCTTGTACATATTATTCTTCAGAAAAGTTGTCAGCCCCGATGAATGACGGAATGAGATCATTTGAAAAAGTCTGGCTACCATCTGAAACTCATATGAAAAGAACTCATTCCCAGGGAGGAGATCCAGCGTCCATGTCTAATACCTAGCGTCAATCTCTACTATTTGAAGTATTTTCATTTTCAGAGTTTGATGGAAGAAAAGCAACCTTAGGGTAATTCTAATGATGCTTGTATGACTTGAACAGAAAATGCTGATTGTTTGAGAATAGTCACACAAAGTTGTATATAAAGACAATCAAGGTTGCACTGTATAAATGGAAAAACAGTTAAAAGTACTCTGTATTATACTGAAATATCGCACTGAAATTCCCTGTAATTGTGAAAGGAAAACTTAAATGAAGTTGTTTAAAGAAACAAAACTTTTTTAAAAGGTATAATAGAAGTCTAATTCAGTATGAAACCATGTAACCAGTATGAAAAGTAGTCTTTTCGTACTGGTTACATAAACACTGCATATATGATTATAGTAATACTTTCCAATCAAAATTTACATATTTAGTGTTACATTACACTTTTTACAGTAGGGCTATATCCTGCTATGAAAACCATGCAATGTATGTGTGTATTTCTAGAAGGTGAGGGACAAGTATATGTTAGGGTCTGAGGACCTTGCATAATTTGCTGTAGTGTAATTACGCAAAAAGACTGCAAAATTATGCGCAATTACATTCAAAGAATTTTGCGGTGAACAATTTACTTGAATTGTTCATACGTGTAAAAATCCAACTTTAAAGTTTAATTTTGAGTTTATTTCCAGTCACTGGTGTTCAAAACAATGCCGCTCATGTTCGGATTTGCAGTTTCTACTTCCCAGATAGGTTCTTTTTCGACAGCAAAGGTTTTCTCCACATAGACAGTTGTTTTTATTTAAATGTCAGTTTCAGCATAGGGGCAATACAATTCTTAACAGTTGTAAAGAAAGTACATGTCGCAGGACTTGCGTAGCAGTCCACAGCTTCACCAGATGCCCACAGCAAATAAAAGGGGGAACATGGCAACAGAAGGGACTTCCTTATACAGTGGTTATGCTGCTCCCGGCTTGGCTACCTTGAACACACCAAGGCCTTGTTATTGCTGTCCTCATAGCAGTCTTGGGTCGTTAGTGGGTGCCTCAAGCCCAGCTGAGTATTTTGTGCATGAATCCAGGCATCTTGCGTTCTTGAGTGCAGTGAGGGAGCAGTGAAACTCAGTCAAGCATACCAAGTGTCCCATTCTTCCGGGTCCACTCCAAAACCTCTTTTCTCCCTTGGCTTTCACTTCTTGATTCATTTTGACTTTAAAGCTTAAGTGTATTTACGTATTATGCAGATGTTCCTTCGGAATTATTAGTTTTACTACACAATATATTTGGTTGACTGACAGAATTAAACTACGGGCAAAATTAAAGTGAGTCGTTATCTCTTCGCAAACTGGCCTGTTACTGCGTTAATCCGAAAGGAAACATCACCGCTAGCGGTCATTACACCAGAGCAAAAAAGATGTCATACATAAGATTATTCTGTCATTGTCTACGGGATGGTTATACTTTCCCTCCATTAATGCATCACTTTACTAACTTACTTTTTTTATGATTTGTCTCACTAAATACGTTCCCTTGCATTGGCCTCAGTGCTTTTGAGTATCAGATTTTAGGTCTCGCCTAGCGTTGCTGCGCTCATGCGCAGCAACGCTCGGCGAGATTTATTGTAGATGAGGAGTTTAAGAAAAGGGCTTGAAGCCCCGCCCCTTATTTCCATTGGCTTGCGTCACCGTTTATCGTAAACTGTGGGCTGCCATTGGAAATAAGCTTTCTGGGGTGCATCCTTTTCGCCTTTTGGTCCGGCCCATCCGGACTGGATCGCCTGCTTCATGGCTGTCGTGAAGCAGTTTCTTATCGCAAGGAGGCGTGTTATGTAAACAAGCCGTGCGATCCTGTCCGGATGGGCCGTTTCAAAAGGAGACAGGGCGCCGTGTGTTTATTTTTGCATCGCGCTATCACTTTAAGTGAAAGCGCAATGCAAAAATAAACAGCGGCTGCCTTCCCGCAAAGGCGAGCGCTTGTTTCAGCAAGCTACTCAGCTCAATGCTACTTTCTTAAGAAAGTTCAATTCGATTCCCATTCACGACCCCAGGTAACAAAACAATAATAGACTATGTACATAGCACAAACACAAACTGAAAGGTTTACACGCAGGTCTCTGCCGCAGGTACATTATTCCACTGAGCTGTCCAGTCCGCACTGGGCGGCCCTTTCTTTAGCTGTCTAAACATTGGAGGTGTGAAGTTGAAAGGTTTCGGACACAGACACCGAGCCAAGCATTGCATCAATATCAAAGCCGAGAAGTTCAAGCACCCGGAAGCAGCCCTGTGCTGAACGCAGCGCTAGACAAAACTCACAATAACAATCTTGGAGTAGGGCTTATATCCCAGCTGCACCGCACCCTGCTGCTGGCTCACCTGCCAGGGAAGACCAGATAGCGCCTTGCACCGAGTGAACCCTCCGGCTTCTGGGAGCTAGCGCACTCCTTCGCTTTCAGAACAGTTTTTGCAGATATGTAATTTTCAAACAGAATACTTAAGGAAAGATTTAATTACATATAAGACACAAAGACGAGTATAATGCTTTTTCTTTTGTTTATTTTCATAGCAGCTAAGTCTGAAACAAAGTCTTTTGTTTATTTCAATAGCAGCTAAGTCAGAAACAAAGTCATTTGCCGTAAACTCTTGCGAACAAACCAGCCAATGAAAACCAGCTGTAAATACACCATAGAAGACACAGCTCGTTCTCCAGTGCAATCAATAAGTCCGCTTCCAGGAGTGATGCATACAAATGCAGTGGAGCTCAAGAACTGGTCTGCTGTGTGTGTGTGTGTGTGGCGGCCTTTAAAGCAGGCGTCGACAGCAGTGTCCTCCCGCTGGGTGACATCTTTCAAAGCCAGACTCCAAGACATAAAGAGCCGCACACAACACACGAGTGGACAACGCCAGGCAGAATGAACGTGGGCACAGGGAGATGAAGTGATTTGCCCAGAATCACAGGATGCAAAGGTGTCCAAGGGAAAGTTATTTGTGGGTTGGTAATACGTTTTTACAGAGTGCTGCCAGGCGCAGACGATGAATGCAGACCGTGTAACATCGGCAGTGCGGACGCAGGCCGTCAGACAGTTACCAGTAAATCGCACTCCGTACAAACTTCCAGACTCCCCTCCCCTCCAGGGCGGAATCTATGAGGTTTTTCCTCTCTTCGTCACTGTACCAGGGGCCTGGCGGCACTGCACTTCTCCCAGCTGCACCGCACCCTGCTCACAAGCCAGGGAAGACCAGATAGCGCCTTGCACCGAGTGAACCCTCCGGCTTCTGGGAGCTAGCGCACTCCTGTGCATTCTAGGCGGGCTCACGCAAGGCGAGGGGTGCCGGACTGCAGGAACGGGCCTGAATCTTTCAATCCGAGGGCTTGGATTTTATCTCTTCCTCATAGTTCCTGGGAGGATGGGCTGGGCGGCTGATTCACCGGAGACCGCTCCTTTCACAGGTAAACGGCCCGTTTCCTGTCTTTTTTGTAAAGTTTGTATTCGTTGCTATAGTCATGCATACACCGGAGGCGAACTGTGCACTTGAAGGGGTGCCCTAAAAGACGTTCTATGTCACCATCACCTTTGATTAGGTGTTTTGACCCTCGGGCTGTGCCGTATGTTGTGTTGTATGCCGGTGACGCAACAGACAGCACGAGCCAGCCAGCCAAAGGATGGATGGCACATAACTGTCCAAAACTAAATGTGCTTAGAGAAAGTTCCTGGTCCAGGGAAAAGAAACTGCGTGCTGGGACAACAAGGTCAGGCCGACCGGCCTAGGTTATTTTCTGTTTCTGGTGGCTAAAGAAAAACAAACATTTGCAATGCAATAGGTCTCGCATTCACGCGAGTTTGAGCTATTGACATTGCAAATAACAATGCCTTTTATTTTTGTTTTCGTTTTAAAAACATAAATAGAAGGCATTGTCATTTACAATGCCAATAGCTTAACTCGCGTAAATGCAAGACCTATTGCATTGCAAATGCTTGTTTTAAATGTTTTCCTGAAATTGGGTTTAGATTGCACATAGTTCTGGTCAGGTACCGGTGACGTTTAAGATCAACAATTTGGTTTAGAAGCTGGCGTCAGAACTCTAGACACGAGATGGTTGATGGGCGGCTTGCAAGATTCTACCCCGGGGCTCAAATCCATTATCCAAACCATTAATGGAATCTCGTATCGAAAACAAACTGTTTACTTCTGTTGCTTGATTTACGCGCACTGTTTGACACCAGGGACCCAACATCAACACTCTTGGACTCGCGACTATTTCAGCTGGCTCATCACGTTGTGATGACGCCACTATGGTTTTGACACCATTGTACATTAATTGGCGTTCCGTCCCCCATGTGGAGTATGACAGATCGCCTTACCACCATTTTAGTAAATGTAAATAAATGGTGGTTGTTTAGTCCGTACAACAAGGTCACCCACCCTTTGGTTTCATACCATGGCTGAAGCCACTGCTTGGGGTCTGGGCCGAGACACTGTTCAGCATGCTTTACAGAGATATAGTTCTTTCCAAAACATAGTTGCACACTTTAAAATCGACTAACAGATAAGTGCTGCAATAACATGTATAGGCAAGCATTGGCAACGCCAACTGGTTGAGTCTGATGATTTTCTATCTCAATGTTTATTTTTACAAATATTTTTTATTTGCATTACAGCTGCAAGCCAGTACTGTTTTGGCAAATGGCAGCCCAATTGCTGTACAAGCATTGGCAAAGGTAATGGTGCGGCGAACGGCCATCTTAAAATGGCCTTTTTTTAAATATTTCTACTATACCAAGATAGAAGGCAAGTTGCATGTAAGTGTTCAGATTAGACACAAAGTGGCAGTCATCATGGAATATGGTACAAGTACTAAAAAAAACTATGATTTCAAGGTGGCTTTCCACCGCTACTGCCCTTGCAACTGCTTTTGCAATGTCACTGAGAGGCACACTGTTGGGTGCGAAATGCCAGTGCCGGGGGGGTAGGGGGGGCGGGGGTTGTGGCAGAAGGGGACCCTAAGAGTGATGGGACAAGGGACCGCCCGCAGAAGGGGACCCCGAGCGTGATGGGACAGGGGGAGCGGGGAGCCGCAGATGGGGACCCCGAGAACGATGGGACGCAAGCAGGGGCATGAGAACGATGTGTGAAAATGGGAGGCAATGGTGGCAGGGACCGCTCACATAAAGTGAGCAGTGAGTGCAAGAGTGTGTGAAAGCAGAAACAGAGGGGGGTGGAGAGCACCGATTAGAAGTGAAGTCCTAAAGAAAGAGCCGCAGAAGGAGAGCGAGAGAAAACAGTCTCTCCTGCACTGTGGTGCAAGCACTGGATAGAAGGCCTAAAGACCCAAAGTGCATGAGACAAGAGAGGCTAACGCCTGTGGGTTGTGGGATGATTATCAGTATCCAAAGCCAGTGGCTGAAACTGGAGAACAGAATAAGCCAATGCTTGATGTGGGTCTCTCTTCGACCAATTCAGATGGACCCAGGTGACACTTGGGCTCTCCCTCTCTCTCAAACTGGGCAGGGAATTCCATCATGTGAAATACAGGTTTTCCAAGTAATGATCAATCCTGTTCCCAGTCTGCAGCCTCCCTATAAATTCCCCACACTAGCCTAAAACAGAGGTTTCCCAGATTTATTATTATTTATTAAGGAGTTTTATATAGCGCTGGCCAAACCCGAGGGTATCGGAGCGCTTTACAACAGTTATAATGCAGGAATCAAAAAAAAAAAGAAAAAAAAGGCATGGGTATACAAGTAGGTTTGCAAGTCCCAGCGTGTGGTGCAACATTGAGGCATGGAAGTCCTGAGAAACCTCGCAGAGTGCACGTTGTCTTGGGCGGGACCATTTTCATGGAGGGAGGAGCGGGGAGGGGAGTTGGGGCGCTTGGAGGAGGTAGATTTTAGGTAGACAAAGTGTCATGGTGCTGCGGAAAGTAGGCTTGTGCGCTTCAGCGATGGCTAACTGTTCGGGAAGGCACAGTAGAGGAAGAGGTCTTTTAGGAGTTTTTTTAATTTTACAAAGGACGGGATAGTCCTAATATCCGCTGGGATGGAGTACCAGATTTTGGGTGCTTTTCCAGCGAAGGATCGTGCAGCGGTTTTTTGTTTGCATGTTTTCATAGGGATGAGCAGTAGGGAGTTGGAGCTCCTGAGGTTCCTTGTCTGGCCGGCCTTTTTGAGTTTGGAGGCCAGGTATTCAGGTATCCCTGTGTGGAGGGCTTTGTGCGTGAGGCAGGCAGTTCTGACGCTGGCACGCATCTCTACTGGGAGCCATTTTAGTTCTTTGAGTGCGGGTGCAATGTGATCGAATTTCTTGACTCCGGTGACCATTCTGGCTGCTGCATTTAGAGTTGTTTTGAGGGGGGCTAGGTGGGATTTAGCTGTACCGGTGAGGATAGCATTTCCATAGTCAAGTCTAGATATCACCAGGGATTGGGTGGCTTGTTTGAGGTCTTTGGGCGGGATGAAGGGTTTTATTTTGTTTAGAAGCTTCAGATTGAGGAAGGCACTCTTCGCGGAGTTCTTGATGTGTTTGGCCATGTTGAGTTTGGGGTCTAGGGTGATTCCTAATGATTTTACAGAGTTGG
Source organism: Calotriton arnoldi (assembly GCA_963921515.1). Taxonomy (NCBI): domain Eukaryota; kingdom Metazoa; phylum Chordata; class Amphibia; order Caudata; family Salamandridae; genus Calotriton; species Calotriton arnoldi. The sequence continues at coordinate 201,606 of CAWUFW010009633.1, forward strand.
CCAGAGTGAGACTACCGTTGAGAGCATCGATAGCTTTAAGCCATTCCATGATTTGGGGGTTTTCTTCTTTGTTGGAGATGAGGAGGATTTCGGTTTTGTCTTGGTTGAGTTTGAGGTGGTTTATGGATAGCCAATGTTGGACTTCTTTGAGAGTGTTATTTAGTCTCTGAATGTCTTCAATGGAGGAGGTTTCCAGATAGATCTGGGTATTGTCTGCATATAGGTGGAAGGGGATGTTGGCTTTTCTGAGTAGGGAGGTGAGGGGTTCCATATATTTGTTGAACCATTGAGGGTAGAGCACTGATCCTTGGGGGACGCCTCTGCTGACGGAGTGTAGGTCGGACGTGAAGCTTTTGATTTTTATCCTTTGGGAGCGGTTGTGAAAGAAGGAGGAGAACCATTGTATGACCACCTCGTCCGCACCTACCCTGTCTTGAAGAGCCTTGATTAGTAGATTGTGATCAACCGTGTCAAAGGCTGCCGATAGGTCCAGGAGGATGAGTAGGCAGCATTGGTCAGTATCTAGAGACTTGTGCGTGTCATCGACGATGTTAAGGATCGCGGTCTCGGTGCTACAGCCTTTTCTGAAGCCCGATTGGTGGGGATCAAGAAGGTTGATGCTGTCCATGTGCTGAGTCAGTTGTAGGAGAACGCACTTTCCGAGGATTTTGGCAAGGAGGGGGAGATTGGAAACGGGTCTGAAGTTGTTCAGATCGTTGGTGTCAAGGCCTGTTTTTTTTTAGTAGTGGTGTGACTTGGCCGACTTTGAGGCAGTCAGGTATAACGCCGGTTCTCAAGGAGCTGTTTATGATCTTGCACCAGATTGGAGCTAGGGAGAGTTTCAGCTTTTTTGTCAATTGAGTGGGTATAGGATCTAGTGCGTGAGATGGGGGTTTGGAGGTGGAGATCAGTTTAAGAATCTCGGCTTCGGGTATGGGGTTGAAGGATTTCCAGGCTTTCATGGGGTGCTTGCGTGTGTTGGCTTCGGTTTCTGAGGTTGGGTTTGTGCATGAGGGGTTGGGGTTGATGTCTAGTGAGAGCTCAATCTTGGTGATTTTGTCTTTGAAGAAGTTGGCGAAGTTGTCGCACAGGTCTTTGGTGGCCTGACCTGGGGTAGCGGAGGGCTTGGCGTTTGTTGTCTGATGATGTTGAATAGTTCTCTGGGTCTGTTTTTCGAGTGGTTTTTTCGTTGTTGATGTGTTTTTTGTATTTCCTTCGGGTTGCTTTGAGTTGCTCGTGGAGGCTTGTAGAAGGGTTGTTCCTCCATAGTCGTTCTGCGGCTCTTAGTTGTCTTCTTTCGGCGTTGATGTCTGAGCTGAACCAGGATCTGGATGGAATGTTCCTGTTTTTTTTAAATTTCAGGGGGGCTAATTGATCTAGGATGAAAGTCATAGTAGAGTTATAGTGAGTGGTGAGTTCCGTTGTGGAGAGATCATCAGTGGAGGTAGGCAGGAGTGAGCTTACCCTTTCTTCAAGGTCGGCCATGGAGATCTGTGTAAGATTTCTCGTCCATTTGGGGGGGTCTTGGGTGGGGGGTAGATGTGTGATTGGTTGAGTGATGTGGTATAGGATAAGGTGGTGGTCAGACCAATCAACGGGTAGGATATGATCGATTGTGATAGTGTCTCGCTGGGAGATAATGGCATCAAGGATCGCTCCTTTGTTGTGGGTAACTTCTGAACAGTGCTGGGTAAGGTTGTTGCTGAGTAGCAGCTCACTTAGGTTCTGGATTAACGAGTTGTTTTTTTCATTCCAATGTAGGCTCAGGTCGCCCAGAATTAGGTTGTTGGCGTTTAGGAGTGAGCAGTGAGCAATCAGGTCAGACAGATAGATGTTCGGTGAATGCGGAGGTGTTTCCTGGGGGATGGTATAGGAGATGGCACTGGAATGTTTTGTTGTCGCTTGTGTTGATGTTGGCGGAAAGGCATTCAAGGGTGTTATAGTTAAAGGTGTCGATTTCTGTCACAGATATGTTGTTGTTGTGAATGATTGCTATACCTCCGCCTCTTTGGTCTTTTCGGTCTTTGTTGATGATTACAAAGCCCGGAGGCACGAGAGTGTCCATGATTGGAGGCGAGCATTCGTTTAGCCAAGTCTCGGTGATGAAGGCTATGTCTATGTCATGGGTGAGGATGGATTCTGCTAGCTCTGTGGCATGTTTAGTGGCTGATCTGCAGTTTATGAGCATGCAGTTGGTGGTGTGTGCCTCTTTTTTGGGATTCTTCTTAAGGGAGGCCCTGGGGATGTTGGTAAGAGAGGCTGGGGGTCTAGGGGGTTTCGGAGGGGAGTGGTCCCTTCTGAATCCGGTGATCACCTGGATTTTTGATTGAGGGGTGGCGGTAGATGGGGTGTCGTATAAGGAGGCAAGATCTGCCGCTTCACTCGGGGACATAGCTGTTCTTGTTCTGCTGGTATGGTTTTGGTTTCGATTTTGATTCGAGAGGGGGGTTGAGATCCCACTGAGGTGGGGAGTCGTGCGGAGCCATTGGTGAGTGGGGTTGTTGACGTTGGGGGTGCTGTGAGGATTTTGGTATGGTTTACGGAGCGAGGCGAGGTTGGTTAGGATTTCGTTGAAGCCCTGGATTACGATAGCTAGCTGGCTTTCAAGCAGGGTGAGATGCTGACCCGTCTCCTCAGGGGTGGGGGTAGGGTGGATCTGGGCGGGGTCCTACCGAGAAGGGGGTGGCCTGACGCTGCTGTCTTGACATCTTGTTGATAATGTGTTGTCCGTGTGGTCTTTGAGCGTGGCCGAGGGCACGGCGTGTGGAGGGTCGTGTTGTGGCAACCGCGTTCTTATGAGTGTGGGTATAGGGAGGTAGTTGGGAGTCTTGGACTGTGTGTTGCGGTCGGTCGTTGTAGTTTGAGGGGGGTAGTAAGCGGGGGGGTGGTCAAGGAGACGGTCGGATGGGGGAGGGGGAGCAGAGTTCTTGGTGACAGATGTGGGGGTGGTGTCATGTGCTGGAAAGCTGGTGTTGTTGATGGGGGGGGCACGTGAATGGTAGGGATGCTTTGCTGGAGAGTCCGACTGTCCGGGGAGAGGGGGTGGGTTGGGCGGGGAAGATGGGCGTGATAGGGGATAGTCCGAAATGAGGGGAAGAGTGTGTCAAAAGCCTCTAGGTTGCCATTGTTGGCTTGGATTAAGACTGTGCCTTTGGGGTAGATGGTCACAGAAGTATTCCCCCTCCGCCTCGAACGGTTGGGGATTGAGATCGTAAGTTTGCAGCTAAGAGGTGTGTTAGTAGTTTTGGAAATGTGGAGTTGTGAGCTGATGATGGAGTTCCACTCTTTGGGTCTTTCAGTGTGGAAAATGAGATCCATTTTTATCTGGCCTTTGGAGGAGCAGTGATATATGTCCGCGAAGAGTGATTCTGGGTGCTGTCTAATCCGTTTGTGTTTGAGTTTTTTTTGCGCTTTGGGTGAGAGGTTGGGGGGGGAAGTTGATCGAATAGGAGTTCAGGCCGTGCGGTTTTAGGTAGTTCTAACACACCAGATAAGGAGTGGTTCTGTTCCCAGCCTGATCCTCAACTGACGAATCCCTACCTGGCTTTTATAGAGATTGGCTCCTCCTTCCCTTTTTCCCTTTCTCCTCTTTCCAGGTATCCATTGGTCGCCACCCCCCCTCTTCCCCAACTAATCTCCTCCCTCTACTTCTATTGTTTCCTGCACCTTTACGCTCTTCCCCATACAAAATACATGAACTCGCAGCACTCACAGTGAAGTCATGGCTTTCCCGGTGTTTCCTACGCAGTGTGCCTGATATTCTGGCTTCCTTGCAGGTACGAAATACTGCAATCCACTGGCCTTGCATGCTGTTCTGGAATTATGCACTCAGTTTCTGCCTGTTCTTCACTTCGCCAAAACACCTCTGTCTTATTCTGGGCTCTCTTTCCACTCCTTTGGTGTAATGCTACCAACAACAGGAGCCTCCGCCTTTACTGAAAGCACCTGTTGTTGAGGTGGTTCTTTGGGTATATACTTAAGCGCAACTCCTTATCTGACATAACAAAGAGGTTCAGAATCAGACTTGAAGTTCTTCCATATGGGCAATTCTCTAGGCCCTGCTCATCAAAACATGCCTTAATTTTCTCTTTTGCCACTTGGATTAATTCAGCAGACTACAAAGGCTTTCAACGTGGCTCTTTAGATGGTGTCTTGGGTGGCAACAAATGCACCGGAACAGTGCCTTGGAGGGCACTGACTTCTTTGAAGGCTTTGAAGCCAGATCGTGTCAAGGTGCTAGGTTGCTTGCTGTTGGGGTCAGAGTCACCAAAGGATCAGGTTCACCCTCGGGGAATGGACCAGAGGCTAATGGAACCGTCCTGGAGCCTCAACCGGTGCAGGGTTAGCTGATGGGCCAGACATTCTGGCTCCATATTTTTAACAGTCCAAATTGCCTCAGACAACGAAGAAGAAGCCCATGTCGGGGACTGGTGTGGAGGCTCCAAAGGTTCCAGAGTTTTCTTGAAGAAGATGATTTGCTCTTCCTATGAAGCTTTTTGTGAGACAATCTCTTGGGAGAACATTTCATATCGGGGGACTTACCTGAAAGAGAAGGGTAACACTTTGGCGTATCACTGCTGGCATTGCCTACAAACAGCTAAGCCTCCTTCTCCCTGACAGCCTTCGGGTGGTTTATGTAGAAGACATTTGATATAATCGTTGTTGAAAAGCTGAGGAATTTGTTTGAGGCACTGAGAAGAGCTCTAGACCTGCATCGATGAAGTGCTTATATACTTTGTTGTCGTCACATCCGGGGCAGACAGAGTCATGGCAGAGGCTGAACAGCGCCATCTGGCGATGCAGGAGAGCTATTGCTGGGGAAGAAGTTTCTGAATGTTGAATATTCATAGACTGAGGAAGCTGCAGGAAGATATATTCATCAGAACTCATTTTACATTATTTCTTCTGCAGCTAGAAGCATGATTTGTAAGGAGGTGAATCGCAGTGTGATCATCTATTGTCCCACTTAAGGTACAGCATAGTTGTAAGTGAAATGGCAGATCTATAAAAAGCAGCGCTCCTAGAGAGAAGGAACATTAACAAGTTCATCCTGACAGTCTAAAACTGTCACTGCGACAGAATTATCTAACTTACTAAGCACACATATATGACTCGTATCAGTAACCTCATTTGCATATGTTCACACTACCTTCTTCACAAATGCTCAAACCTTTATGAGCAAGATTTTATGAAGTCTCTCACAAATCTAATTTTGTCTTTATGCTGCAGCTAATTGTTTCCTGGGCAACCAGTGCACTTTGCCCAAGAAGAACAGCAAATCATGAGAATTCTCGATCGCACAGCCCTGCCCACAGCACGCAATGCAAAAGGATGCCATATATACCACGAATGGAGAATCTCGATCACCCGTTAGTTCTAGTTTTGTGGAAGAGAACTAAAGTCAGCCTTCTTTCATGCCAAGAGAGCTGTGCATACATTTAGTCAGTTCTTTTGGTGCATGTTGAAGTCTCATGTTCTAAACATTGGTTTAGGTTGAAGGTAAGAGACTTTTATAGTACCCTGTGCAAGCATTTGGACAAACTTGGTTGGGTTTGATGCCAACTACTGGCCTGGTTGAGAGAACTGTGTAGCTTCGCAAACCCAATGGCAACATACATTTATCAGCAATAAGAAAAAGAAACAACTACAATTCTAAAGGAAAGTGACTGGTAAATCAAACCTTTGTCTGCTGGCTGTCACAAAGGAATGAGTTGCCTACTCATATTTACCGGCTCGCACTGTGACTATCACATTTGTCACCAGATGCTACTTCCATGCCACTGTGCAATCTCCATCACTAGTGAAACACCCATCTCTTGGGGAGTAGCAAACTACACGTATGGCCATGGTTCCACAACAGCTGCCCATGATGAAAGTCTAAAGACACTTATGGGGTAAGACCAAAAAAACATCCTGGGCACATCAAGGTGAGACTAATCTAATGTCCTGCTACCTGTTGCGTAAAACATCATTCTGGTTTGCCTTAGATACAATGAGAAAACAAATGCATCTTTAAAATCTATAAGGCAAAGCGAAGCAGGGTTGCTCAATGATGCAAATGTGCTGGAAATCAACATATCAATAAAAAGAAGAATAAGAGTCATCCTAGATCAAGGGGGCACAGCAGCAATCATTTCGCTGGATCCAAGTGCCGCAATCTACACAGTTTCTCATGATAAACTCCTAGACAGACTGCAGGACTGATGAACCAGAGGACAGACGTTTGACTGATTCTCCTCATTTCTTAAAGGACGTGGCTTTCAGGATTTTGAGAAGATTTCCTACTCTGATATTATTTCCATGGAGTGCAGAGTCCAGCTGAGTCCACACTGTTTCATATTTAAGTACATCCCTTGGCAGACATCGTACAATCTTTTGCTTCACACTCCTCTCCTATGCAGTTGGTCATCACTTTGTCCCCAGTCCAAGGCACAAACTCCAGCCAGCTAAGAAACTGCCAGGTGGCCGTCCACCTTAGGCTCGTTTCCACATCGTAAAGCCTCGATAAAAGATTTGGGGGTATGTTTCGATAATATGCTTTCTTTTGAACCTCATACTGGAAAGTTAACCGAATGCTGTTTTGGTCTTTTGAGATCCTCGAAGGAAAATTCTTTGGCCTCTTCCCTAAAGCACACAGAAAACTGTACTGCAGGTGCTGATTATATCGTGGGAGGACTATAGAAATGTTCTCAATTTGAAATTACCCAAAAACTCCTAACGAGGTTACAGATCATTCAAAACACAGCTGCACGGGTACTACTTCACACTCCCAGGAGACAATTGGTTTCTGGTCACCTGTCCAGTCTTCATTGGCTTGCACTTGGTATGCAAATTGAATTTGAACCTTGCTTTTTGTTCTAAGCAAGACACTGGACCAGGCTACCTTAGGTATTAGGTCAAACCATATATGCCCTCAAGACAATTAAGATTTTCAAATAGCAAGCTAGCCTCTATTCCCAGACCTCATAAAATAAGACAAGGAGGTTGTTCCTTCTCGTATTTGGCCTCCAGACTCTGGAACTCTTTCCCCTATCAGTTATGCTCCACTCCCGATGAGGCTTCATTTAGAAACAAGTTGAAAACATGGTTGCTTTAGCCCATACAGAGCCCCACATTTCAGGTTAGGATGATATTAGCGCTGGGAAGCCTAGTTTTGGCTACCCATACGCTTTATAAAAAATATAAATGGAAATACAAATAAGATACCCAATATGTAGACTCTTGAATTTTAATACAGTGAAAATGTAATTGTTAGTTGGCTGATCATGTGTGAAACCCGTTAAAAATCCACAGCAGTTTTATTGTGTTTAAATGTATTAAACAAGGAGCAGCAACAGAGTTCATTTAGAGTTTTAAATACATTTTCAATTAGCTGGGAAAATGGAAAAAAAAGAAAATGCTGGAAGAAATATAGACCACACAACACTGCCTTCCTAATTTTAAGGCTACGTCTATGTGGAATATGGATGCTCCACCGTCTGCCATCGGATTGCAAAACCACGCATATTTATTTTACTCAATCACATCTATTCCTGTTGGCACATTCTTCACCTTCTGGTGGTTTCCTGGACTGTGACAAATAGCAAGGCATTCTTAAGCACAACCACAATCTAACTGTATTGGTGACTGTTATGCTACTCCCATGGTTAGTGGCTAGTCTATTGCTTTCCTTTAATTCTTTCACCCGGATTTGCAGCTGATATCTTTTAATCTTGTCTTCTTAAAATGAGCCATTCCATGCATTAAATCTATGCTCTTGCTCGGGGGTACATACAGTCATGACCAATGTTGCCTCTAAGTTATTTCCTTTGTGTGTGGCAATAAAGGTGCTTCGTGCACTGCAGTCAAGGCTGCGTGCACTGAAGACAAGCAACAACTTAATATATGCTGCGTGCAAGATACCAAAATCAGTGGCATAGCAAGGGTACCATCTGCCCTAATTTAATCCAGAACAAAATTGACCTCCCTTCACCTTTGGGTTGGTATTAAAACAAACCCATTACAGGGGCACAGTGGGCTCATTGCACCTCTGAACCCCGGTTACACTGAATCTTATTCCCTAATCATTCTATATATCATTCCTCTCTCTTCGCTAGCCTCATGAATCTTTTATCTCCTCCTCCACCTTTTCTTATCCCTATCCACTTCTACTCTATCTCTCTCGCTTTTCCTTATCTCGTTCCTCCCTTTTTTAAAGTTTTTGTCTTCTCTCCTTGGCCCTCTTTATCTTTCCCACTTTTCTTTTTCACTTTCCGCTCTCCTCTACTTCTCCCTCATCCTGCCTCCTCTCTTCAGTCTACATCCTACCATTCTCTCTTCCCCAAACACTCTCTAATCTCCCTGTCCTCTCTCTCTCTCATTCTACCCTTTCTCTATCAAATCTATATCTTGACTATGCTTCACTTCTACTCATGTCGTTCAGAATCTCGGCGCACCTTGGTTGTCTACTTTGTCCACCTAGCACATTTAAAAAAAAAATCTGTTTTATTCAAGTTTTCAATTAGTTGCATTTGAAGAACACACCTACAAAACAACCCCCCACTGGGATGACAGAATCATGTGCAAAGCCACTTAAATACTTTACTAATGAATTTCGCTCCCAAGGAGATTAACCCATTGACCTAGAGTGTCTGGTGTTGCCCTGATAGTCTTCTAATTGTCCCTTTCAATCCTTTTCCCTGCCTCTCTTGTTCCCTATCGCCTTTTGTTTGTTCTTATCAACCTTCCTTCCCTTTTTCTCTCATTTCTATGTTTTACACCCCTTTCTTTCTTTTTCTCCGCATTTCTTGCTTATTCACTTCTTCCTTTTTACTGTCTCATTCCCTTAGTTCATCCTCTCCATTCATGCCCCCTTTTCTCTCTACACTCAAATCTCCACTTTCCCTCGCCCTATCCTACAAATCTTCTTCTCTCTCCATCTTTCTATTATTTCTATCCTTCCATTTATTCCGCTTTTTTATCCTGCACCGTTTCTTTCTTTCCAGTTCCCGTTCTTATCTTTTCTCCTTTTCTCTACTCTCCCATCTTTACTTTCATTTTGTCTTTCCTACATACATCCTTTGTCCATTTTCTAATGCTGTGACTCGCCTGCCTTTATTCTCTCTACTTCATATCCCATTTAAACCTACCCTTCTACTTCTTTCCTTTATTTCCCTCCTCTATATCACTCTTACTTAGTTGCCCACTCCTCCTCCCAACCTCTTTCTATCCCGCTCTATTGAGTTCCAAACTTCTGTTTTTGTTGATTTCCGTTGTGTTTCCAACTCATCTATCAACTTCCAAACTGTACCTCCAGTGCTTACACCCGCCCGCTAGTGAGAGCCGACTGATTCTCTGAACTTTATTTCACATGGGTATGCCTAGCTACTCATTCTCATGACACTAACAAAAGTGTACAGCAAGACGTTACACCGTGAGGGACTGTTACCCAGGGGCGGCTCCTACACTATGGCGGAGGAGCGTCGCCCCACTGCTTTCTTGCAGTGCGAGAAAGCCAAAACATAAAATGGTAATAACTTTGAGTTATTACGATTATATGTTTACTTTGCGCATTGCGGGCGGGTGGGGCTGCTCTGCTCTTTGAGCAGGGCAGGGGAGGAGTGGTTTGCCCACTCCTGAGTGCGCAAAGACTGTTTGGTCGGCCCTCTCGGGCCGCCCAAACCAGTCATGCGCATTCTGCTCTTCTCCATGCAGGCTGCGTTGCAGCCTGCATGGACAACATGGCCACCCCATTAGCCCCAGGCTGGGCGGCATCCTGACCAATCACAACGCTGCTTGCAGCGTTGTGATTGGATTAGGGGAGGGAGCCTGGCTGCCTGCTTCCTGTTCCTTTCGGAGGCAGGAAAGCAGGAGCGAGAAGATGCGGGACCCGGCGGAAAGGTACGTTTTTTTAAATTTCCCCGCGACCACCCCCCGTACGACCCCTCGCGCCCCCACCCGCGAGCAATGCCGGCCACTACTGCTGTTACCCAACTCATTGGTGCTCAGTCTATTGACCTGAGAAGGATGAAAGGCTTACCTTACATCCTGAGCCCAAAATTCTCCTTAATCTGGCTCACGATTCCAAGAATAGAGCTCTCCCCAACCTGCCCTCTGCAGGTCTGGTGCTGCCACAAGACACAAACTCTTCCCAAGACCACACACATGCATCCTCTCCCTGAATCACTGACAAAATATCGAAGGTCAAAAAATCGACCTACAAAAATATCGCAACAAAACATCCTATCTACAACATGGTAAGTACAAAAATATCGAAAAATAAAATATCGATGTCAAAAATATCGTTATCAAAAATATCGGTTTTTTTTTGTTAAAAATAATATGTAAAATAATACTTAATTAAAATAAACATAGTTAAAAATATTTGATAATATTTAAAATTAATAAGTAACATATATAATTAAATAAAACATTAAACATATACATATAAGATATAATATATATACTTACTTAATAATAATTTTGAATAATTATTGTAATAAATTTTAAATTATTAAAATGATATTATAAATTACAAATACATCTATACACAAAACAATAACATAAATAAAAATTAAATAATTATGTATAACTAATTAAAAAAATTAAATTTACTTTTAATATTTTTAAAATTAATTATATACTATATTAACTAAAATAATACAAAAAATATTAAATAGCGTAGGGAATAAAATTACTATTTACAACTCCCAAAAAAACAACACTAAGAAAAATGTTGGATAGCGTAGGGGTAAAAATTACTATTCCCACTCCAGCGAGTGTAACAAAATTACTATTCTAACTCCAGTGAGTGCAACAGTAGGGAAATTGTTGGATAGCGTAAGGGTAAAAATTACTATTCTAACTCCAGTGAGTGCAACAGTAGGGAAAGTGTTGGATAGCGTAAGGGTAAAAATTACTATTCCCACTCCAGAGAGTGCAACAGTAGGGAAAGTGTTGGATAGCGTAGGGGTAAAATTACTATTCCCACTCCAGAGAGTGCAACAGTAGGGAAAGTGTTGGATAGCGTAGGGGTAGAAATTACTATTCCCACTCCAGGGAGTGCAACAGTAGGGAAAGTGTTGGATAGCGTAGGGGTAAAAATTACTATTCCCACTCCAGGGAGTGCAACAGTAGGGAAAGTGTTGGATAGCGTAGGGGTAAAAATTACTATTCCAACTCCAGAGAGTGCAACAGTAGGGAAAGTGTTGGATAGCGTAGGGGTAAAAATTACTATTCCCACTCCAGAGAGTGCAACAGTAGGGAAAATGTTGGATAGCGTAGAAGTGACAAATAACATACTTATAAATAAATTAATTTTTTTAAATAATTAATGAATTATTAAATAACTCTAAACTATTTACCAATACCAATAAATATTTATTAAAAACATAATTACCAATAGAAAATTTATTAACAATAAATTAATAATAAATACCAATAAATAATAATTAATCAATATTAATTACTAAATATGAAATATTGAACAATAAAATATTTTTAATAACAAAAAACATAACTTATTAAAACGTAATTACCAATTAACTAATATTGAACAATTAAATGCTTTTTATACCAATAATAATAATAATTAAACATTAATTATCAACTAATAAATAATTCTTAATATATTAATTACATTTATCAATAAATAATATTTAATAATATTTAATTACCAATTAATGATAAAACACTAAATTAATTTTTAGAACCAAAAATTTGTAATTTAAAATAATTACCTATTAATAATTAATATCCAATAAATTAATTATCAATACCCAAAAATAAATTTAATAATTACTTAATTAGATTTCAATTATTTCCAAAAGTATTCCCCTATAAACGCACAACACACTTAATCAATCAATAAAAAGTAATAACTAATTAATAAAAATTAATTACCAATTAATAATTGATTACCAATTATCAATTAATTAACAATAATATAATTATCAATACCAATTAATTAAAATAAATTATAAATTAATTGCATTTAAATTACATGATTAATTAATCAATTAATAAAAATTAATCACCAATTAATTACAATTAATTACCAATTATTGATTAATTAACAATTATATAATTATCAATAACAATTAATTAAAATAAATTATAACTTAATTACATTTAAATTACATGATAACCAATTAATCAATTAATAAAAATTAATAACCAATTAATAAAAATTAATTACCAATTATTAATTAATTAACAATAATATAATTATCAATACCAATTAATTAAAATAAATTATAACTTAATTACAATTAAATTACTTCCCACCCTATTCCCCTATAAACCCACAACCCGCTACAGAACTTAAACGCAAAAAATTAAAATTAATTTATAATTCCTAAAAATTAATAATTAATTTAGTATAATTAAATTACTTCCCACCCTATTCCCCTATAAACCCACAACCCACTACAGTACAAAAAAAAAAAAATACTTAAATTTTTTTTTTTATTAACATATAAAAATTGTATACATATATTTTTAAACAATTAAAACACGTAACAAAAACACATATAACACATACATATTAAAAACAACAAAATACATAACAATAATACAAATATCGATATTAGTAACATCGATATTAGTAACATCGATATATTTGATTTCGATATTACTAACTTCGATATTATTGACATCGATATTAAGTAATTCGATATTACTTACCTTAGGGTCGATATTCTGTCCATCGATATTCTGTCCCATCGATATTCTGTCCCTTCGATATTTAAACTTCGATATTATGGTATATCGAAATTTTATTTTCGATATTTTGACTGCCCACCCCTCTCCCTATTCCCTTTATGATGCCCTTGAGTATGACAGACTCCGAAGAGTGGAGAGAAGGTAGTGCATCAGTGAGATGCTGCTGGCAGAGGGAGAAAGGGGTAGCGGGGTGAGGCGGCGGGGGGGGGCTGAGCCGAGGGCACCCTCAGGAGAGAGGCTGGGACCGGAGCCTCAGCAGTGGATTAGACATAACAGGAGTGCTCTAAGCTGGGTCTGCTATATCAGACCTACTCAACTACTGCCTTGTGGCCTCAAATACTGTACAGCTGTCATTATTTGCTCTTCAGTGATATCAGCTATTGGTAGGACTAGGGCAGGAATCTAGAGTTCTTGACTGACATGGACTAGACTCTTGTTCTTCTGGGTGACTGCGTTGGGAAACATAATTCAGTTTTCAGGCAAAACACGAATTTTTCAACACTGACTGGTCACACCTCCCGGCTCCTTCCAAACAGAGGCACACAGCACAAACAGATCTTGGAGCTGTGCTTTTCTAGCCCTAGCTGCGGCTGCCGACAGAAGTGCAGGGCTTGGCCTGGGTTAACACCAAGTACAGTGATAATTTTACATTAAGATAAAAAGTTATTCAATTTTAAATAAATAAAATGCCTGTGGTAGCACATGTGCAACAAAATGTTTTTCACAACGCCCCAGTGACGTCCTTCTCCATGGATTCCCTCACTATCGCCCTCCAACAGTGTACTTCATCTCTCAAGTGCCCCTCTCTCACAAACCATACATTTGTTGTATAGCACTACTCTTACCAGTGTAGTGTGTCAGAGCACTTTACATCACACACATACATTATACAGAGACAATGAATCATATGTGAGTAAATCAGTCTATAGAAAATGTTACATAAGATAATGAGGATTAAAAGATATAGGAATCACATGTCATTGATACTAGTAGGCAGTATATTTTAAGAGTGTTTGGTCTGTAGAAGCACAAACTCAGGATTTAAAACGTACCCCAGTGGTTGGGATTGGCCCCAGTGGTTGGGGTTACCATTATTAATAAGACTATTTCCACCCAAACAAACCCTTTTTTAGCAACATTAGGATAATGAAAGCCCGGGAAAAAAACCAAAGTTCTAACCTATACCATGCAGTTTGCAAGCAGCTCTTTGATAACAATTCATAGGTGACTGTGCTATATTAGGATTGTAACTTATGAATTGCAAGTAACAAAAGGATCTCTGTGACAAAAGAGGTAACCACTTGAGCTATCCACATAAATACAGTTCGGTTATCTGCATGGTACACGTTCTTCGCAGTAGGCATATTAACCCTCTACACTACTGTATGATAAGTCAAAACTGCCACTAGACAAAGATCAATCTCTCTCAAGCAGGAACATTAATCACCAGAATTATCTTGACATTTTATTGTTGCCTGAAAACTGCTGAACACACAGCACAACTCTAAAACCAGACTTGCTCCATAGCCATCCTCAAAACACATATGTGAAGAAGCTCTCGTATGAAAACGAAAAAGAGGCTCGAGAAAAAAAGTATTTGCCTAGTCTTTTAAACAAAACAGTTAAACGCGTTTAATTCACACTGCCCTGGATTGGCCTCCCGAAATGCTCCATTCTTTAATTAAATGAAGCAGCAGCCCCTTTGTCTTTGGTGCATATCCTGGGCCCCCTGCAGCACAGCCTGCCACACAAGAAAGAGGATTTCACATCTGCTGAAAGGGACAATAAAAGGACATTTCGTCAACGCCACGTGGCTGCTTTAAAAAAAAAAAAAAAAAACGTATCTTGCTGCCGGGTCCCGCGTCTTCTCTCCTGCGTCCAACTCCAGGTCGGAACAGGAAGCAGGCAGCCAGGCTCCCACCCCTAAGCCAATCACAACGCTCCAATGGAGCGTTGTGATTGGTCTGAGTGCCGTGACACTGCGCTCAGCCAGGGGCTAGAGGGGTAGGCATGTTCTCCATGCAGGCTACAGCCTGCATAGAGAACAGGGGAGTGCGCATGACTGGTTTGGGCGGCCCGAGAGGGCCGACCAAACAGTCATTGCACACAGGAGTACTCTCCTGCAGCTCCACCCTGCCTCCTCACGCACTGCCGCAGCAGAAGGACAAAATAAAATGATAATAACATTCCGTTATTATCATTTTATTTTTTCCTTTCTTTACTGCTCCTGGCAGTGGGGCAATGCTCCTCTGCCTTGGCGGAGGAGCCGCCACTGGTCTGCACACACACTCAAAATCATACAGCTGGTTTTGTACCTTGTATATGAGTCTTCCATGAGAGGCCCTATGCATCAGTTCAGTTAGCCACTCTACAGGTGTCTCTGTTGTCCTGTGCCTCAGTAGACACTCCTTTGCCACTGTATGAGATTTGTCAATCTGCTTGTGCCAATAAGAGGTCACAATGTTAGAGATGTTATGCAAGACCGCTAGCACTTCTGAAGGCACAATCATCTATCACCCGAAATGGGTGTCATTGGAACGATTTTCTCACTGTTTGCCAAAGTGCAGACCAGCAAGATTCGAATTTGGGACATGCCTAGAGCAAGTGCATCAAGTGATAGTTTAGTAGCTATTAATGTGGGCTTACGCTGCCTTCTGAAATTCGGCAGAGGTCCAGTACCACTCACAAATCATTTTCTAGTAAACTGACTTCAGTCTGGTCTCCCTGAAGCCTGTCATGAGTTAACAGGAGGGCTGACCAAGTGTCGTTGTTGTAAAAAAAGTGGGTTATTAGTTGAGGGGACTAAGTACCCAAATCAAGTAGAAAATTACAATACTTGTCAGGGTTGAACCACTAAAAACATTAAACAAACCTGAGCTCAATCACCTGTTAGCTGTGTAACAGAACAGACAAGCTCAACTCAGAGGCAATGTGAAAAGTATTTATGCAGTACTAAAACAGTAATAAAGTCGAAATGCAAAACAATAAAAAAAAAAAAATCGCAAAATGAATTACAAAAATTGAGTAGAATTTTTTAAACAAAATGGCACTAAAATGACAAAAATCCAATAAGGGGAACTGGATATAAGACATTTTATTATTTCAAGTAGCTATAGCGGGAAGAAGCATACACTGCCAATGATAGTCTATGGTCGTGGTAGAGCATGATAGAGGCGCAATTTGACACTGACCCTGATGGAGTGCGGGTAAAATACTACCCAGGTTCTCCAAGGTCAAAGACTTTCCCTTCTGACTTTAGTCAAAGACTTTACCTTCCGAATTAGTCAAACTTTAAGTCCCAATCCACCACAGGAGTACACTTCTAAAGCCCTCAAGATCTCAGGGCAGGCACTTAGAGACTCACTGGTTGGCAGGCAGAGTCCAGTCCAAAAACCAGTAGTGACTGATCAGGTGCAGAAGAGGCCTTTTGTAGTTTGCTGTGCCCTTTAAATTTAACAGGGGGTCAGCCTTGTGACCTTTGGAGTAATGGTTCCTGGGGCTAACCCTACCAATTTTGGGCATTTTTTAAAGATGGCCAAAGTCTTCTGCCACACTAAACTTGGGCGCTGAGGGTGTGCATGGGCAGTGTACTCTGGTAAATCTAGTGTCCTCCCACATCTAACACCAAAATCCAGTTTGTGGCAGTCCCTGTACCTACAACAATCTCAGAGACAGAATTCTGGTAGAACCAAGTTGAGCTTTTAGCAACCAGACATAGGATACAGAAGAACTGTTTTGGCATCCTGCCTTCACCCTTTGAAGGTCACCCCAAATGATATACGTAAACCCAGCAGACCTTTCAAGTAAGCAGTGATATTGTAATGTAAAAAAAGAGGCCCATTGTGATCGGTGCCTGACTGGCTTTTTTTTATATGGTGGGGGGGGGGAGGAGGCGGGTGGAGAAACACAAAGGGGAGCAAAAAAAGAAAACCCCGCTGAAGTGTCAGTTAACATTTGCTTGTGTCAGAGGAAGGACTCCTTGAAGTGTTCCCCAAGTGTTATATGAAAACTCCCAGTAGCCCTGTCAAGCATTAAGTGACATTCAAGCAGGGCTTTACTGTCAAAAAGGATCCCCCCTTTACATATTCTGTCAGGTTTCGATGGGTTATCTCTACCCATTCAGGTCAGCCCACTGTTTGCTCCTAGGAGCAAGCTCACACTTTATTCACACGTATTTAAATGCTAATTAGTGACTGGCTGAAGTGGAAGAGCAAAATGCAGATTATGCTTCCAGGGATTTCTGGCAGGGCAAAGGGAACTTTCTAAAAGTTACTTTGCGGTAATATTTATTTTTTAAATGCGAGTTCATCATTGTATTGGATTTTTAATAACTATTAAAATAACTGGCTAATTATTTTTCTATCAAGTCCCATTCCTGAGATACGGTATTAGTATTTAATATTGCATTACAGTATTTTTCTATGCAACAGCCAGCCTTTTTACAGTGAAAACAGTTTTGAGGTGCTAGTCATTGTAAGGGCATGTTTAACATGAAACGTTTATATGTCCTACTTTTAAATACCATGCACCCTACCTTATGGGCAATAGGCCTACTTTGAGGTGACATATATTTAAAAGAATGTTTAGGCCTGTCAAAAGGGGTTATTTGGACAGATCAAATTTACAGTTAAAACCTTTGAAGCTAGGCCACTGGAAGCAGGCCTGCAGTCATGTTTACATTGGCACTGCAGTGGATGGCACAATGTGTGCTGCAGCCCACTGGTGGCATTAAAGTAACCGGCCCTATATACACCTTGGTACCGTATAGTAGGGACTTATTGGTAAGTTAAATAGGCCAATCAGGTGTATACCAATTTCATCATGTTGAAAAGAGGAGCAGAATCACTTCACACCTGGATAGCAGGGGTAAAGCGCACAGTTCTAAAGGATTCAGCAAAAAGGCAAAAAATCTGGGGTGACACTGCGGAAAAGGAACATTTCCAACAATCATGTTTTCCAGCACAGTCAGGTAAGTTCCACAACTTGGATGAATATAGTTATAGAACTAAATGGCCTTAAAGTCCATCAATACATGAATGGTCTTCCATATGTGTTGAATGACACCATTGGTGATGCAAGGCACCATTGGTGATAAACAAGGTGTCCGTGACATTCCACCCTTCAGACATTGCACTGGATGTATGTACTTCCAGTGCTGTGTCGATTTAATTGAAATGCGTCTTGCTTACAAAGGGAGGAGTTGATACAACCACCCTTGGAAAAAATCTGAGAAGTTAGACAAGATTAATATACTGTCTTATAAGGATTGAAGGAGAAAACCATAACCTCTGTAACTGGTATGAGTATCATACTTCAACTTGGAAAGGAGTAACACATTGACATAAAGCAATCTGGTCAGTGTCTACACTCCCTACTTAGACACAAGGAGTCATGAGTGCAAGAGAGATATGGCACCTTTGGGCACTTCAAAAGCCACCATGAATGCAATGCCAGTAAAAGTAATTTTGGCCCCACAAAAATTATTATTTGGAACAAGTATACTAATAAATGAACATTCACATATTTATTACTACATAAGCCATTTTCACTGTTATTGCTCATGTTCAGGCTAAACAGATCTGCTATTTCCAGATCCTGTGCTATGGTTGAGATTCAATATCTTTGTTTAGAATATATGCTCATGGGAATACAATGTTAGATAAACCAGATATGCAGAACTGTTAGGAGTAATACGTTACCATTGTTAAGGGAGAAGAAGACCATCATAATCCAGTGAAGACTCCACCTCTTGCTAGTCATGGCCCCTCCCCGAACACAACATTAAATATGATATTAGGGCTAGGCCTTGGTTAGGACCCAGAAGGGGGTGGTCTTGCTGAGCTCCAGAGCCTGGGTCAAATTTTGGCAGAGGTGTCTCCAGGGATCCGACTGAAATGGTTGAATGGGAAACAATGCTAGTGAACTGAGCTATTAAATGATCCTCCATCTACTCCTCTGCAGAACCCAACATGGCTGCCGCATCTTATAAGAATTCCCACAGGCAGAGGACTGCAGCAGGAGGATGCTTGGAGTTGTGCTGAACATCTCTTTCAGCTCCAGGTGCCAAAAAGCTGCTTGGGTCTGAGCAGCAGTAGGAGATACACTTAAGACCTGGGAGGTATCTGTCAGTGTGGTGGGCATGTTGAAACTTTTTCAAAATGTGCAATTTTGGGTGATAAATTACCTTTGAATACTAATTATTTTTATGATGAATATAGTCTTAACCGAGTAATTATTAATGTTGCACTTGAATTTTTTTATTTAGAGGTTTAGAAGTGTGTTTATTAAGTAGTTTAGTTGTGCCAGATGTTTGTAGGGACTTCATTTTATTGATATGGATGCTGTTTTGGTGTTCTGTTCCTTTTGCTCGTGCTTATTATTCCTCCCAATGAAAGTCCCCCTGCATGTCTTCTGTCCCCACAGTCTTCACAGAGCACAGGACACTATGAAGCAATTGGCTATTTTTCTTAGGGAGCATGTATTGTGAATGAAGCTTTTCTTTGTGTGCTGGATGTAACAGATTCAAGGACACTTCCGCTGGAAGTTGTGATGTGGACCCATTAGAACACTGTAGTGTATGAGTCTTTGTTTGAAAAATGTTTCATATTGAGTTGCACATCTCTAGACTATGCTGTTGCTGCCGGAGCTGATGGAGTTTTCCTTTCCTTAGAAATGGGTTAGTGTTATATGTGGGTTTGTGACAATCTATATTCTGATTCTGATCAATGTGTTATCACTAGTCATGCCATGCTGAATTTGCAGTGTTGCTCATCTTGAATTTATTTAATGTGCATAAAAACACCCTTGGTTTTGTGGGTGAGCCAGAGACCTTCCCTTTGCTTCCAGAGATACTCTTGGTGTTCCTTGTGAATCTGACAGATTATTAGAGACTGTTCCTGTTCTACTGGAGAGGCTGTCTATTTATTTAGAAATTTCTTTTCCATTAGAGATGTGCTCTTTATGCTTTTTGCTGCATATCGGATCTCAGAACAATTCTGATTCCCAACTACGTACTCTGTATCTGAGCTAGCATGGCATTTATTGTATTTCTCTGTATTGCCTATTTTGGGGATTTTTAATTAAACCCTTAAACTTTTTATTGATCTAGAACTCAGTTATTGATTGATCCCAGTTACAATTTGATTTACTCTGCTAATTTATTGGGCCTGATGTCAAGGAGAGTGGTGACTCTTATCCCTAGATCAAGGGTGCTGGAGCTGAGCCGCTAGAGGTATAATTTCAGGTGATTGTAATATTGGGGTTCAGTGAATTACTGGGCTTCAGCTCCCACAGGCGCATCCTACAGCAGAGCAGCACCTACGGTAACACTGTTAGTGAATCTCTGGCGTAGTAAAGAAGTCGCCTTGAGGAGTCTGTCGAATGTGGGGTGCCCGCGACATGGGGTTGTCGTGAGACAGCAGCACGAAGTAGCAGATCTGTGGAGGAGGAGGCTAGCGAACCAGCAGAGGGGCTGCCGAGATGTGGAATGTGACTGCTAGGGCTCTGAGAACATCTCAGACCTGCTAAAGGGGTGTCTTTCAAGCACTGTTGGCATTGCCTAAGACCCTGCTCAGCCTAGAAGTTCCCAAAGACAATCATTGACAAGGATGACATAGATTTAACACTGAATGTATGTAGTGTGGGCAACTTTTCATCTCTTGGAGCACAATGAATAACTGGGAGCTTTGCTAAATGTCTTGAGTCTGATGGTGAAGCCCTCTCTTTTGACACAAAATTTCAGGATTACCACACAAGTGGCACACCACATCGTCATGGGTTAAGCTAGGAACAAGGTGGCCAGGACCTCCTCAATAATACTCAATTAAAAAAAACATTCTCCAATCCCAAGGCAGACAGTAAACTTCAGACACCCTCCTCTGGCTCAGCTGAGAATGCTTAAAAATTATTGTTGGACACAACTGTTTTGCAGACCCCTCAAAAAAAAGGGACATACAACTCCAAATACAAGAATTCAGAAAGGCTATCAATGAGCTGTGCATTGATTTTGTGAAGTCCTGACCTCTTCTTCCAAAAGGTGGAAACACAAGTGGGTTACCTGGAAGTATCGATAGCTGAACAAGTGCACAAAAGGACAGACTGCTGCCTTCTTGACCAGAATCAGTGGTTACTGCTGGAAATGGTCAATGAGGAAGAAAAAACATTGATGCAGCAAACTGTAAACCAGAGGAATTAAGACAGATAGCCTGAACTCCACTACAGAATTCTAATCACAGACCTTGTTTCGGAGAATAATGAAGGTTCCGGATGACAATTAAGTCGTGTTGGATTATTTCAGGGAGCCTACTCGGCATTCCAACAAAAGAAACAATTGCCCCCAATCTCACAGGAGTCCATTGTTTCCCACTCAAAGATGACTTTAATGAATGTCTAATGTAAAATGTATCACACCCAGTTTGAAGGTGAGGACATTAAAATCTTTCAGGACGGGCTGGATGGGTCGAGAGCGGATAAGAAGTTCCTTGGTACTGCCCTAGTAGTGGCCAACGCGATCTAGCGATGGTTTGGAAAAATCCCGTTCCACCTAGAGTCTCTACATGGCGCAGGGGGGTGGACTGGTGCGTGGCGCAAGAACTCCCCCTTTACGAAGATAGAGGCTGCCCGGCCAAACACCGTCGGATATGGGGTAAATGGCTAGGTATGCTAGGGTGATTGCTATCGTCCCTTCCCTAAGAATACTCCCAAGGTGGTACCGATGCACTATTGAATGTATGCTGTCATAGAAATGTTCATGCTTATACGATGCCATATGTACGGACTTGAGACTCGTGCTGTACTGTTTGTAATTTGTGTTTATATAAAATCAATAAATTTGACTATCAAAAAAAAAAAAATCTTTCAGGACATGTCAGCACTTCCCCTCAAGAAATGAAGGGGCTTAAAAGATAAGTTTCAGTTACAGAAGGAGAAGATTCCTTAATGAGGAAGTTTTCCCATTTGCCTAATCTTTAACTTAAATAAGAAACAGCATGCAGACTAGACTTGTGAGGAAGAGAGACACCTGGATACTTCTGTGCCTCCACTACAGAGGAGCAAATGAGGTCTGATCGATGGCAGAGACAACATACAAATTGAGAGAAAAGGAAGAACCAATGATAAAGGAGTTTAGAGACAAAAGGAACTGAGGCTTCATCAAAAGAAGGCTGACTTCTGTACTTGAGAGACCTCGAGCAAATATAAGCCATCAGTTTATTGCTTGAACGTCACTGTAACTAAGGTGCCTCGTTTTGGAGGTCCTTTTTATTCTATGTGGTTGACACTTAGCACAACAGGGTTTAATGATAGGGGGTGGAAGTAGGAGTGTGTAATGAGGCAATATACCCATTAACATTGGTGGCAGGGCTGACCCGGGCCCGGTTACTGATCTATTCCGGCGACCCCCCACCCCCTTTTTTTTTTTAACACCTCTCATAATGAGATGTTTTGTTTCGCTATTGTTTGGTTTGTTAGGGGTTAATAGGGAGAATATAGTCACCTGGAATGTCTGTTCTGTTTCTTAATCACAGTTGGTTTAGTGTTTTTCATGATAGGTGTAGGAATGTAGGATCTGCTTTCATGGTTACCCCCAATTTTTGCTGGTGTCAGTATGCGTTTTTTGACAAGTCTGACTGGGATCCTGCTAATCAGGACCCCCATCACTGTGCTTTCTCCCTAAATTTACCATGTTAAGTACTTCTGTACATCCACAATTGGCTACTGGTGTACCCTTGCAAGTCCCTAGTATATGGTCCTAAGGTACCCAGGGCATAGGTACACCATGGGTCTCCCATGGGCTGCAGCATGTATTGTGCCACCCATGACAGACCACTCAAACTGTGACTACAGGCCTGCCCTTGCAGCCTGTGTGAGTTGGTGCTTGCACCTCTCACGACAGATATAAGTTTCCTTATAGCTGAGGTGACTACAGCAGGGTGTTTGGTTATAAGTGTGATGGTGCCCCTGCATGAGCAGGACACCCCTACAAACCCCCGGAATCGATTCTCCAGGCTTTGTAAGTGTGTCAGCCATTTTGATACATATAGTGGATATGGGTAAGTTACTTACCTGTAATCCTAGTTCTCTTCCAGGGGTATACTCATCAAAGTCATAAGCACTGAATAATCTCCGCCCACGTGCGGGAACCCGGAGCATATATAAAAATACATATATATGTGTATGTGGTAGAAAAGGAGTACATAGTACGAAATAACACACACATATACATGTATTACATAAAAAATATGCAGCCTCAAACATATCCAATTGGCTAAGAAGCCAGAATTACATGTATTTCTCTAGTATGAAAATGCCATATAAACATATAATGTAAGAGAAGGACATGTACAGTAAGAGCATTCCGCAAAAAACCTTTTATTTTCATCAAGAAAACAGTAATGCCAGGCAATTAGCCCAAATAAGGCTGCATAAATAAATAACATCCCTGTACAGAAAAGGAAAAACTGGCACCTCGCCTTTAAGGCCTCAGAGACTCTGAGCACTATGCCTTTAAGACCTCCAGGAGCCCCTGCTCCCATCATGCACCACAGGTGACAGTTAGGTCAGTTCTTTTGTACGGTATAAGAAACCTGTAGGAACCTGCATCAAAGATGCAAGAATATCGAGTAAACTGTTAATGCTCGTCCGGGGAGGAGGGCGGGTTGCTTATGACTTTGATGAGTATACCCCTGGAAGAGAACTAGGATTACAGGTAAGTAACTTATCCTTCTCTTCCAGGGGATACTCATCAATAGTCATAAGCACTGAATAGAGTAGCAAGCCCATACCCACTTCCGTGCGGACGAGCAAAACACAGAGAACTCAATTGAGATACACATTTTAAACAGTATTTGCAAACAAGTTTCTCAGCGAGGCCTGCCCAACCTGAGCATCTGCCTGCGTGTCAGCATCTAAACAGTAGTGGCGAGTAAAGGTATGAACTGATCGCTATGTAGCTGCTTTACAAATCTCTGTCATGGGAACATTCCTCAGGAGAGCCGTGGTAGAAGCTTTCCCCCTAGTGGAATGTGCCTTAGGCTTCCCCGGAAGGGATTTGTTGGCCAATTGGTATGACAGTAGAATACAAGAAACTATCCATCTAGAAATGGATCTCTTGGAAGCTGCAGAACCTGTATTAACAGGACCATAGTTAATAAACAAACGTTCCGAATTCCTCAGTGTCTTTGTTTTGTCCAAATAAAACTTCAGAACCCTCTTGAGATCTAGTCAGTGAAGAGATCTTTCCGGAGGATTCGAAGGATTCGGAAAAAGTAGGTAAAGTGATAGTCTGATTAATATGGAAGTCCGAGACCACTTTAGGCAAAAAGCTAGGATGAGTTCTGAGAACTACTCTGTTAGCGTGAAACACAGTATAAGGTTCCTTACAGCAAAGCGCCTGGATCTCACTGACCCTGCGAGCAGATGTAATGGCCACCAGGAACGCGGCTTTCCATGTTAAATGCTGTAAGGAAGCTTTATGAATAGGCTCGAAAGGAGACCCCATCAACTTTGTTAACACAATGTTAAGCTCCCAAGGAGGAGAGGGAGACCTGACTGGTGGATAAACCTTTTTAAGCCCTCAAGGAAATCCTTTACCACCGGAATTCTAAACAAAGAAGCCTGGTGGGGGACTTCCTATAGGCTGTGATTGCTGCAAGGTGGACTTTGATAGAAGAGAACTGAAGACCAGATCTAGCCAAATGCAGCAAATAGGGTAAAATCACCTGTTCCTGACCCCGGATGGGATCATGTCCATTGTCCACACACCATAGGAAGAACCGCTTCCACTTGAAGGCATATGATTTCCTCGTGGAAGGTCTTTTCGCTTCTTTGAGAATAGCCATACAGTCTGGATTCAATTGTAGGTGTCCATATTGTATGACTTCAGGAGCCATGCTGTCAACCGGAGGGAGGACAGGTTGGGATGGAATACTCTCCCTGCCTGTTTGGATAGGAGATCCGGGCGGCATGGCAACCTCTTGTGTGGTACTTCCGATAGTTGAAGGAGGTCCGGAAACCACCACTGGCGAGGCCACTCCGGGGCTATTAGGATCATCCTGGAGGTGGTCCTGTACAGCTTGTTGATTACAACTGGTATCAACGGAATCGGTGGAAAGGCGTACAGTAAGCTCTGAGACCATTCGATCAAAAGGGCATTCCCTCGAGATCCTTGTTGGGGAAACCTGGATGCGAAGGCGGGGCATTTTGCGTTTACCGCGTCTGCAAACAGGTCGATGTCTGGCGTTCCCCATTCTCGAAAGATGCTTTGAGCGACTTCGTTGTTGAGAACCCAATCGTGGGCTTCGACGAAGTCTCTGCTGAGGAAGTCCGCCTGGGAGTTGAGAGAGCCCGGTAGATGAATGGCTACTATTGACAGGTCTCTCGCTAGAAGCCAGTTCCATATGGTTTGAGACTCTATGGAGAGTGTCCTTGATCGGGTACCTCCCTGTTTGTTCAAATAATACATTGTCGTTATATTGTCCGTTTGGATCAGAATGGAGCGAGACTTGAACGACGGAACCAGGGACTTGAGTGCTAGATGTACTGCTCTCAGCTCTAGCAGGTTGATGTGGTAGCTCTTTTCGGAGTCGGACCATAGACCTTGTACTTGCAGAGGGCCCATATGAGCACCCCAACCCTGGAGAGAGGCGTCCGTGACTAAAGTCTGGGTTGGAGGGTCCTGATGGAAAGGGACTCCCTTCATCAGGTGCGATCGCTTCATCCACCACCGGATGGAGTCTTTGGCTGATTGATGGAGAATTACCTGATCCTCCCAGCGCCCTGATACTTGCATCCACTGGTCCTCCAAACATTGTTGTAGTGGACGCATGTGTAATCGTGCGTTTGGTACTATAAAGATGCACAATGCCATCGATCCCAGTAGTGATGACACCTGTCGAACTGTTGGGAGATGCGTGTGAAGAAGAGTCAGACATTTTCCTTGGATTGATGACAATCTCTCCTCCAAAGGACACACGCTTGCTTTTTGGTGTCCAGGAAGGAGCCTAGGTAATGGATCTTTTGCGTTGGATTTAGTATGGATTTCTTGAAATTGACGTGAAGGCCCAAGTTGTGGAGAAGCTGAAGGCAGCACGTGAGATGATCCTGCAGCAGAGTTGGAGATGAGCTCTTCAGGAGCCAGTCGTCTAGGTAAGGATATATGAATATTTTCTGCTTGCGGAGAAAAGCGGCCACCACAGTCATACATTTGGAGAATGTTCGGGAGCTGATTTGAGCCCGAACGGGAGAACTGAGTACTGGTAATGTTGAAAAGACACTCGAAAGCGTAGAAATTTGCGATGTTTCTTTGAGATTGGTACGTGGAAGTATGCATCCTGCAAGTCGATGGAGCACATCCAATCCTCTTGATGAAGCTGTGGGAAAATTTGATGGAGTGCCAACATTCGAAATTTTCTCTGCGAATGTACTTGTTCAACAGTCTCAAGTCCAGAATAGGTCTGTATTCTGTGGCGGGGCCTCTTTTTCTTACAAGGAAGTAACGAGAGTAGACTCCTTGATTTCTTTGAGGAGCGGGGACTTTTTCTATAGCTCCTTTCTTCACTAAGGTGTTTATCTCCTTTTGTAACAATCGTTTGTTGTGGTGAGAAATGCCTCTCGGAGGTATTGATGGAGGAGGAGTTATGAATCTGAGAAGATAGCCATTCTGAACTATGTTGATGACCCATTTGTCTTTTGTTATACGTCTCCACTCCTCCAGATGTAATGAAACACTTCCTCCCACCGGAGTGGACAACAGCTTTGGAGGAAGACACATCTCATTGCTTTTGTGGCTGCTTTGGTGCTGTTGACTGTTGTTTGTTTCCACCTCTGCCACGTCCAGGTCTACGTTGCTGGAACTGGGATCTTTGTTGCGTCTGACCTTGGTTCTGCGATGACCAGTTAGATGATTGACCTCGCTGTTGAAAAGAGCGTTTATCATAGGGGCGAAAACGACGACGAAATTCTTTCTTCTTTTCGAGGCCTACAGCCTTGAGAGTATCCAACTCAGTTTTCATTTTTGCCATTTCGTCGTCAGCATGTGAACCAAACAACGATGATCCATTAAAGGGCAGATTGGCTATCTTTCTTTGAGCATCGGGCTTGAGACCTGTGAGTCGAAGCCAGGCTGATCTTCGGGAACAAACGCCATGTGCGTACCCATGAGCTGCCAAATCTGCAGAGTCGGCCGCTGTACTAATGATCTGATTAGCAACCAGGCCACCTTCCTGTACAATCTCTAGAAAATCCTTTTGATCCTCTTTGGGTAATTTGTCTGTGAATCTCGTCAGAGAGTCCCATAAAGACCGGTCATATCGTCCCAGTAGAGCGGCTGCACTAGCCACTCTCATAACGGATCCTGATGTATTGCACATTCGCCGTCCCAAAGAATCCATGTTTTTGCTGTCCTTCTCTGGAGGAGCAGATGACATAGAGGTATTTGCATGTGCTTTTCTGGCGGCGGCGACTATAAGAGAATCCGGTGGCGGGTCAGACCGCAGAAACAAAGGATCTTGGTCTGGGGCCTTATACTTTTTGAAATTCTTGCGGGACCCGAGCCCACTGTGGCAGGTGTCAAAAGTCTTCATCGCAGGCTCTAATAATCCTGGTACCAAAGGTAGAAGAGGCTTTGCAGAAGCCCGATGGTGCAAAGTTTCGAATATAACGGATGTAGAAACCTGAGGCACAGTCATGGTTATATTCAATTTGCTGGCACCTCTACAGAGAACCTCGTTGAATGTCCCCATATCATCAACAGGAGAAACTCTGGATGGTGGGGTTGACGATATAGTAGGGGAATAGTCTCTATACGATGATCTTGTTGATGAGGTCGTTGTAGGAGACCTCTGTCTTCTCCTTGGCGTATGTGATCGGCGGGGTTCTGAGCGTTCTTTTGAACGTGAACGCCGTTTTAATGGAGATCTGGAACGTCTCGGGGACCTACCAGCGGAAGATCTTGCGGATTCCGTGGGAGGAAGTCTTTCAGTAGATCTGGGTTTGTTCTTCCAGTGCCTAATGTCCTCCAACCATCTGGGTGACATATTGATGGGAGGAGATTTGTCTCTCGCCGGAGAGCCCTCCGGTGTAACCTGAATAATAGTTATACCAGGCGAGGAAGAAGCTTCCCTCGACGTCGACCGTGATTTTGAAGATGATTTTTCTAAACCTTCAGCTGGAATAACTTGCTTGTCCCTTGACGTCGAACGCCTCGACGTCGAACCAGAATGAGCCACCACCGACGACGACCGTGGAGGTGAAACTCTTGACGGTGGAGATCTATGGGACGAAGCCCTCGACGTCGGTCTCTTCGACGACGACCGCTGGTGTTCATGCGGTGTCTTCGACGTCGACCCTGCCCTCGACGTAGACCGCTGACGGGTCCGAGAGGGTGAATTGTAGAGACTCGACGCCGACCTTCGAGAAGGTGGCGGAGATCTCGACGTCGACCTCTGAAATAATGTCGACGGACGTTTCGACGTCGACCGAGGTCTATCATGCTTCGAGCCCAAAACATGTCTCGACGTCGACTTACTTTTCGACGGCGTACTCCTCGACGGCGATTTTGCCTTCGACGTCGATCTCGATGTCGGTCTCACTCTCGACGGCGATGTTGCCTTCGACGTCGATCTCGATCTCACTTGGGTCTTAGCTCTCGACGTCGACTTACTTCTCGACGGCGATCTTGTCTTCGACGCCGACCTGACTTGTTTGGTTGGTCTCGACGTCGACGACATGCTATGATGTTTTTCTTACTTCCAGCTTTTGGTGAAGTAGATTTTCGCCGTTTCCTTGGAGAAGAGGGCCCTCCAGATGGATGATGACTTTCTGGGCCACTTTTCTTTCCTTTCACCATCAAGGCTAGAAGTCTGATCTTCTCTCTGTCTTTCAATGTTCTACTTGAAAGTTGACGACAGTGGTAGCATGTCTCTGTGTCGTGAGAAGAAGGTAGACACAAGACACAGACCGAATGAGGATCGGATTTGGCCATCTTCTTCCCACAGGAAGGACATTTATCGAATAAAGGTGGCATATCTGACTAAAAAGAATGGTCAATTAGTCAGAAAAAGACTGGTATTAAAACCAGTAAAAAGAAATATTGTAGAATATTGTTAGAAATATAAATTCTGACTGGAAAAGTCAAAATCAGTTAAGCTCAAGCTCCAGGTTCCTCACAGAAGGAGCCGGAAAAAAGAACTGACCTAACTGTCACCTGTGGTGCATGATGGGAGCAGGGGCTCCTGGAGGTCTTAAAGGCATAGTGCTCAGAGTCTCTGAGGCCTTAAAGGCGAGGTGCCAGTTTTTCCTTTTCTGTACAGGGATGTTATTTATTTATGCAGCCTTATTTGGGCTAATTGCCTGGCATTACTGTTTTCTTGATGAAAATAAAAGGTTTTTGCGGAATGCTCTTACTGTACATGTCCTTCTCTTACATTATATGTTTATATGGCATTTTCATACTAGAGAAATACATGTAATTCTGGCTTCTTAGCCTATTGGATATGTTTGAGGCTGCATATTTTTATGTAATACATGTATATGTGTGTGTTATTTCGTACTATGTACTCCTTTTCTACCACATACACATATATATGTATTTTTATATATGTTCCGGGTTCCCGCACGTGGGCGGAGATTATTCAGTGCTTATGACTATTGATGAGTATCCCCTGGAAGAGAACAGTCATTACGAGTTGTCTAACTATATAGTGGCCTCACCGAACCCGGTCATGTCTGGTATCAAACGTGTTGGAATCATACCCCAACACCGATTCCAGTGTTGGACGTATAATCTCATGTTCTGAGGGAAGGGGGGGGGGGAGGGCTCCCTTGGGGTACCCCCCTGTACTCCCGGTTCCAGCCTTTCAGGGTCTGACAGCAAGCTAGTGCTGCTGCCGACCACAGACATGATTCTGCCCTCTTGCTGCTGAGCCAAGCTCGAGCAGGAGAAGGTAGAGCAATAGGTTTCCTGTTGCAGGGAGGTGTGATGCCCTCCTTGCATACTCCAGTTTGAGCCAGTTCAGGGAGCACTTGGCTCCCGCTCTGGCGCAAAACTGGACAAAGGACATGGGAGTATCCTCCCCTCTGTCCAGCCCCTCCTCTGGGAAGTACCCCCCCCACCCCCCGAGTCATCCTAACCCCTTTCCTAGGGTATTGAAGGGCTTACCTGTGGGTGGGTCCTCAGATTCGTTGTGGGACAAGACTCAAGCCTGAAACCACGTCACTCTTCAACCGTCTGAACACTTGGACTTCGCCTGGAACCAAGATTGCATCATGGAAGACTCCTGCTGCTCCTGGTCTCGCTGTTCTGTAAGTCTTCTTCATCATCTGTGTTTCTTCCAGGGTCTTCAATAGACCTCTGGGCATCAAGGACACCGAAGTAATCTCCCTTGGAACGAAAGGAGTCACTCCCCTGCATCTGTAGGTACCGCAATGAAACTGACTGGTCTGCTGCTCCTGACGTTCCAGTGACTTCGAAAGGCTCAGCAACATAGGTGGTGGTTCTGCAACTCCCTCGAGGCCTGACCTGTTCTCTCTGCAATTGTGAGGCCAGTATACCTCGCCGGAACTGCTGGGACCAAACTCCGCCACAGCGTCGACTTGCTATTGCCAAGGCTTGTTGGCTCTGTACTCCAAAGATCTTCGGGCTACAAGAAGCTCCAGCATCCAGCATCTCTTCCTGCCAAATACAGCATCCTCACCGCATCCTCTACACCGTGGGCCTTCCTTCTTGGTGAGCTGCTCGAGGTCCTCTTGCGACTCCTGTGCCTTTGGCCTGTAGGTCCCCCTGAGGGTCTTCTTCTGCTCCAGTTGACTCCA
Source organism: Calotriton arnoldi (assembly GCA_963921515.1). NCBI lineage: Eukaryota > Metazoa > Chordata > Amphibia > Caudata > Salamandridae > Calotriton > Calotriton arnoldi. The sequence continues at coordinate 232,116 of CAWUFW010009633.1, forward strand.
CTGCCTTGCTCGGGCCGGCTCTGACTCTCCTGTTTGTGGTGAGTCCCTTGGACCTTGCTGGTCTCAACGTTGCTCCTTCTACGCTCTCCATGCCTGTTGCGCTGCCAAGGCTTGTTGGTGCTCCCGCCGGACACCAACGCCCTGGTTCTCTACTTCCACCGTGGGACAGCTCGTGCATGGCTCCTGCTCTTCCACAGCATTACCTGGTCCTCACAGCTGCAGCAACAAGATCACTGTCAACACTTCAGAACAGACCGACATCGGCGGGTTATTGCTCTTCTGTGCCTCCTGGTCACCTGCAAGTGGCATAGACTCTTTCCACTCTGCTTACAGTTTTCCTCTTCAAGAATCCACCCACGGATTCCACAGGACTCTTGCACAGTCTTTTCCAGCTGCATCTTTACTGAAGTCCTCCATTGTGGTCTACGGCGGTTTCCGACGTCACTTCGCACCTATGCATCCGGCTTCCCTGGTGTAGGTATCCTGGTTCCTGGGGTTTCAAGCGGGTGGATTGACTCTCCAACCTTCTGTCTTCCACAGGTTTTCTTCAGGGTCCACTGGGAAGGGTCCTTCTTAAAAACTGCAACTGTGACTTCCGCATTGACTTCTATTGAACACGCAGCTGTGTTTCCACTCTGCACACAGCCTCCGTGGGGTTCCTAGGTACTTACCTTGGGTGGTTCCTTGTGTCCCCAGCTTCTCGGAGTCTCCTGGACCAAGTCCCGACTTCAGTAGCAATTAGCATTCCACTTTCTTAATATAAGGTTCAGTCTCCCCATGGAGACCACTGTATTTTGTGCAACTTACCCTATTACAATTTAAGTATTATTGTGTATTTGTGTTTATATCTCCGGGTAGGATATATACCAATGTGTTAGTGAGTGTTTTGTAACAAATAGACATATTTTTATATATACACTGTGTGGTTCTTTTTTGTTTAAACTACACTACATGATTAGCCTGGTAAAACAAGCTGCTTAACACTCCTTCAAGATAAGCCTGAAGGCTGCTCCCCACTGCTACCACTTTGAGAGCTTTTAAAAGTTATCAAAGACCACTAAAATCACCATAAGGGTTTCCTGGATTAGTGCAAGGTGCATCACTTAAATAAGTGTGCACCATATACTAAGCCAGCTTCCTACAATAGGTGATTACAAAGGTATACACAGGTTCAGGTTAGGAAGCACCCTTCGGGAATGCTACATCAATATATTCAGGAAGTGTGGGGGGTACTTGCAATTTGTTGGCTAGGAGGTAGGAACATTGAATCAATTATGAGCTAACATTATCACTCTAAGAGATATCCTTACACTCAATGTCCAACGCTTGAACTCTCCAATCAAAAGGAAAGACTTCTTATGATAGCTTATGTTAAAAGAGGTTACGAAAGCGCTTTTGCAGGAGATCCATATGGCAAGATCAGACAGCTCACGATTGGTCACCACTTTACCCACTCCAAATTCACTCTTCAGCTTCCCCAAAACGAAAGGATTCTTGATTATCTTTCACAAAAGTAGACGATTCAAAGTGGAGGAAACCTAACGAGATAGGGAGTGACAGGTTTTGGGTGGAAGGGACTAGTTGGAAGGAAGAATGCCTTGCTAATTTGCTGAATGCTTCTTAGAGGCCCTGTAGAATTAAACACATCCCAATTCTGATCAAGGCTGATCATGAATCCATTCACAACGTTAGTTTGATTAATTTATTACGAAAAAATGTAAAGTGTGCAATTTTAAATACATTAGTCGCCAAGACCAACTTCAGTCTCTGCACTATTCTACAAACTATACCTCTTCAGCTCTAGTGCAGAGCTAAAGTAACTTAGGAAGTTATCATTACATATCCATGGGGATGTTTACGATATCGAGGAGAAGGGTGGCTGTGTGTAAGGATTCTCGAAGGGAATTTCCCTTCCTGTACCAATGGTTTTTTGTCCTGTTGAATCTGCATGTGACAGGGAAGGAGTGTGCATCCAACTGGTCCTCTATGCAAGCCAAACACCCGAAATACAGAAAATGCGGCGGTCAATAAAACAGCCACACCAGCCTCAAGCTACCAATCACTGCCGTGCATTCAAGGCTCTGCGCTAAAAGCAACCTCCAGCCCGTTTTACGCAGTTTTAAAGGCGCTCTTAAGTCAGCATAGAGTGGGAGGACGATCTTGCAAGTGCTGCAATTCCCGAATTTCTTGCACTTTCACTGGCTCCACTTCTGCAACTACTGGTAGCGGTTTTCTGCTCAGAACCGATCATTCATTCACTTATTTATGTATGTATTAATTTCCATGCGAGTGAAGCAAGGGAGCTCCACAGTGTTACCAAGAAAAGAAAACATCATATAAAACGTGGTCAGAGAACACTGTTTTAGGTGCAGGGGTCACACAACACCACAATGATTTTCTAAAGTGTTTATCATAGGAGGAGAATATTATTCCAAAGAAACATGAGTGAAACCCTAATAATGGCTACAGGAAAGGGGTGTGTAGTAGGCCAGGGCGGTGAACTTCACTCCGTTTGCGAGTGCAGAAAACTCCGCTTTGCGATCACGAACGGTAAGTTAGCGAGCGCAAGCTGCCGCTCGGGTAGAATTTCTACCCGAGCGGCAGGAATACCAGCACAAACTGCAGTTCGCACTGCACTCCGCCACTCGCGGAACTTCTCTGAGTTTTTTTGTAACTTCGCGGAGGTCCGCGTAGCAAAACTCCACGAACTACGCCCAGGCCTAATGTGTAGCTCCTTATCTAACCACCATAACCAATATGTTGCTGGCATGCAGAGAGAGAAAATGAAAGCAGGTGTGGGCCTGCTTCCCAATCTACCCCAGGAAGGCATACCATGAAACGGTTTCCTGCTTTTTTCAGCCCTGCTTCACATGGATTCCATTTATCCGATTAGTCCTATCTAAAAAAACAGTCTGTTTTGTTTGTCAGGAAACTCTTTTCTGAACCTAAAACCGGTTCAATTTAAACAAGCAGTTTGACCACTACAACGGCCTTGCAACATCTCCCACCACAAACTAAATATATATATATATATATATATATATATATATATAAATATATATATATATATATGAAACCAGGATCCCAAAGAACGACCGCGGTGGGCCAAACAAGGGCACAGACTCCAGTTGAAGATGCAATATAGAGAATTTATTGTCTTAGCATGTCAGGATGACGCGTTTCGCCCACAAGCCTTGATCATATATATATATATATATATATATATATATATATATATATATATATATGACCAAAAACCTCATACAGACACAACAAAGCAATAGTACCTTTCTATCACACGTAGTAGCTGTGTGATGTGATAATTCTTTATTAAGTTAATTAAAGCTATAACAATATACCAATAAAACTAAGTGTGTTACAACAGATAAAATATACATATTAAAAGTTTTGATTTGCCAATGATATTAAAAGTTTTGATTTGCCAATGATACAGTAAAAAGAAAGGAAGAGGTATGTAATCGGTTTTGTGCAGCATGATCTTAAAGTGCTATTGTGCTTTTCCCATCAGTCTGTTTCTTAGTAATTTCTCGTACAGAAGTAAACATTTTACTGAGTTACAATTAAGCTGTGGGTCATTCGGATCGAGACATTTTAATATTGCAGATCTACAGGTGCGGATTACCCTAATGTTACAATTAAATTTTTTTTAATAGTAAAAGCCGGTATGATTTTAAAACTGGGCAAATGCATATTAAGTGGATGAAGTCCTGCTTTGACGCTCCGCAAAGACTACATTACTTTGGTCCATTATATTTCCAGCTTGGTTGGTCTACATTGGACAGTAGTGATCCAAGACGTATTGCTAGTAGCTTTGTTTTTAAGTAGAGGGAGTATGTCAAGCACAAGTATGTTGCAGGTTGCAGTTTTGTATACGATTGCAGGACCATCCATGCATGGGCGCGCTTACTTAGTGTGTTTTTGTCTTCCATTAGCGAGTGCATTCTGGCCGCTTTCTTCAAAGTTTGTTGAAAAGATGAGAACTGTAAATTCTGTTGCAAGAGGCCTGTCGCGTTTGTGAGCTTTAAAGATAACTGTAAATACTTGGTGTCAGCAGACTGAGGGTCATCTTCTTGTGCCCTCCAGAGGGCGTTGTTGAGTGGGTTTTGTGATTTATCCAGATTATGTACCATGTTTTTATTGATACATATCTTCTATCTAAATACTGCTGCTGCAATCCGAATTCCAAACGGACCTGCGCCTACTGTTTTATATGTCCGTATTTGGAGACTTTCCATTATTGCTGCGTCTTTCCCATGCTGGGTTACACTTGCATAGGCCACAGTTGGCAAAAGTTTCGCTTTAATGACTGCTAGTAATGGCGCAAACGACTGTCCTTTTAAGCTCTTTGCGATTGAACAGAAGGCAAATATTAGGCCATTTCCTTTTTTCATTAGGTTCTCGTTGTGCATTTGGAAAGTAAGTCAATTGTCTTTATATAAACCTAGGTACTTGTAATTGCTGACCGCTTCCTGTTTTGTATTGCCAAGTTTGAATAGTAGTAGTTTCTGGGCACGATGACTTATAGTCATGACTTTTGTTTTTGTTGTGTTTATTTCTAGCATATTTGCCTTGGCGATGTGCCCCAGTTCATTGATCGCCCTTTGAAGGCATATTCTTGGTAGCTTAGCAGCACTATATTGTCAGCATAAGATGTGTGTATAAAAGGTAGTGTACCCAAGCGTGGAGGATGCGAGTTAACCTGATCTAGCATTCGCAAGAGATCAGCCATAAAAAGGTTGAACAGGTGAGGCGCTAGAACGCATCCTTGTTGTAGTAACTGTGAGTTTGGTCTCAATGACCATCTTATGGCCTATGCAGTGCTGTTTCTAAAGCCTGTAGTGTTTCATATTGTTTGCACTACTGCATAACAAACTAGGAGGATGATCTGAATCCATGCACTGGTCTCTTCTGTTTGCCTGCCCCATTTCTTTTCTACAAGACAACCCAACTATCAAAAGGCGTTACCTGAAATAATGCCCAACATGCACGTAGCAAAGCTCAGGTTTGGAGAATAATCTGCTATCAATAACATACAAACATGAACAGAGCCAAAGACATACTACACAACCACCCAATCAGTACATTTTATACAGTCCTCACCATATACACCCAAAACACTTTCGATGGGCCATAACCGCCTATCATCTCATTCCCAACAGTACTTTCCACTCAACAGTTCCCAAAACACAATACCGTTCTAAGCAGCACCAAAGCTATACAGTAGGTACGAGGGTGCCAGCTCAGCGACATTTTCCCCTCATTGCACCAAAGTACATTTTAACCACATTCAGATTAAGCTAACATAGACATACCACACCCTCACCACACAACTTTACATCATAGTTGATAGACCCAGCAGTTTCCGCCTGGCTGGGAGGCATCGAAGCCAGTCAGAATCCACCGTTCTAGACAGGATGAGTATGATAAACGTGCCGATAACCTGTGCTCACCCTCAAATAGCTTGGCACTAAGCAGTCAGGCTTATCCTCAGGGCCCAAGTGTAAAGTATTGGCACAATACCACCCTTGCAACACACTGCAGATGCTACTAAAAGACTCCCCACCATATGTATAAACCACTGGTCTTTGTATTACACACACACAACGAAATCAACATGATATATACATTGAAATCAAAACGATCTGCACATTGAATACACACTTTACAGTTATATGCAATTGTCAAACTTTCCCATTAGCAGCAGAATGGCATAACCATATATGCCCTATTCAGAGGTAATCAACAAACACAAAATTCCCATATCCCAACATTTGCAATGGTCAAGAAATCACAGGTCTTTGACCCAGCCCCTCCAGCCAACCATACACGTTTCCCCTGCTGGCAACACATTGATTAGAATGTGGGAACCATCTAAAGTGGAAAGAAAGAGTTACTTAGTCCATCCGGATTAGGTCTCTAGCCGCCCGACAGCACCTGCACAAGTGCGGAATCGATACACCACCCCCCCAGTAGTCAAAGGGTTATGCCCAAGAAGCTGGTGCACGTCCAAATCTGGAGAACTGTTTCCCATCAGGCGGAGGTGCGAGCTGCCGTAGCTCTCAACAGCCAGCGGGAGGTGCCCACAAGGCACAACAAAACCACTCGGGCCCCATCCCGATGTTCTCCATAGCAAAGCACCTTGTGGCGTGGGTTCAGGGAGAGGGAGCCAGCGGCCATGGACAGAGGCCGCAATGTCAGGCACTGTCGTCCTGATCTGTGATGGTGCCTTTTATCTAGCGCACATAGGATACCCCTCTGTCGAGTCTTTTATGTGCTGCATACAGTGTCAGGATCCTGCGATTCTGCCATTAGGTGGTGCTATGTGAGGACCTTCTGAGAGCCTGCTGCCATCATGAATACTAGTTTGGAACCTGTGCTGAACTTCAGTGTTCAAACCCTCTGGGAAATCAGATCCACTCCGGATTCCATTACAGGGTTTACATATCAACCACTAATGCATTATGGTACTTGTATACCTTGCCTTACCATGAGAGCTGGAGAGGAGACTTTTGGTGAATCATATTATACTTGGAACTCTGTCTTACCTCTTCCAGCATGCCCATGTGCTCCTTTGCATGAATTCTGGTCATATTCCAAAACTAGATCTGATCCATGTTCCACTATGGATTTTCGTTCTGCCTAATGGTAGCTTCCAGGAACCTCTGTGCACTCCTTCAGGCAGAGAGCTGGAGGAGGGGCTTTGACTGCTCTGACCTGCACTGTGCTGCAGCTTGCACCTGTTCTGAATTCTAACCACCCTGTGTGGCTGTGAGGTGGGAGTAGTGATTTAAGCCTGGCTTCTGCATTCAGGTCATGTGCTTCAGCTGCTGTGGCTGGGAGCTCCTGCTTTCTTCTCCAGTTGCCTGTACTGCTGAATCCTTGAAACCTTGAGAGGAGTTCCTGATTCCTGCTACTGCTTTTTGCAGTGTCCTGCTATCCTGTGGCTGCCCCGAGCAGCGTTGTCCTTATGTGTTTCCCTTGTTTCTCAGTCTCACCCTCCTTTCTAGCCTGATATTCTGATTTCTGTGTTTTTCCCTGTTGGGCTTCTGAGCACGTATTCTCAGAGTTGGCAGTGGTTCCCCTTAGTTCCTTGCTCTGAATCCTAGCTAGTTTCCTTGTACCAGCAGGGCATTACTTGTTCCAATGCCTGTGGGGTACATTCTTGAATTCCTAGCTCTGAATTATCGTAGTTACATTTTCCTTGTACCAGCAGGGCATTACTTGTTCCAGTGCCTGTTGGGTACAGCCTCGAGTTCTTTGCTTTGAATACTAGTTCCAGTTTCCCTGTACCAACGGGGCCTTACTTGTTCCAGTGCCTTGTTGGGTACATTTTTGAGTTCCTTGCCCTGAATCCTAGTTCCAGTTTCCATGCACCAGCAAGGCATTACTTTTTCCAGTGCCTGTTGGGTACAGCCTTGAGCTCTGTGCTCTGAATCCTAGTTCCAGTTTCCCTGTACCAACAGGGCATTACTTTTTCCAGTGCTAGTTGGGTACAGCCTTGAGTTCCTTGCTCTGAATCCTAGTTCCTGTTTCCATGCACCAGCAGGGCATTACTTGTTTCAGTGCCTGTTAGGTACATCTTTGAGTTCCTTGTTCTGAATCTTAATTCCAGTTAATGGGGCATTACTTGTTCCAGTGCCTGTTGAGTACAGCCTGCCCTCGATTCCTGTTCTTGATTTCTGAAGCCCTGTCCATAATTCCTTGACTTGTTTTCTCTTGGTCTGATTGCTGTCTTGTCTGTCCTGTATACTGGATATTCTTTCCACTCTGGCTTTCTGTTCCACTCCAAATTCGGTCCACTGTCTTTTGCAGTCCATATCCGTTGACAGTGTGACCGCTGGCTTGGTCTCTGTTCTGATCAGGTTAGGGACAGACTTCTGTTATTGTGCCCAGGTCCTTTGGAATCTCATCTGTCTCAGTGTTGTTGTCAGTCTCGGTCCACCGTGCACTGAGTACAACAGTCTCTATACAGCAGTCTCCAATATGACTTTGCTGTATGACTGTTGTTAAGAGCAATCTGCTGGTGTCAGTCCAAAGGGCTAGACCCTTAGCTACCAATAGACCTCTTGTTCATATACCAGCGCACCCTTTACTTTGATCATACTTTGTTCTGGTCTATCTCCTGCTCTGTGTTGTTTAGTGGCCTCAGATATACTTTGAGTACCCTGGTATTACCTTGCTTTGTCTCCTTTCTAAGTGTTACCTCTGGAATCACTTGGCCCTGCCTTCGTTCCCTGACACACACGTCCATAGGTCAAAATCTGTAGGCATGTCCTACATGTGGTATACACAACCATGCACATTACATACAAGGGCATTGGCCACACTAGCATGGTCTGAGGCAATTCCCTGTTTATCGCACGCAGGAGTAAGGCTTTGCATTTTAAACACTAAAGGTTAAAGACTGAAAAAAATTTACAGATTTTTTTTTTTTTTTTAGCCATGCCTTTGACCCCGCCCCCACGCTCACTCACCTTGCCCCAGTTTGCATGCAGCCTCACAGTACCCATACTTTTTAGGTCTTGCCTAGGCAGCGCTTGTGCGGTCTCTTCGAGACATGCTGTATTCAGGTATGAACTGTAAGCTCCGCCCATTTTCCCGCACATCTTTTCAATTGGCTCCTGTTACTGTCCTTTATATTGGTGACTTTTGATTTGTGAATAGGTTTAGTACTCCCTTCTTAGTACCTTCTTTTCTCATGTTGTAACCTCCCATGAGGACAACTTCTCTTACATGTGTTGTTACTCAGTATGCTTAATTTACAGTCTGTGAGCACTATTTTCTTCAATGACTTTCTCCTATCTGCTGTTACAGGCACGACATACTCTCCTGCAACGTAATGTTTTTATTTTTGCAGCGCAGAACGCCATGCTTGGATTTTAACAATGGCAGCCGCACAACTATTCTTTTCTTGTACGCAGCTCACCCAACTCTATTTCTGCAACACTATGTTTTTTTACCCCATCGTGGCACTGCGCGCTTCATTTTTAACAATGGTAGCCACGCGCCTTTCTTTTCAAAATGCCTGGCTCGCCAGACTTGCACCTTTGCTGAAACTTGTTTATATATATATATATATTTTCGCAGCACGGCACGCTTTAACAATATTGGCTGCGAGCCTTGCTTTTCTTCAGCGTAAGCAGGGGCTGAGAGCGGTACCTCGCCACAGCTTGAGGAGAAGTCCTCAAAACGCATCCGAGGATGCCGCTCCCTGCTCTCCTCCAGGGCAGCTGATGCTGCCTCAGAGCCCCGCCAACGCTGCAGTTGCGCGGCTCACCCGACTTGCACCTCTGCTGAATCTTGTTGTTTTATAAAAAATGTTTTTTGGGGCAGCGCAGCACGCTTTAACAATAGTGGCTGCACGCCTTGCTTTTCTTCACCGTAAGAAGGGGGGTGGGACCGGTCCCTCGCTACAGCTTGAGGAGGAGTCCTCAAAACGCACCCGAGGACGCCCCTCCCTGCTCTCCTCCAGGGCAGCCGACGCTGCCTCAGAGCCCCACCAGCGCCTCAGAGCCCCGCCAGCGCCGCAGCAGCTTGGCACTGTGTGACCATGCACACTCCACCCGCCATACACCCAGCTCTGATTCCGACATCCTGGGAGTCATATTTACTTTTTTATTTAGCAAATGTGTTTGCACAACACACACACAGCACTGCAGTGCTGACAGGAAAGTGTTTCCCTTTGTGGCATCGCGACAATACTTCACACACACAGCACTGCAGTGCTGGCAGCAAAGCGTATCATTTTGTGGCTACGCAACAAAACTTCACTGTCAGTGACAAAAAGCGCCTGGCTACGTGGTGCTAGCGCCCACCTTTATGTTTAAAAACAAGTTTTCTTTTTTGATTAGTTTACAATAATGTATTAAACTATCACTGCACGGAGCTTGCCTTATATTGTATTTTTCAAACTTCGCACAACACGTATGTTATGTTTAGGGGCTTCGCACACCAGTACATTATCTCCAACTGCTTTTACTGTTAATGCACCAAACTTTTTGTTCAATGATTTTATCCCTAATGTCTGCTTAGCTTCGTGGCCCTACCCACATACCCATGTTGTTGTGTTGTGGCTAAGCCAAATCTCTTTACTTTTTCAAGTAAGGTAAATACCGTAATAGCCCAGTATAAATATCAGTTGTGTAAAAAAAAACAAAAAAACATTGATACCTCTGTTAGGCTACACTTCATTTTTGTAGGTCTAAACACTTATATGGTCCCAAAGGCCTCCACACTCCAAACCAAAACACATAGGTAAAGAAAATTGTCATTTACAACGCCAGTAGCTCTAACTCTCGCAAATGCGAGACCTATTGCATTGCAGATGGCTACTTTTTAATGCACTTCGACCACTGTTCCAGACATGCCCCCACCTTCCAACCCCTCCCCCCCCCCACCCCCTCCCGGCCAGCACCCCCACGCTGCATGTTGTTGCACTGCTGTAAACCGACTCATCCAGCGCGATTCTTACATGGGGGGGGGGGGGACAGGAACTGCAGCAACCAGATCGTTGCTATCCTTGAATTTTACACACTTCCACAATGAAGTCAAACCATTTAAGCAGATAATAAAGGACGGGGTGGGGTGGGAGGAGGGCAACTGGGAGGAAGTAGAAGACAAAAATTGAATCGATGAAAAAAACGGCTACTTGTGTTGATTTTCCGAGGCATGGCAATTATGTAAAAATATATATATTTGGGTTCCATTGTGTGCTGTGACAATGTCAGCGCAATCTGCCAGCTTTTTTTAAAGCTTTCAGCAGAACATGCATTTACTCGTGCATTCTCAAGCACCAGAGGCATCTATTTAAACACGGCATCTAATTATGCCCGTGTCCCTTTTTTTCAATATCCAATCAGAATGGGAACAAGACATCATTTACAGAAGGACAAAAATATGGACATGTAATCTGAGGATTGAAAAAGAGATGCTTCTTAATTGGGGCTTAAAGCATACCTATGAAAATGTATCAGAGAGCCACAATGATCCCCAAACACTTTTTACACTAAGCAAAACAAGCACTGGCAAAGCCACGAAGTCTGGCGTCGGCTGCCAGCATCTTGCCTTTGTCAATGCTTGTTTTAGTTTGTCAGTTTTAGCAAAACGTTTTTGTTGGCAGAGTTGAGGAAACCTTGGCTAAAAGCAACAATATTTTTGGGGACTCAAAAAGCACACATTGCCATTTGCCATAGTACTGCCTGACATTATACTTTCTGCTTAAGAGAGCCTTCTGTACATTAATGGAGCCAAGACTGAGGTCATGAAGAACATTAATAGACCAGCACCTGTTAGCGTGTAACCCCTCCCCACCATACGTCTACCGCAGTCAACCATTGAGAAAGTAAAGAATTTAGGAATCCATTTCAAATCTGAGATTTCTTTTTCTTTCCTCGTGAATGCTGTGGTCAAGAGAATTCATTTTTAACTTTTCGGCTCTGGAAATCTTTCCCTCTCTTCCAAACGAATCACACAGTTGAGGTGATGAGTACCCAGGTGACGGTTCGCTTTGATCAATGCAACATAACCTACTCCGGTCTAACAAAGATATTCCGCAGCAGACAGAAAGGCTCCACAACCAAGTTGCCAGAATGAGCCTCATCACATCAGACCTTCCCTGAAGGCACTTGAGGGGCTCCCAGTGAGTGGAGAATCAAATTCAAGGTTTTTTTTATCTTACAAAAAAGCATTTTGCGGCAAGATCCCAGTGTAGTTACAGACAGGGGCAGCTCCTCCGCTATGGTGGAGGAGCATCGCCCCACTGCTTTTAAGCAGTGGGAAGCAGAAAACTAAAATCATAATAACTTTGCGTTATCATTTTTCCTGCTGGTTTGTGGGTGGGTGGGCGGGGCTGCTCTGCTCTTGGAGCAGGGCAGGGGAGGAGTGGTTTGCCCAATCCTAAGTGCGCAATGACTGTTTGGTCGGGCCGCCCAAACCAGTCATGCGCACTTTCCCCGTTCTCCATGCAGGCTGCATTACAGCCTGTATGGAGAACAAGCCTAGGCCCCCAATCCCTGGTTGAGCGTCAAACCAGGATGCTCAAAACCAATCACAACGCTGTATTGCGGCATTGTGCTTGGTTAGTGGGGCCTGCTTTTCTGTTCCTCGACGTGCTTGAGGAGAGCTGGAGCAGAGACGTGGGATCCAACCGGCGGCAAGGTAAGTTTATTTAACTTTTTTTTTTCTTCTTCAATCAATTCATCCATGCGCGTCTTCCTTGAACCCGAGAGCCATGCCAGTCGCCCCTGGTTACAGAAACTTGCTACCCACTACAACTCATACAATGTAGGGCTCCTAGATAATCTACTCCAAAATGAATCACCTAAAGACCCTTTAAACGACTGAAATATGGAGGGAAGACCCTTGGGTTTCAGGGTTCTAGGTTGTGGAACACCCGAGGTTCATTAGTGAGGTCATGAGGGTCAAGACTTTGAAAATAGAAACTTTCCTTATCATAAACTAGTGGACTCCCCCTTTTTGGGGGCTGTGACGAAGAACACCAGACAGAGCCTTCATTTTTCTTATTGGAGCTGAATCCCTTTCTCACACCGCTTCCTATTGCACCTCTTCTGTTCAGCATTGTGCTCTGAAGTAACCACAAGGCTACAATTAGCACCTTACAAAAAAACTTCTGTATAAATAAGTAAATATGGCATTTAGTGAGGCAAGTTGCAATCTATACGCAAGTTCAATAACTGGCCTCTCTATAGATACATCTTATGCATGGCATTCCCCCAGATTTTTGCCTTCTTTTGTGGAATCTGTTTTTGTTGACCATAGGACCCTGCACACTTCACTCCTGCTAACCAGTGGTAAAGTACATGTGCTCTCCCTTTTAAACCTGGTAAAATTGGCATATACCTATTTGGCACTTTTAAGTTACTTATATGTACCTAGCATATGGTACCATATGTACCCAGCGCCTGTAAATTAAATTCTACTAGTGGGCACCCACTAAAGTATCACTGTAAAGCGTGTCTCGAGGCCTGCCTCTGCAGCCAGGGTGTGCAGTTGTAAACTTAAACTGCCATTTCGAACTGGCAAAACAAATCTCTTGCCTGGCCTAAACCTTTCTCTTTATTACCTAAAGTCACCCCTAAGGCAGGCCCTACATGTCCATAGAGCAGGGTGCATGGTATAGGACACATATATTTAATATTTTACATGTCCTGGCAGTGAAAAAAAACCAAAGTTTTTTTGACTGTGCTAAGAGGCTGGCTCTCTCATAGGAAAACACCGAGTTACATTAGAACAACTTATAATGCTCAATTCTAGTTTGGGAGCAGCTAGAAAAATGATTCATTGACTCATTTTAATAGCAATTTAAAATCCAACTTAATGGTCAAATTGGATTTTATATTACTATTTTAGAAATTACTCCTTTAGAAAGTTGTCATTTTCCTGCCCAAGTCATAAGGGCCTTTTTGCCAGTGTCCATTGTTACCTGGCTCCTGATGGTTCCCCCGTGGAGAGATGTGGATTGCTCCTAGATAGTGGACAAAAGAATTGGTTATGGGAGGTGTTTTACTTGCGTGACCAGTATGGCCTGGGGGCTGTGCCCAGCCCCTTCCTGAACTTCAAGGATATATACCCTGTCACTGGCAGACATAGATCACACTTAGGCCTGAATCCCTTTGTCTTCCAAGTAAGCTTGGCTCTAAACCCAGTGGGAGGGGGAAGCTGCCCCAGAATTGGTTTGGAGTGACCATAAGGAAGGGTTTGCTCATTATCCTAGCCACATCTCTGGGTGGGCACAGTGAGCTCTGACCAGGGAAAGAACATTTTGCCATTTTGGATTTAGGCAGAGAGGCACACTGTGGGATAGTTTACAGCAGAACACACAGGAAGTGCTATAAAAGTGGGTAGGGTCACAACTGGGAACTTTTACCCCACTGGGCAGGAAGCAGCCAGGAGTTTACCCCACCCACAAGCTTGCACTGGGCATAAATGCGGCATCCCCAGTACACTCCTCAGAACACTCCTGGACCTGTGAAGATAAGAAGAATGACAGCCCTACTGTCTGAAATCTGAAGGAAGACTGGAACTGCTAACCTTGAATTTAGGACCCCAGAAGTGGCTCTAATGTTCAGTTGGCTGACCTCCTGTTTGAGCTACAGGGACACAACAAGCTTCCAGAGGTCCTTCTCCCTGTAACTGCCCAGCTGACCAATACCATTTGGACGTGCCCTGGACCCTGCTGCTGGCCTCTGTTGGAATGAGTCCTGACTCCTAAGTGGTGCCCCCAGGTCCTGCATCCTATGCTGGTGTTGGAGTGTACTCCTCCTTTCCCCAAACTGCAAGAAGTGGGACTTGGAAAATGCTGGAAATTCAGTCCTGACACAGGCATGAGTAAAACCTTTGTAGAGAAAGAGTTTCACCCTGGGGGTTGGGGGTGGGTGTATTTTCCAAGTGAATTTGCACTTGCTCCGCGAATTTTCATGAAAGCAAGCATATCTTGTATACTTAGTCATATAAAACAGAAACTCATAAACGCTTGCTAGGAGTATGCTTAAAACCCTGCAACTGATGCATACAACAAACTATCATGAATTCCTCAAAGTAGTAAATCTGCATAGCGATGTTGTGACATTCTTTAAGAAGGACGCCCTTAATTATTTTATTACATGTCGCCTATAATGCCTTTACACTGTTTCTTCATTAGATTTTTTTTTTTTTTTAAGTATCGGCATCCAACAAACACATTTTCTTGAACAATGCCTTAAGAATGCTCTTTAAAGTTATCTTTAAAAACTGCGCAATACTTTAGCAAAAGTGTATATAACCTTTGTGCATTTTTTCAAACTGCAAATATCTTCTGGGTATTTTTTTTTAAAAAAAAGCAAATTGCACAATAGTTTAGCAAAATTGTCTAAAACCTTCAACCGTTTTTTTTTCAAATTGCAAATATTTTTTAGATACATTTTCGTTTGAAAGGAAACAATTACCACTCTTGCTTCAATTCTTCTGCATTTAATTACATATAAGAAAGGACCATTGTCGGAGCATTATGAATTGCCACACATTACATTTTGCAAACCTGTACACATTTTTATATTGGAACTACTGTCAGTAATGCAAATTGAGCTCACAGCTCACTGCATTTCCTTAAAGCACTCACCCCAACAGAAAAAGCTTCATCAATAAATCATATACACCATTTTGAACACCTCACATATGGATGCATATCTTTCCTTTGCAGCAGACAATCCTTTTTCCCACAACCACACTCTGGCAGTGTAAACTGACAGCCAAAGGGCTAGTGCTTCACACGTTTGGGTTGGGTCTTTTTGCCCACTAGACAAAATAAACATGAAGATGTGTTGTCCTAGTCCTCAAACAATATGTCCTGGGCATTAGGCATAGTAATTCGACACCTCCGGTCGCTGCCCGTGCAGCCTAACTGGGACACTATTTTCCCCCAACTTTGCAGGAGTCCAGGCACCAATGTAAAGTAGTGTGTGGCTGACGTGTGGAAAGATTCACCTGCTTTGGGGCTTGATTGCACTTGTGACAATGATGCCTGCTCATCTGCCCGGCCTCTGCATGCTGTCCTCACACACAAGAGGATCATGTGGGCACACTTGACAATGTAAGGCTTCTACTTCACCCTAACATAAAAAGACATTATATGGGGTCCATAAGGATGGTTCGCTGCCCACTGCCCCTCTATCACATACAAATGGGGTAACCCGAACTGCGTCCAAGGGCCTGGGTACAATGTAGTAAGGACAACAAGAGGTCCTGACGCCTTTGGAATAGCCAAACAGGTTGTGACTCTAGAAATTAATTAGCTGGTTCATTACAAAATTTATTTACATGATCATTACACAGAAAAGGACAACATTTTCATCAAGACACACCAGAGAAAAAGACAAAATAGCTATATTCTGTAGACAAAATCTTATTTATATTCTCTGATTATGAAAATAGAAAAGTCAAAAAAACATAAAGGTATATCAAAATAGACGGTCGCTCTGGGAAAGAGTGCAAAGAAGAAGTGCTCATATGTGGAGTGAATAAGAGAAAGGGAAATTCAAAGAGAAACTGTTGGAGGAGACGGTATCATAATTTTTCACAGTGGACACTGGCTGAACACAGTAAAATAGTGTGTATGGGCCTGTCTACAAAATAGTTTATGCTCTATTCTTCCATATTTTATTTCAACAAATGATGCTGGAATACTCAAAATGCATCATCCAATTTCTGGCTGATAAAACGTATGAGCTAATTAATTTCTAGAGTCACAACCTCTTTGGTTATTCCAAAGGGGGACGTCAGGACCTCTTATTGCCCTTACCACTTTGCCCTTCTGGCACCAAGGAAGCCAGGAGGGTTGTGACGTCACGAAGCTCAACATCATGAATGGCACTCTAGTGTGCCTCACGCATATTACACAAAGATGAAATGCAGCAATTCCATGACCACCTAGAGATATCCTCACAGAGACAGCATGGCAGGCAAAGGCTTCAATCTCACTCACAAGCAACAGTGGGCCTGAAAGAAATTAGATGGCAACATTAACTTGCCATTGTATTGAGATGAAAGGCTTTAAATCTACTGACAGCCAAGAAAAGTCCTCACAAACACCCATTTACAAATGGCCATATTATGTCAATAAAGTTGTCCAATAAAGGTGTCCTGTGGCACACATCTATTCCCCACGAGTGTGCCATATGTCCCAAAGGTGTGACCCTTCCCTAACCGCTCCTTCTCCAAATATGCAATTGCTAAGCTAAAATGCTACAAGCCAAAGAAGTGATTTCCTATTTCCCAAATGTGACAACATAATTTTTAACTGAAAGTTCTGTGATGTTGTATAAAAGTAAAAAATGTACGCTTGGAATCTCCAATAAAATGTGAAGAATTTCTTGTGCCAGCTCCCCCTGCAACAGTCCTCCTGTCCAGCTGGCTCGCGGTCCGCTACCCTCTGCTGCCTTTGGTTCTGTGCCTCCTCTGTTTGTTTCCTGCCTCTTCTCTGCTCGCTCCTGCCCTCTATTTTGCCTCGTTCTGCTCATTTCTGACCTTTATTCTGCCGCTTCTGCTTGTTTCTGACCTATATTTTGCCTCTTTCTGCTTGTTTCTGACCTATATTTTGCCTCTTTCTGCTCGTTTCTTACCTTTATTCTGACGTTGCATCCACAGCGCCCAGATACCCCTAAGGGTGGAAGAGCTGCACTATACAAATGTTGATTGAATGTTGACTGAAGAAGTCTGACACATCAGTTATGTCAATAATGATGTGATAAGCAATATCACCAGTGATGTTATCGCTACCACTGATGAGTTTATCTGTGATATCACTTGCAAAGTAATGAGCACTGCATGGATGCAGAATGGTGCGCATGAAGTTGCACAGCTGAGCATACCAAGCCATTTCAGTATTTTTTAGGTTTCCAAAACAAGCATAATGTCACTGTAACTAAAGCTTTTTCAAGGAGTTTCTTTCTTTGCTTACATATGCCAGTTTGTGATTTTACTAATGAACCACAACGTACCTCTAGCCCGACTTTTTCAAAGGGCTTCGTAGTTTGTACTGGTATAGAGAACCAATGCCCATATTTACCACAACTAGCTCTCACTTCAGGTTCAACACCTATGGAGCAATGTGCTTCCCTAAAACCCAAAGTGTTTCAGCGCCTTGTCAAGGGTACGAGGCGTTATACAACTGCAGTGCAATATACTTTGCCCTCCTACGGCATTGCCTTGTAGGCAAGGCCTCACAGGGTTTGATGTTTAATCACACGCTGTGCTCAGGCCACTTCCAGTAGTGGGCACTGGGCTTATCCTGAAACATTAATCCATGCCCAGTGTTACATTACGCACTTGATACGACTACAGAAGACTGGGCACGGCCAATAACCCCTACCCGTGGCCGTCAAACTCACTGAGCAAAGTTAGATGGACCCATTTTGTTGCTAGAAAGGTTTGTGCAGATTTGTCGAGTGGGACCAAGGTTACAAGAGGGTTGAAAGTGCTTTGTCCGTGGCTGAATGCAGCACCAGTGTGCATCCTGCAGGCACTAGCAAAGATGGGCTCGGTAGCAGGGCCTGGTGTTTGGTCCTGCTGGATATACTATAACTGCACAGCGTCGTAGGGTTAAGATAAAGGAGACCATTGGAAGACTGTTGCATGGAAGCTGCTGCTGACACACCCAGAGGTTTTAGGTCACTTCCATGCAATACTTCAAGTGGGGAATTTGAAAGGAACAAATATGTTTTGAGACCCCTATTGCGGTTCTGTCTATACTACTGCTACCCCGTTAACCAATCCGAACAAAGCTTTACAAAAATGTATAACTTTTGTTAACAAGCATTGGCATTGCCAATAGGTCTCGCCTTTGGGACCTTATAAGTGTTTAGCTATCCAGCACAATATCCTTGGTGCAACAACATCAACTGTTGCATGGCTAAACACTTATAACGCCAGGCGAGACCTAAAAAAACAAGGGGGGGGGGGTGGCGGACGAAGAAGAGAATAACGAAGTTCACTGAAAAGGTGAGAAAGAAGAAGGGATGAGACAGAAGCAGAATGGGTGCAATAAAGGGGCATGGAGTATGTTGTGGTGACAGAAAGAGGCATGAGGTGGAACCAAGACTGAACCACTGGTATTCAGCAAGTCTGACATTCATCAGCATTGGCTGCGGGCAATTTTGCAAACCAAGCACTGATCAGGAGCATATCAATTGCACACACTGAACAAGCACAGTGCATACAACAGCAAATGTTCGCCCCTACCACAAAACAGTTACATGAGCTCTCCTCTGATCCACAGATGCAAAATGGGCATCAGTACAGAAAGTTTGCGATGTGCACAGAATGTGAGGCATGAACGTATTACATGCAAGCTGCCCTCACACATGAAAGAAACAGATCGTAGGAGTATGTGTGTGGGGGGAGGGCGGACAGGAACAATCTGGAGTAGGTAGCCAGACACTCACAGAACACAATCACTACATTTGAAGCAATCAAAGGCAGCTGGTCCAATCCGAGATGGGGGGCGGGGGGGTCCTACCGGTAAGAGAGGAAACTTCCTGGTGGAAGCCACAAAGGAAGGCCTGACTTAGTTTGCCTCACTTAAAATTGCCCAACGCAACAGGATGCACTTCGAATGTATGAACAAAACATAAATAGTCTAACTGTATTCCTCAAGCTTGAATCCTGTAATACCACTCCAGAAACAAAGGACAAAAACGGAAAAATCAAGCAATGCTATGGAAATCAACTTAATTTGGTTGAAATAGATGGAGGGGACTCTTATTCTTACTTCACACATTGCAATTCGGCTAAAATTCTGCGAGCGACTTTGAAAGACGTCACGTTAGTTAAGGGAATCTAAGTACTTTGTAGTCAGCAACCCTGCGTGGGAGATTTTTTTTAAAGGAGGGGTGTTATTCTTCGCATTAAAGTATCTGTTCATATTTACCAGGGCACGAAGAACATGATGAAATGCGGCGCCTCGGTAATGGCGTGAGTGAACATCTCGGCGTTGTAGAGGTGCTTTCCGTGGGGGTCCTCTTCCTTAGCCAGGTTGGAGTCATCGGACTCCCCGCGGGCTGGCAGCAGCGCCGGGCAGAGACAGAGCAGGAGCAGCAGGCACCCACGGGGGAGAGACATGGCAGCCGGTGGAGAGGCCCGAGGAAAGAGAGACCAGCAGAGGAGGAGAGCGACAGGGAGGCAGTCAGCTGAGTAGGCAAGGGGCGGCTGACAGCGGGCCTGTCTGCTCTCTCTCCTGGGCCTGGCCGGCAGTGGTGCTCCTCGTGCAGTCAGCGGCGCTTCATTTTACTGCAGCTGCCGCAAAGCGCTGTCCTGGATAGGTCCAGGGGGAGGCGGAGCCTGCGCTGACGTGAATTTAGAGTAAGCACACACACCGGGAGCTTTCACACTCTGCACTCCGCTTCCAGCCCCTCTATGACCACTGTTGCCTCTCCTACATGTATGCAATTGAAACGGGACATTTCGTTGACATTAATTCTTAAGGTACGCCAGTAATTGCGTACACCTACCACTGAGAAGGCTGATTTAAGTTTGAAAAAGTCAGTGTTCTTTATAAGGGTATAGTAATTAGGGAATGTGGCGTAACAAGCAACGCTGCCGACTTTGGTACTGGGGAACAGGATTCGAGTCTGGCGTCTGCTCAACATCATGTGATTCTAAGCAAATCACTTTGTCTCTTGGGCCTACAAAAAAGAAAATAAATGTTTCCTTGTGCGATGTGACTGGTGCTTATGACAGCTCTATGCCTTCGAGTCCGCACTGCGTTAAAAAAACACAAGCCCGGGAGTGGTGCGTGCGTGCGCAGTCTTCACTTTTCAAGCACTGCACTCGTGCTTGTGGCGCGCCGCTGCTCGCTCCCGCAAGGTGGATGCCGCGACAAGCACGAGTGCAGTGCTTGAAAAAGTGAAGAGCGACGGCTAAAGGCCCTCCTATGCAGCGCATGCGCGCTGTTTAGGCGAGACCTAAAAATGTCGTTAAGATATGAAACAGGGCAGATGTCGGTGGCAATAAAAACGCTTTCACTAGACTAATGTTTTTAACCATAAATAGCACTGAGTGCTTTTATAGATAAATGTTACGAGGAGGTCCAATGATTGGTTTTTCATACTTATCGAGGGAGTAGTACTGTTGAGGACTCCAATCTCCACTGATTTTTCCTCAATTTTGTGAACCTGATATGTTATAAATTATAAACTACGGGGCATATTATCAAGGGCTCTATCGCCACTTTAGCGGGACTTTTTCCCGCTAAAGCAGCGATAATTCAAACGCCCTATTAGCAAGCTGTCGCTAACTGCTGTTAGCGACAGCTTCTAGGCGATAGCGACCGGGTTGGGTGCCGCTTTGCATGCCAGCGATATTTATCGCTAATGGCATGCAAAGTAGGCGTTCCCAACCTAAAAGCGACTGGAAATAGTCGCTAAGGTCGCTATCGTCTATTAGCGAGGCAGGGGAGGTGATTAACGAACCAGCGCTAAACACGTTTAGCGCTGGTTTGTTAACGCCTGGTCTCACCCTGACTTAGCCATGTAATCCAATGGGAGGTGGATTACATGGCTAAATCCCCCTCGCCCTATCGCCAAGCTAACACTGGTCACAGTGTGAATATCGCTTGTTTTCAAGCGATATTCACACTGTTCTCCAGGGTTTCTATCGCTTTGGAGATAAGCGTTGCTGATAGCACGCTATCTCCGCGATAGAAACCTGCGATAGCCGGCGATAATTATCCTAGCGCTAACTGCGCTTAGCGATAATTATCGCCGGTTATTGCTAATAGGCCCCTACGTTTTCTTTGAAAGGTCACATAATCTATTGCTTTGTGAAAGGAAACCGGACGGCTAAATCAAAGCACTACACAGACATTAACTGAAGTCTGGATGTTGAAAATCTGCTACTCCCTTCAGCACAGATGTTTCAACAGGATTGTTGGGTCTGGCTGTAAGAGCATGCTTAGCAGATATGTGGCTATTGACGTTACGCAGAACGGCCAATTATATGAGAAACGTTTTTTGCACGCTGTGAAGGTGCCGGGATAGAAAGGGTCAGATCAAAGCACAGAATTTGCAGGAACAACACTAGCTGCAACAGCGAGAAGTCCGCAAAGTTACCTTTCGAATGCGGCCAAATCCAGGCAATTATGTTTTACTTGGAATTAAAGGATATAAGAAGAGCCGCAGGGGGGTGCTCCTTCCGCAGAGCGTGGGGGTGGACCCCATTCCAAGCCAGGCTTTGCATGCAGAGGGAAAACCTCAAAGAACATCTCTGCCTGATCCGACACGACTCTCTGCACAACTCTTGCAATGGTGAAAGGAGGCGTGGCTTTTGGTGACATGCAGTCAGGGCAGGCTTTGGGTCTGGTAGCGCCCAGTGGGGCAATCATTTTCAGCGCCGTCCCACCCCCAGCATCGGATTGGGAAGGCGGGCAGTCGGGCATTGGCCGATGCCTAAGGGTCACCAGCGGGCTGGTTTTTATTAACCGGCCCACAGAGCCTTATTGTCTTCCCCACCATGCCACTGTAATGGGGGGGGGGGGGCAGCATCATGAGCAAGGAGGCTCTGAGGGGTTGCTTTCAGCAGCGTCGCTACGCCAATATTGTTCTGTCCGCTGCAGACTTTATCTTGGCCTCCCGTGGGGCTGGCGCAGATGCCCAGAAGCAATGTCCCACTCCCCTGCTGTGGGTCATTATCACCTCGGCTCCCCTGGAGCAGCAGCAGCTCTGTGCTTTTCTTCACCCCTCCCCTGCCAGGCCACCACTCTGAGGCTACAGTTGGCTGGGCTGGGGTGAGTAAGTGAATGGCCTTGCTGAGGGCTTGTTGTTGGCACCTCGGCTACAGTGTCTTTCAGGCCTTGATGGTGGTGGGGGAGGGGGGTGTATGGTTGCATAAACCTCGCTGTGAAGCACCTTTTCCAGAGCGGAAAATTTAGATAATGTAATGTTAGGGTCAGAGCTGCAGAATGTGTAACTATGGAAATAGGTTAGAGTCCCAGCCTCACCTCAACATCCTGTGATTCTGGGCAAATGACTTAATTGCGCAAGGCCTAAAATAAAAATGAATTTGATCTTCTGTAATGTAACTGGTGCTCATATAATTGCGCCCTTTGGCCGAGTTTACGCTATATAAAACTGCAATAAAAAACATAACCTTCTGTTTGCTCATTTTTTAAGAATCTGCAAAGGCTGGAACTTAATAATGAGAGAGGATTCCTTATTAAATAATAAAAAAGTCTGTATTCCTTCTTAACATGGCTTTTCTTCCTTTGTTTACTTTTAACTATCAGTCACGGATCATTAAAGAAGCTTTAGACCACATTTTAAACTGCTTTCACCTTGCGTTTACTGTTCAAACTTTAAAGTACATATCGATCAGGGGAGAAAATACCAGCTTTAGGTGTTTTTCTTCATTTTTGTACTGGCAAGGGCATTAAAATACTGGTAATGCTGGTAAAAAAAACGGCCAGGTGGCAAATATAGCCATATCAGTTTGGGCCACTTTATTTCTCTTCGCCCGCACCGCCAAAATGTAATGCTTCTAGTTTTCACCAATGTTTCTGGCTCTATGAGCTTTAAAATACATAATTTATCAAACATTTCTCTAAAAATGAGCCCGATGAGACTAGCCAAATGCTGTTTCGTGAACGGGCGTGATCCAGGAATGTGGGCCACTTTTTTGGGAGTGCCCGGGCCGAATTGTGATCCCAATCTGACCCTGCCCACCCCCATGATCTCTATTTCGATTCTCTTACTATCACCCGGCAAAAGTGCCCCTCATCTCTCCAATCATTAGTTATTGCTAAACACAGCGCACCCCCGGAGGTCAGCGCCCCCCTCCCTGGACAGCGCCCAGTGTGGCCGCACTGTCATGACGCCGGCCCTGCATGCAGTGGCATAAGCAGCTAAGCACCAGAACATGATCAGACTGATCGCCCCGCCCCCAACCCACTAGCCTGCATTAAGAATGTGGAGGACTTGAGGGCTCTGTGATATGTTCATTGCTGGGATGCAGACTGCAATGAAATATGCAATTCAAGCAATTAATCGGGAAAAGATGAAAAAAGAATTAAAAAACCACAACAGTGCAGTGATAATTTCATACTCTAAGCTGTCAGAAGTAACATACTGCTCTGACAACAAACAACCAAAGCTGTATGTTTTCCCCAGGGCACGAGTAGGGGGTACACGCGGGTGGACGGTGTCCACCCACTTTTTTCACAGGGTGAGCGCCATCCACCCTGCCAAGAATTTGGGCCCCACTGAATAATGTGCTGAACTCGTCCCGGTGTAATTTCAAACACCGGGACACTTTCAGCAGCACCTGCATGTTGTCTGCTTTCCATCTGCAATAAGCAACAACGTGCAGGCGGGGACGGGTCATTCTTATTTAAGACTCCTGCTGGGCCCATAACAAAGGCCGAATTTGAGGGGTCATCAGGCCTCCTTTTGTTCGAATATCTTGGCTGGGAGCAGTCAGTAGCCTCACACCTGATGCAAATGAAGCGATGGGGAAACAAAGGCTCAAACCTTGGTAGCTCTTCATACTTACTTAAGAGAGGCAGTTTTTCACTTCGGTCAGTCCCTGTTTAGGAGATATGCATTTTTTTTTATATATATATATATCTTTATTGACATTTGAAATAGACATCACAAAACCAATATGCATAGTCTCAGGAACATACAATTAGGAGCATCAAATCTTGTGTGCACAGGGCTGAGTGGACAAGGTACATTCTGTGCGCATGTATTAGCCCAACTAGTACAAACTTAGTCCCTCCATCATGAGTTCTTCTTTTACCGAACTTCATCCCCAAGGGGTTTTATACCTTGGTCTATATCTCCGAGACCTTGAAAACAAACCTATATCAAAAGTCCCAAACTAATAGCCTAATTGTGAACACAAGAACAACTATAGCATAACTTTATGATCATTAGAAAACATTATAGCATAACTGGGAACCTCTACCAAAATCTGTAAGCACTAACACAACTACAGCAGAACTCTCTATTCATTATCAAACCTTTATAGCATAACTCTATCAACTTCTAGCATTAGAAACACTTTATAGCATAACTCCGTGAACACAGGCACAACTTCATACGAAAGTAGTTTGAGGTATAAGACAGATAAACGAAACAGTACACACGACCAAACCATAACGAAATACATACACCTGTCATTTTGACAGATTTCTTGCAGCAAATTTGCATACAAATATGATATAGGTTTCGTATAGGATTTGCAGACAGATGAGGTATTTACCGGCTGTGCTAAATACCTCCTCTCGAAGTTTTCAACTAAAAAATGAGGCATAGCATGAAAAACTGGCATTTAAAACCGCCAGATTGTGCATGTTTTGCCTTTTTTCCAAGCAAGCCCCCCGGGCCCCGACCCCCTTAAATTCGGCATGTTTGACCGGCCGTACAAAAGCAATCCACATTAAAAACGCCTGGCATCATCATGCTCATAACATGGCTCCAAGCTAACTAGATGCTAAGTATTTGTCACCCTCTCTATAGAAACAAAATCCTAGACAACCTTTTCTTTTATGCAAAAAACCAACTCGTCTCGCTCTGTATCATTACCTATAACACTTTACACCAGTATCTTCTGAGCAGCGGGCAAGTCCATGATAGAAGTATAAAATCTACATTAAGATTGCCGCATCTCGCAAAGAGGGAGTTTGTCTTCAATTTATATTTCAAAGACTTTTAAGCACTGCTGTAGCTCTGATGTAGGAGCTTAATATGCATGAATCATAGACTACCTTAGCAGTCAAGATTCCAGTATGGGTACAACAGTATAGCCACTCCTTGTTTAAAGAAATACAATCTAAATCTGCTTCCCAACGCGTTCTAGCCCTGGATTGTATAATGGGTGCCTCTGTTTGCACAGAGGTGTAGAGTCTGGTCACTATGGGGCTCATTACGATGCCGGTTGGACGAGCATCTAACCGACATCGCAGTGGAATTTGGACCAACCGACAAGTAGTCAGAGGTCCCACCTGCCTAATTATGATGCAACCGCCATGTAGGCGGTCGGAATCATAACTTTTTCCATTGCTGCTTGTGCTGCGGCCTGAAAAGCACAAGCCACAATGGAAAAACGGATGTTGGCAAACATCCATGACCATATGGTGCCTGGCACACAATGCATGGATGTTTGCTAGGGGCCCTCAAAGTCCCATTCCCGCTGCCTATTCATGGCGGTACAACCGCCATGAAAAGGCAGTCAAAATGGGCCATCGTAATCCCTACGGCGGTGCTTGAGCAGGCACCGCCCCATTGTAGGGTATTACGTTCTGACCGACGGTTGGACGGGCTTCTTGAGCCAGTCGGAATTGTTGCTCTGTCCCTCCGTGCGCCGCGTCCGAACGCCGCACATCATAATGTCGGACCGCAGCACCAGATGTCGGATGGACCGCGACCCACAGGCCGTCGATGGTGATCAGTCCGACGTCATAATCAGGCCCAAAGTGTTTATTCGATATGAGAGTGACCATCACAATTAGGTCCTTACTGGCTTTGGGCTCCTGAGGAAAGAGCAGATAGCTAGCCATGCACAGTGCTCAATGCTGGAAGCATGTTAATATAGTAAACACTCCTATTTGCAATGTGTGAACATTCAACTAATTGACCATCAAGGAAAGCGTCTTCTATTTTGGTTAAATCCCAGCTTTGCAGTCCATGGAGGGACGACTTTCCAATGAGAAGTTGATACAATGGGTATTGGTCAAGTGATTTCCATGAGCCATAAAGAATAGGGCAGGACATCCTTTTACAAAACCCATCTCAGGCAATCTGTGTACTAGCAACTGAATTGATATCTGTGGGAATGTGACAATATTAGGAATCTTTCAGCTGGAAAGTATGCTGCAGAGTCTCTGCTCAACTGAGTGACCAAGCCTTGCATCCATCGATGCTATAACACTAGGACAGAGGAACAAACATATAGAGCCTTATTTAGAGTTTGGCAAACAGGGCGGACAGGGTACTCAGTTACTAATGCTATGGAGTTCCCTATTCACCAAACCTTAGGCCCGCCTGCTTCATTTAGATGGAGTAGGGTCAGTTGGATGAGGGTGGATGATGTAATGTCTTTATTTTTCTGTCCGTCGCCCCCAAGAAAAAGGGGGCGGTGAGGGACAGAAAAAAAACCTGATAATGATCATCAAACCCGGGGCGAATACTACCAGGGTGTGGGGGTCATTAGTTTTTTTGTTTTTCAGAAACTACTTTGCAACTTTGTTTCCGAAAATAAAAACTTTGGAAAAGTTTGGTGAACAGATGTAAAAGACGATGGCAGATGTCCACCAAACATTTTGTGCACTGAAGGGAACAGAAGTGTGAGTGGTGCCTTTCAATGTACAGAGATGACAGCTGGGCTGTAAGTCATCTCTAAATTTGAAAGATGGTAGTCCGTCAGGGTGGTAATGTCATCTGCCACCATGACGGGCAGAGTTCCGTACATCAAAGAATAAATCAGGCCTATAATTTCCAAGCAAGGTATATTACATTTTCCCGTCTGCCACCTCTCACTCATTACATAACATAACATAAGTGTTTGTAAAGCGCATGTTCACCTAAACGGGTATCATGGCGCTGAATGACAGGAGTTTATTGTTACCCAACTCAATGTTACTCATTTTATCGACCTCAGAAGGATAAAAGACTGAGTGGACCCACCGGGATTTGAACCTGTGACCATGAGGTCGAACACAGGCCCCTATAGTGGGCACATTAGTCTACTGAGCCACCAGACCCGGATCTAGCTGTAGGTAAAATGATTATGGTAAACTGGACTACCACCAAAGGCAGAAGAAAGAGCTGCACAGTTGACCATATGTTATCAGTCGATTCAGGGCTCAATGGCAAAATAAATTTTGGTTTCATGTATCTTTGCCACAAAAGATGTCAGAAAATTATATATTTCCACTATTTTAACTGCCTTGTATTCCCCACCTGCAAATACATTCCCATTCCTCTTAGAAGTTATATCAGTGGTTGAACATCTAGTTTATTGTGTTCTATTTACACTATTATGATGCATCAGAGTTTCGAAACCCTATTGCCTCCAACAGTCACCTGGACTCTTTAAAACAGCTATTGCTGGAGAGTCAAAAGGAGGTGTCCTGCATAATCAATGAGTACACCAGCACTTGCAGCCCTTGAAAAACACGAGAATGGGCCCAGGAACATGGATTCCCGCAAAAGGTCCCCCAAGTACATGTAACAGGGAGTATACGTCCCACTCCCCCAAATTACTAGTGCTAACCTCTGAGTTATGTGAAGGGAAGTGGGGCCATTGCTGGTACATTTGCATTCCCACCCATAGTTACTGATTTAACCGGGCAGTCCCCTACTTGTATTGATACTTGTGAGATGCAGGCTTTATCTTTCCCAAAACAGCAAGGGATATGCTCCAACAAGGACAAATCATTTGTTATACAATGAGCTCAAGAACGTCTGATCTTCCATCTTGGCAGGTTCTGTACCTTTCCCTGGTTTACTAAAATCACCAGCTTCTCCAAATAACATTAATTATGAAACACTATTGATGACTGAATAAAATAATTCACAAACACTATAGATGATTGCAATTACAGGTGAACTTAAAGCACATGCAATCTTACACCAGAGTATACAGTGCCCTGCTGTCAGACGGGGCGTTTAGAGCCTAGACATAAACTTATTATTAGCAATATCATTCCATTAGTAATACCAAGTTTAGCCTTTCAGGTTTTCAGTGCGTAGTTCCAGTCATCACAAACTGCGCTGCTCTTTGCTGGGAACAGCTCCAGCCCCGCTACTGACAGTCTTGTCAGTACATATCATCGCTTAGGCGTCGCATGTCTTTCCATGGTTCAGCATGCATAAGGTGTGGACCGTACAAGGTGGATATACCTTCATTCTCGGTCTTTAAATGCTCATATGAGATTGTGCTCCTGCCAGGCTGGTTCCCAAGCCTGGCAAGAGATTCACTGGGTGGAACATGACATAGATCAAAACGTCTCAAAATATCAACAATGTATCAACAACCTGACTGAAGCAATATAAAAACAAGAATAGTGACAGATGGACCCTTTCACCTCTTTTCTTTCATAATATCCCTTATGTCCATCCATGATCTCAAACTCTTATGAAGAGCGCGTCACTCTGCCCTTTTGAGCCCATCTGTTCAACATTTAGCACATATGCCTTGCTAAAGAAGGGTTGGTGTCCTTAAAAACTGGCTAATATCCTGCCTTCTTGAAGTACTGAACAACTCACTCTCAGAGAGTGGGCGTGGAAGGGAATGTGAAAAAAAAAACTTTACAGAAGTTTAAAAACAACTAAAAGCACTATAACACATTTTAATATTATGAAAAGATAAGAGAGGTGTAATGTCAAGTCTAGGCTAAAAGCCTGTGGTATGCACTTCATCCACTACATGAAATATTCTCGCTGCCTCTTGCCTCAAGGGTAGCCATCATTGGCTAGGAATCAGGCACAGCTTTCTTGATATTTGCATTGTCACACTGATTGCTTTACCATGTTCACTGTGAACCTTTAAACTATAAAATTGCTGCAATGTAAAGTCACATCACGTGAGTGTTATTAATGGTAATTATTCGTTATAAGGACATCAGGTTTTAACCAGGAGAATGGAGCTCTGATCATGAAAAACATTGCCAAAGCTGAGAATGTTTAGCAGTAAAAACACTGGTCACCTGAATCTTCAAATAGGGTGATCAAGAAATGAGGCCTAACGCACGACTGCCTTTAGCCAAGGATTTACTGGCTACAGAAAAGCGAAATTAAATTGCGTGTATATTTTGCTTGGTTCAGTTGGAGGCCCAAAGGTGACAGTGGATGATCAATTAGGGGAATAAGTGATCACCAATGGCACTGATCCTTCAGGCACATCAATGACGGATGCTTCATTAACCAGGTTTCTAACAGGCTTGTTGGTCAAAAAACATGTTATTCCTCTGTGATAATGAATGGACAGGCTACAGGCCATTGCTTTTGCTATGGGCCTCGGTCTGGTCATTAAGTGCTGTAGGATTCCTTTATAATGGTCAATATTGATTACCAATTATTGTAACATTTTAAAAGTCTGCCAAGCTTAAGTGTTTACTATGAGCTGCTCTGCATACGGAACTGCTCTCCTGTTAGTATCCCTGCTTTCAGACTCTCTGTGTTCCCAAATACTCCCAGTCTCATTTGAAAGTTTCAATTTCTTCCAATCAGCTTCTTGCAGCCAGGCTGCTGCACTGACTCAGCCTGTGTTGAGGCAGAAGTGTGACTGGAAAAAGCTCCCTGGGCTACTGCAGAGCATCGAATGGCTGGAGCATTTGTTCCAGTTCCTAGTCTTGTAGGAAGTAAATGGAAAGCATTTTCCTTTAAAACCAGACACTTCCTCTGACAGATATTATGCTAGAAACTAGTCCTTTGTGTTATTTATAAGCTAGATAAGGTGAAATAGGCTTTTTTAATTCTTTTCAGAGTTTACTGTGTGAAATTTGCTAAATAAACCATGTCCAGACTGGAAATATTGGTGCCTATTCATTATATTACGAGTGTAGAGTAAATTTTCACACTTGGGTTTAAATCTCCCTATGGGAAATGATGGGGGAAATTATTAAAGGTTGTTATTCATTTAATATAAAAGTGTAAATTAATTTTAAATATTTAATTGTACCTTAGAGCTAATAAAATAAGATGTCACCGCATATTAAAGCATCAAACTAAAAGAATATTAAATAATTAATTTAAAGCCCCCTTCAGTAGGGAGCTAATGCTGTGGGACTTGGCACCCTTTAGAAATATAGATGCTGACATGTCCATGGAGCGGTGGCGGAGGAGCGGATGCCAGGCTGCGGCGGATATATACCCTGGAGAAACGTTTATCACATTTCAGGAGGCCCAGGACACACTTGAGATCGGGCCTGCTCACTTACTGCAATATACCAAATTGGAAAGTGTTGCGTGGGAGGTTTGGACGATTTCCCAGCTGCTCTGAAGCCTTCCTGGGTGCTTGACGGTCTTCTCCAGTGGGGGGAGGGCAGACACCTGATCACTCTCTTCAACAGAGCCCTAAGGGGTGACATGGGGCACAAACAGTTTGCAGCTCTTGGGGTGTGAGACTTGAACCGGGGCTTACTCATTTCGGATCCAGTTTGGGAGAAAGCAGCGGCACTGGTGCCCGCAGTTTTGTGAAATAACAGATTTAAATTGTTGCATTTTCACTTCTTACACCACACTTATATCTCTCCCCATAAATTAAACTGAAATGGATCCTGCTAGGGTAGCGAAATGTTCTAGGTGCGGGGAAGTTGGTGCTACTTTTCTGCATCTGGCCTGGGAATGTGCCCGGGTTTAGGAGTATTGTGGACAGGTCCTACCATTTATATCGAAAGCCACCGCCTGCTGATGCCTAGAACACCGCTTGCTTGTCTGCTGGGAGTGGTAACCAGACCAAAGGGTCGAAAAATCCCTTGTAAATTGTCTCAATTGGCTTTATTGTTGGCCAAGTGCTGAGTGGCTACTGAGTGTTTGGGGTCGAGGGCCCCAGCTCTTGAACTTTGTTTGAAGGATCTAATGGAGTGGGGGACTGCGGAGGAGCTACACTTAAAAATGTCACCTACAGATGAGGGAGCATCTGATGAGATAATGCTATGGGCCCAACTACTTATTAGGTTTAAGGAGGGTGATGCCTCAGGGACCGACAGCGGCTCTGATCCACTGGAGTGAACGTGGGTTGGCCATTGTTTGAAGCGTTTATTCCAGTAGACCGACAATGTCAACGTGGAATCCATTATTATGTACTGTCTCTGGTATTGGTCTCATTGTGTTTCTGATTGACATACCCTTTTGTATATTCCTTGATGTAAAGATGTATGCGGACCAGATCATTTGCACTGTATGTTTTATGCAAAGTCAATAAAATGCAGTTAAAAAAATAATAATTAAATATATCAATTTAATTTATAAATGAAGTTTAAACAATAATTTTTAAAAAACACCTTCACAAACATTTTTATTTATTAAGTACATTTTGTTAAAATGTGTTTAACTTACATTATTTTCATCATTTTAAATAAAAGTTTAATCAATTTTTTACGTTTATTATTAACTTTTAAAATAAAAAAAACTTTTTACAACGATATATAATTTTCTAACATTTGAAATGTTTATATAAAACTTTAAATATTAAAACCATTTAATTAATGTAATATTAGTTTCTATAGGTGTTAGTTATAGACTGCCACCGTTTTTTCAGTAGCAGTGGTTGGCCATATGTGGTGCTTGACTTACTTCAAAGCTAGAGTAGAATACATTTTCACCTATTTTTATACCTTTCGGGCTGTAATAGTATAGTTTGTGAATAGCAATGGTGTTACTTTTTTGTGGGTGTGTGCTTCTATTAGCAAGTCCCTCCCTAACTTTCCCTAAATCTCTCCCATGTTGGAATAAGTATCTCCCCTTGTCTCTCCCACATTTACTTCTAAAACGTATACCTAAGTGTGAAGCTGTGTCTGCATTGAAAAGATAGGAGAGGCAGAGGTCTCCGTCTATAGATTTGTAAACAGCTTTTTATAGTACATTAGTTACTGTAGTACTAATTTATGTACTACAAAATGCGGGTTGTGAATAGGTCCCATTGAATTGAATGTTTAATTTTCAGCTACATTGAGATATGTGTCTGCTTTTTGTCCACATTTTGATTTTTTTTAACAATGTCTTTACAAACAAGGAATGGCACAGCCAACAGCTTAGCACTTGCATTATAAAGGCAAGACTTATTGGCTTTGCCAAGGCTTATTACCTATATAAATCAGCCCAAACCTACTAGTATCACTGGGCTACACAGCACAAAAACATACAGATACAACAAGCAAAATAGTGTAGGTTCCCTAAAACACACACTGAGTGTAAATTGCTCTAAGGGCGAGAGATTGGGCCAAAATCAACCATAAACATTTTATCAAATAGAGATTTGGCACCCCAAATGTCAGTGTGAAACCTAAAAGTGCCATATTTGGGAAATAACTGCTAATAGTCAAAGCAAAAAATAGCCCAGTTTGAGTGTTAAAAGGTATAATGGAACCTTGTCCAAGAGCAATGGATACATTTAACAATGGGCATTTGACTTGGCTATCTGCCTAATTTGCAGAATATTTATTTGTCTTCTCGGCTGATTCAGGCGCATTTGCCTTGCTAATCCATACAAAGAAGTATGCAGTTATTACTAACATGAATACTCAGCCGAGTCTGTGTTGGGTTAGGGAAGATCTTTGTTAATAGCCATAGACACCAGTGCAAGCACTACATCCATTACTGCTTACACACCACCCACAGGGCAGCTTCAGGGCTCTGGCATCCAGTGAGATCGGGCTCCCAGTAGCACCAGCGTCACCAGGCCCAAATATGACTCTGTGGCACTTTGTATGTATTTAACTATATTATTTTTGATTACCAATCCCAAAGCGAGAGTCCTGGGGATTATGTCAGATTTATTTAGCGCTACGCGAGGAGATGTTAACTGATGAATTGGTCACCACCTCACTAACAGAGAGACCTATTATGTGTGTGTTTCGTTGCACAGTATATGTTTATAAGGAGACTGCTTGCATGTGTGTGCTTGGAATCATGTACTGTGCACATATGGGGCTGTGGACTCAAGAATTTGAGTGATATGTGAGTGCGGATTGCATGGCATCAGCTGTGAGAGATTTGTTATTGTTAACGTATGCATTTCTCGGAAGCAGGTAGAGGTTTGTAATATGTGAGGATATTTATGAATTTATCCACATTTCTATGTTATCGGTCACTAGTTTAAAGCGGGAATTAAATGCATGTGCACTTGTCGAGAGTAACGCAATGCTGCCAAGGTTTCAGATTGTTATATGTAACATTTAAAAAATTTCAGTGCAATTATGGGTGACATTTCAACGACTATGAGTGACACTTTTTCGCAAGTAAAACCAAGCAATGAAGAGGAGGGAAACATATAAATATCAGAAATTACACCCATCTGAGCAACAAGAAAGTCTAAGAAGATCTTAAAACTGCTGCAAAGCATTAGAAATAGAAGGGCACTAACTGGAGACAGACTGCGACTGCAGCTCCCAGTACCAGTGGGCA
Source organism: Calotriton arnoldi (assembly GCA_963921515.1). Classification (NCBI taxonomy): domain Eukaryota; kingdom Metazoa; phylum Chordata; class Amphibia; order Caudata; family Salamandridae; genus Calotriton; species Calotriton arnoldi. The sequence goes on from CAWUFW010009633.1 coordinate 265,751, forward strand.
AGCAGGCACTGCAGCTGCTCAGAAGATGATCTCATTGATCTGATCATTCATGACCACGCACTAGCCTGAAAAGCAAATTTTATAGCATGGCATAGCAAGTGCAACTAGGAGATTATACCGTCACTCAGTCTCACAGCAGGCTGGGTCACGTCAATGCCCCTGAAAGGCTGCTCCACTCACCTAGGACGGACATCGGGCACTGTAGCCCAGCCCCTGCTCTCAACACCCGTGGAGGGTAAGAGAAGGGTTCAGTGCTTGCAGGCCCGGTGCCGGGTGGTGGTGAAATGCTCTGGCAAAGGGGACTGCTGAGGCTAGGGTTGCCACCTGCCTGGTTTTCTACCGGCACCACTAGTATTTTGATATCCTGGTCGGTACAAAAATAATCAAAATCACCGAAAGCCGGCATTTTTATCCATTTTCTGTACATACTTCAAATAGCAAATATAAATAGAAAGCACTTTTAAATGTGTTCTAGAGCTATGTTAACGATTCCTGGTTAATAATTAAAGGAAACAAACACAGAAAAGTGATGTTACAAATAAATGTAGACGATTTTGTTTAAAATCCTATTTAGTATAATACAAGGGCCTTTCAGACCCTAAAACAACAACTGGCCAGCATTGTTTTCGTGAAAAGGGAGCAACCCTAGCTGAGGCGAGAGCACAAAAAAATCAGCAGAGTTAAAGTGGGCTATACTCAAGCCTGCGCGGTGGGAGAGGAGAGGCACCAGAGGCTAGCATTGAGCTGTCTCCCTCTGCCACAGGCCCGGAAAGTGAGATGAGATGGGGCAGTGCTGAAATGAAAGAAAAGCAACTTGAGCTGGCTTGAAGAACCCTGGCCGTGTGCACCTGCAGAGCCCAGTGTCCGCCACATGTCTAGTTATCAGCGAAAAGTTCCTGCCATTGTATGCGAGACAGGCGTGATGGCAGCATGACTGAGCATGACCATGGGCTAAAAAGGCAAATTTTATTAAGCATTAACAGCAGCATATGCCTTGGAGTACGTAACAAACCTCACTCCAGGAACTTACTTCTTTGCAGTGAGCGGCAATTCAGTAACGCGCTTGCTGGTAGCCGTTGATCGCAACTCGGACTCTCCCGGCAGCCCTGCCCTCAACTGCAATGCCTACCTCTCCCGTAGGATAACATTGGAGTTACCTTATTACATTTAATAAGCAGTAATTTCCAAATGGGAGCAGGTAACCCATTCATGTTTGGATTCTTTTGAATTGTTATGAAAAAACCTAACTTATGGAGAAACTGGATTTTAAAATACAATTTTAAAAATGCCACTTTTAGAAAGTTGGCATTTTCCTGCCTTAGTCATTTAGTGCCTGTAGCCTGTCTCTAGGTCAAATGACTGGAGGTAGTTGACAGTTGGTCTTTGTGTATTCCTCTTAGAAAACCCGCACACAATAGAGAGCTTAGTTGTGCCTGGATGGGCCATCACTGGCAGAATGGGAGGGAGCAGCTGGGTACAGCCCCACTTACATTCAATAAGCTGTGTCTTACCTCCACACAAAGTGGCGGAGATGACCTGTCAAATTAAGGCCCTATTTACCACTATTGAGATCCTGACAAATAGAACCGCTCGTACTTTGTGCAGATATTCTGTGTTTTTTGGGGGTGACTTCAACGCCAAGCTGGGTTTATTTGAAACTTTTTGCCATCCTTTCTCCGTGATAGCCCCAGCAATTTCCAGTCTCAAGGCAGACCACAGAGGACAAGCACTTCTGAGACATTTTGTAGTGATGACACTGGAGCCAAGGTAAGTGAAGAGTATTTATTATAGGCTACGCGGTTGTGGAGTCAAGGAACTGGAACTCCACCAGCCACCACCACAGCATCAACACCTGCCGGGCATGATTAATTCTGAGGGCTGCTGATGTGCTCTGGACAGTCTGCAGATGAGGAACCTCTCCGGCAGCCAGGTTCACTCAGCTGCCGGTGTTGGGTCGACTTGGGTCCGGTCACAGGATTCATTATTAGATTTCCCGCTGCAGTGCGAGCAGCGGCGAGCTGCACTGACTGACATTTATTGCCGCCAGCAGCCAAAACATTCTCATGAACTTCTGCCGGCGCACCGTGGGCGGCAAGACCCACCTTTAAAAATGTCACTCAGGTATCAGTAATGCCGGGTGAATGTGTTACATTGTAGCAGCAACTAGAGCTGCAAGCAGCTGAGCCAGCCTCCAAGCCTGCCGATGGCACTCAGCAGTGGGCACCGTGACCACGCGCTTCCACTACAGCTTAAATTCAGTCAGTAATAGTGCATTAGCAGCACTACCACATTGACAGCTGAGGAGGCGCTATAATGCATGACTTTATATTTCCGTGCGATGATGCAGACCACCACACTGAAATGTGTTAGTCTAATGACTGATGCGTGGTACTTGGCAGGGCTGGTAACATTTGTGGGCTTTTGTATGCAGGTTACAGCCACAGGCATCCTTGTTATTTGTGTGTGCTAACACTTCCAGGCATCTGTGTACTTTTGTGTGAGTATTGGATCTATTGATTGATCTTCTCAGTTCCCGACATTGTGAACAAGGTAGGACCACCCAGCACATGGTTCTCCAGTTTGTGGCTAAGCAGCCCAGGGCCTTTTCATGGCAGTTCAGGTGCGTCGTAATGTATTTACACGTCGATAAGGCTTTTGCCCAGTCCAAATTTGTACAATCAGGTAGAAATCAATGCTGTCTGTCAGGTAGTGTCTGAATGCAGACGTTTTATAGTCACTGGGATATGCTGATCGGTTTGAGTATTAAATAAGGCAGAGAGCATCCAGGGAAAGTTTTGCGTTTGAGCATCTGTAATGGAGATGACAGTTTATTACGGTACATTTAAATGTGTTGGGCGAAGGGTAAGGCAGAGTTCTACTGGGCCACATTTAGTGGCTAGCAAAGGACACTCTGGGATATACAATTCCTCTGGGCGCACTGAATGAGTCAGCGTGCTTTCTGGGATATGTAGTTCAGATTTGGCACTGAGTGAGGCATCGTTCAGTCGGTGGGATAATTTCTGAGGAGTGAAAAAGAATGCTTTCTCCCATAGACCTACCTGTTTGGGAGAGTGATGTTGTATCTGTTTATGAGGCACTGGATTGGGGGTTGCGGGCCCTGTCACACCTCTACTTTACCTTTGGTCTACTTGCTCAGCTCTCTGGTCTGCCCCGGTTTTTACCGTTTGTGTGGAGAGGGCAAGAGCATCACCTTTACACTGGGTAGACAATTATGAACGCCATCTCTGTTCGATCAGCAGTCAAGTGTTCCTCCAGCCATTAAAAGCCGGTTGGTCTACTTAAGCTCCATGGAAGCGCGGATGCGCAGCTGATTAGGCAAGACACCCTATTTTAAGCAGCACTTTGCACTTCGATTACTTCTTGGAGAAACATTTATGAAATCCTCATGAAATAATATCCCGATTTTGATTCTTTATGTGTTTTTACTCTTGTTTTACTTTGCGCCTTAGCTCAGCCTTACGTGTTTGGGAGAGGAAGGTTATTTCTGTTTCCGAAGCACTGGATCGGAGGTCAAGGACCCGGTCACACTTCTCTCCTTTTCGTTTGGCCAACTTGCTCCGCCCCGGCTTTTACCGTTTGTACAGCGAGAGCAAGAGCATCCACTTTACACTTCTGGGTAGACAATTATGACCGCCATCTTTGTTTGGTCAGCGGTCTAGTGTTCCTCCGGCTATTAGGAGGAACACTAGAAGGTTTGGACTTTACTATCCATTAATCTATGTCCACTTAACGAGGAGGGTCCATCTTCCAGCCCTAGTCGTGGCTTCTCATGCACAGGCCGGACTTGTAATGAGTACGAAAGAGCTGGGGGGTTAACAAGTTTTTCGACAATTAGTTGGAGAAGTGTATACCGATAGAATCCACAGGGTCTGTGTTGAAAAGTGGTTTCTTCATTAAAGATGGGAAGAGGCCTTATGGTTTTGAGTAGAATATTTATTTGTAGATTGTAAGGGAAAGACAGCTCAGCCACCCAACAGGCTCTGTCTCCAGCTGATCTTCAAGTCCCTAGTAACATTCTACAACCAGCCAAGGACTGGCAAACTATTCTAGAACTCACACGTAATATAATAAAGAGAAACAAGCACATTACAACAGTCTCATTCCACTAGATATAATAAATCTACAACAATCAGAGGTTTACAGTGTAACACCAGATAAATCCCCAAACAGGCACTCGAACTATGCAACCTCCCTCAACCCGGACATTTGTTTCATCACAGAAACGTGGCTTCATCCCCAGGCCCTTCCTACTATTCCTGTTGCTTTTCAGGAGAAATGTGGGTGATTAGGCTGGACACAGAGCATAAAACAGGAGGGGGTGTGGCGATTGCTTTCTCTGATATCCTGAAGGCCACTATTATTCACACGCTCTTCTCCGACTGGGTAAAGATGTGTGTATTTATGTTGGAGACTACCTCTGGGGAATTCTAGAAAGGAGTCTTGGTTTATCATCCGCCGGGCCTAAGAAAGAATTTAGCTATAAGTTGGTTGAGCGCCTTACGCCATATTCATTGGTGACGAAAAATGTATATTATTGGGTGATTTCAAATACCATAGGGAAAATGTATTGGACCCAAACTTGTGCCAACTTTTTACCGACACACATGATCCCTGAAATAGGACAAGACAGGGTAAGAGAAATTATTGTAAAAAGTCACAAACGATTTTTGATGTTCCTCCTGCATGCTTTTTTTTTTTTTTTTTTTTTTTAGAGTTGGTTAATATCACGCCTGTGTTCAAAGTATTTTGGTGATTATCTTTGGTACAGATTAAGGTGGCAATTCAATAAATTAAACACGAAGGATGTTTTATAAGGAAACAGGGTGATGCCATTTTCAACTAGATAAAGAGCTGCAAATTTTCCGCGGATTCTGGATCACAGTATTTATATAAACAAGACCCGACAAGAGAATTATGTTGGACACAACCCTACTGTATGGTCTTTATATATAAAAATATAAAAAGAAAAAAATAAATTTTTATACATCCACAGGTACCCCTGAAATACAGAAGGACCCTAGCGGGTCAGGTGAGAGTCTTATGCCTCATTAAAACTGCATGCAACGTATGCTGAAACAGGCAGGGACATTAATACTTAGCCCTGAGGAAGGACCCAGACCCAATTGGGCTCTTTGTGAGGGCCGAAACATGTCACCAGTAAATCAGGGGTGATTGAGAGATTAACGCTCAATCAAAACCCTGTACTAATCTTTTAATTAACCCACAGTACCCTACTAATATAAGTAGTTCTGAAAAGGTATACCTTGAGGTTATTTTAAACACTTCTTCACTCTTCTTCAACTGGATACCTGCTTTGTTCAGATAGACACTTTATACAAGAACTCCCATTCATGGTTGAGTCCGTCCTGATGGTATTACCATATCAGGGTGTGGATACGGGCCAATGATGAAACATGCCACTATTTAGTGGGTGAGGCGAATGATCCAAAATCAGTAGGGTCTCCAACTGTTTCCATTGTCTCTTTTCTTTTGCTTTCTGCCCAATATACCTAGTTTCTTGATGTGTGTACATACCTTGGATCTACCTTTACCAACTCTCAGCAGTTGAAAATAGGCAGCCCTAGTTTGGACTGACCACTATGCTATCATCTTTGAACTACCTGGGCCTGCCGCTGCGAGCAGGCTCAAAATGACTGGTAAACGTGCGACTGGACCCTGGAGACAAATTAATCCCCTGAATTTCCAAATTGCGTTTCACTCTCCAAAATACACAAATTTTACAATATTAACGATGCTGTAGCCAGCTATCATAACTCTCTCACCAAAGCTTTTGAATTGGTGGCTGCTTCTAAAGGTACTAATAATAGATCATTTAAACTCCAAGCTCCCTGCTACTCAGCTGAGTTAAGAAACAACAGAACCACCAGCAAAAAACTGGAAAGGAGATGACGCAGGACAAATTCCTCCCCTTATAGAAGGGCTTATAATGTATCATAGGAAGATTAGGGAGGCACGCAGGTGTCACATTATTATTAGGATTGAACAGGCTGGCAAGTCTACAAAATAACTATTTAAAGTGCTTAATGAATTTACCAAACTGTAGCCTGTAAGCTAGCAATATTGATATCACAAGAGCTTTGTGACTCGCTCGCAAACTATTTTTAGGATAAGATCTCCAGGATCTATAAGGATTTTCCTGTATCAATAGGGAGATCCAAGGATTCGCTTAGTTGGAATGTATTCCTACTAACCACTCCAGCCCTGTTGGAAAAGTTTGATGCCATCTCCCAAGAACAGGTGCAAGACATGCTGAGGAAGGTTACATCTGACTCTCTGTCCGATACCTGCGCTACTCATATAGCCTTCTCTTTATCTTCTCTGCTCACTCCCTGCATTACAGACATCTGCTTCCATTAAGATATATCCTACCACATAAGCGTACTGATGTCCCTTGCACAGAAATAAACACAATCAACTGCACAACCTCGGCGTGGAGAGCTTTGGGGGGAAAGGGCTCACAAGATCCCACTATACGCCCGCACTGACACTGGGGCATCACCGAGCTATATCCGTAACACAGGAGGATGGAGAACTTGCTTTGTTCAAAGAAATGGGTATTGTAACAATGGGAGATATATATCCGGGGGGGTCTGGAACCAACATATCTGACATATATACAAAATACACCACTTTTTACATTCACATATCACCGACTGCGCTCCGCTTTCAAGGTCCTTTTCCCTATGTTCCCTGATGAACCCCCTGGGTAGTCGCCAAACAGTGGTCACAGCTCTGGTGTTGCCGAGGCTGGATTACTGCAACAGCCTGTATTTGAATATTCAACTAAAAAGTCTGAATAAACTTCAGCTGCTGCAAAATGCAGCAGCGAGACTTTTGACTGGCACATCTAAATTTTCATCCATTTCAAAAGAAAGAAAATAAATAAGGAGCCGAGTGCGTTTCAAATCACTATGCATGGTCTTTAAGGCTCTGCATGGTAAAGGCCCAGACTATCTGAACAAGATGTTCCAGTGGTACATCCCGAAAAGAGCACTTCGCTCGTTAGGGGCTAAGCTGGTTTCTGTACCTCCCAGGAAGAAAGCTCTGTGGGGGGGCAGAAGCTTTGATGTGTGCGCGGCGAAAGCCTGGAATGACCTTCCGTTTTGCCTAAGAATCGCTGATCTGTTGGATTTTAGGAAGGGTTTGAAGACCTGGCTTTTTGCTGAATGCGCTCAGTTTTTCGTTGCTCGCTGCCTCAGGATAGATATGATAGCGCCAGGACACCCTTGGGTAATCGCCGCGCTTTATAAAAGTTACTAACATAACATAACATACGTTGATGGCACTGCAAACGCTACTTGCCAGTGTCTCCTGTGTACACTTGGTCACCAGACTCTATGTTGCAGCCCAGGGGGACAGACCGACACAACCAAACCAGGCACTACAAAGTTGGAACTCCTCAATAAACCCCCCCCTTGACCCAGGAGAATTGGAGTTTCTGCTGCACACTGACTGAGAGTCACAACCAATTGTAACTTCTGTATTATTAATTTGAAGCACCTACAACAGATGTATTACACGCCCTCCTGTTTGTTCTGATACGGATTCAGAGGGGATGCAAAGTGCATTAGGTGCGGGGAACTGGATGCAGATTTCTTGTACCTGGCCTGGGAGTGTGGACAGATTCAGGGGTTTTGGCACCAGGTTGTGCAGGCCTTACAATCCATGACATCAGACTCAACTGACCGCACCCCCCAGATGTGCCTATTGGGCCTGGTCCTATGGCTACGACCAACAAATCGCAGGTTTACAGCGGTGGCATTGCTTCTGGCCAAAAGAAGAGTGGCAATACACTGGGGAAAAAGAACTGAACCCAAATATAAGAGCAAACTGCTAGATATGGCCGCCGCATTCTGTACTACCTGCAGGCGACCAAGTAGATAGTCCGGAAGGCCAAGATGCACAAGTTACTAACTTGTGTAACGATATATCTGTAAGAGACAGTAGTTAGTGACAGATTCCTTACCTTAGAATATCCCCAGGCGTCAGGCTGGATCCGGAAAGTTTTTTGCGTAGCAGTACCCTCTTGCGCGTCGGTAGGCGGCGTCGTGCGGCTCCGCGTCCGTCGTCGGCGTCGTGATCGCCGGGATGACGTCGCGGGCAGTACTTAGGCGCCGCCCCTGCGCGCTGACGTCAGTTCTGTACACGACTTTCCGCGCCAGGAACGCAGAGCCATGCAAGAAGCTGACATAGGTGTCTGAAAAATACTAGGGCCCTGAAAGGGATGTCCTTAACCCTAGAAATCAGTTCGCAGAACGGGGAGGATGGGTGGGGCGGTAGGGAATCTGTCACTAACTACTGTCTCTTACAGATATATCGTTACACAAGTTAGTAACTTGTGCATCTGAAAGAGACACGTTAGTGACAGATTCCTTACCTTAGAATAGATACCCCAGCAATACCAACCCCGGTGGTGGGTCTGCGAACAAAGATCAGACAAGGAAGTCCTGGAGGACAGAACGGCCAAAGAAGCCGTCCCTCCGGACCTGACTGTCAAGGCAGTAATGCTTTGTAAACGTGTGCAGCGAGGCCCACGTAGCTGCCTGACAGATAACCGGCAGCGGAACACCGCGGCCCAAGGCCGTGGTAGCAGCCGTTGCCCTGGTGGAATGGGCACGCAGCCCAACAGGAGGTTCCTTTTTAGCGAAAGAATAGCAGGTCTTGATGCACAAGGTAACCCAGCGGGAGATGGTCCTCTTGTGCACCGCCCGACCTTTTTGGCGCCCACGTAGCCAACAAAGAGCTGGTCATCCACCCGGAAGTGTTTTGTGCGGTCAATATAGAAAGAGAGCGCACGTTTTGGGTCCAGACGGTGGAGCCTCTCTTCCTCTCTGGAAGGATGCGGAGGCGGAAAGAAGGTGGGCAAAGTGATGGTCTGCCCAATGTGGAAAGCAGTAACCACCTTTGGCAAGAAGGACGGACGCGTCCGAAGAACAACCTTGTCTGGATGAACAGACAGAAAGGGAGGTTTGCAAGATAGAGCCTGGAGCTCACTCACCCGCCGAGCGGAGGTGATGGCCACCAGAAAGGCTGTCTTCAGAGTCAGAAGACGAAGAGGACAGTTATGTAGAGGCTCAAAGGGAGCGCACATTAAAAGGTAAGAACCAAGTTCAAGTCCCACTGAGGCATCACAAACGGAACAGGAGGGAAGAGGTGAGTAATGCCTTTTAAGAACCTGTTAACAACAGGGGACTTGAAAAGGGAGGGCTGATCAGGGAGCCTGAGGAAGGCCGAGATAGCACAAAGATAACCCTTGATGGTACCCAGGGCAGAACCCTGTTGGGCCAAAGAGAGAAGGAACAGAAGGACCTCAGAAAGAGGGGCAGAAAGGGGATTCACAGCCTTTGCTGTGCACCATGCCACAAATTTGTTCCACCTGCAGGCGTATACCACCTTAGTGGAGGGACGCCTGGCTGCCAGAATCACATCACAAACTTCGGGAGGCAAGTCGAAAGGAATCAACTGCCGCCGCTCAATCTCCACGCAAGCAGGTGTAGACTGGACAGGTTCGGGTGGAGGACCGTCCCCTGCTGCTGCGACAGAAGATCCTCCCGAAGAGGCAGACGGATCGGGGGATCTACGCTCATATTGAGTAGCTCGGGATACCAAACTCTTCGAGCCCAGTCCGGAGCCACAAGAATGACTTGGGCCCGGTCGTGCCGAATCTTCTTCAACACTCTGGGTAGAAGTGGTATAGGCGGAAAGGCGTACAAGAGACCGCAACTCCACTCGTGACGAAAAGCGTTGCCGAGCGAGTGCCGCCTTGGAAATTCCAACGCGCAGAACTGATGACATTGCGCGTTCTCTTCGGTGGCGAATAGATCTAACCAAGGCTCTCCCCACTGTAGAAAGAGTCCTTGCGCCACTTCCGAGTGAAGACGCCATTCGTGATCCATTATGCACCTGCGGCTGAGTTCGTCCGCCCTGGCGTTCAGGGAACCTGCCAGGTGTTGAACCACCAGGAACATGCCCTGATGTTCCAGCCATGTCCAGAGGCGTAGAGCCTCCTGACAAAGGGTCCACGACCCCACCCCGCCTTGTTTGTTGCAGTACCACATGGCGGTGGTGTTGTCTGTGAACACCTGCACTACCTTCCCTTTGACAGAGGGAAGGAATGCCCTGAGTGCAAGTCGGATCGCCCGGAGCTCCAGAAGGTTGATATGGAGCCGGGACTCCGCCCGGAGACCAGAGGCCTCTGATCTCCGCCTCTCCCATGTGACCGCCCCATCCCAGAAGGGACGCGTCCGTCACAACTGTGTGCTCTGGCTGGGGAAGGGAGAGGGATCTGCCCATGACCCATTGCCGGTTCGAGAGCCACCACTGCAACTGTTTTGCAGTCCCCTCCGAGATCTGGACGTGATCGGACAGGTCGCCCTGGTGCTGCGCCCACTGGAACTTCAGGTCCCACTGCAGAGCCCGCATATGCCATCTGGCATGAGTGACCAGCAGGATGCAGGAGGCCATGAGGCCCAGCAGCCTCAGGGTCATCCGTACCGAAACCCAGGATAAGGGCTGAAAGATCGGAATCATAGCCTGAATATCCCGGACTCGCCGTTCGGGAGGATAGGCCCGAAACTGCGTCGTGTCCAGAACTGCTCCGATGAAAAGGAGCTGTGGAGAAGGAATCAGATGCGACTTTGGCACATTGATGGAGAACCCCAGCGAGTGCAGGAGTTCGGCCGTAGTCTGGAGGTGGGAGACAACTGCCTGGGACGAGCCCGCCTTCAGCAGCCAGTCGTCGAGGTAGGGGAAGACTGAAACCCCTGCCCGGCGCAGATGAGCTGCGACCACCGCCATCACTTTCGTGAACACCCGAGGGGCACTGGTAAGGCCAAAGGGGAGCACGGTGAACTGAAAATGCTCGAGGCCTACCGTGAACCGAAGGTAACGCCGGTGGGCCGGCAGGACGGGGATGTGGAAATAGGCGTCCTGCAAGTCCAACGCTACCAACCAGTCTCCGGGGTCGAGGGCAGTCAAGACCTGAGCTAGGGTGAGCATCTTGAACTTCTCCTTCCGGAGGAAGCGATTGACGTTCCGGAGGTCCAAGATAGGACGCATGTCCTCCTTGTCCTTTTGGGCACCAGAAAGTAGTGGGAGTAGCAACCACGCCCTACTTCTGGGGTCGGAACATGCTCGATGGCCCTCTTGGCCAAGAGGGCCGTGACTTCCTTCTGTAGAAGCACCAAGTGATCCCCTGACATGCGGTGGAATTGAGGTGGCATGGCTGGGGGGTGGTCTCGAAGGGGAGGGAGTAGCCCCTTCGGACAATGTCCAAGACCCACTTGTCCGAGGTGATGGGACGCCAGTGGTGAAGGTGATGGCGGACCCTGCCCCCGACTGGCGTGCTGTGCACCTGAAAGGAGGGACTAGGAGGGCTTGGAGGCCGCGGACGGGTTGGAGGTGGTGGCCTGACCCGCACGCTGGTTGCCCGAACCGCCACGGCGGTATCCACGTCCTCGGCCACGCGAGGCGCTTGCTGCGCGGGCCGTTGGCCGGGCTGTGGACGTGACTGGGCGCCCCTTCCGTGGCCACGAAAGGGGCGAAAAGCAGACGTTTGCGGAGGGCGCACAACAGCAAGGCCCAGGGACTTAGCAGTAGCCCGTGAATCCTTGAAACGCTCCAGCGCATGGTCCGCCTTTGAACCAAAGAGACCGACTCCATCAAAGGGCATGTCCATGAGAGTATTCTGGACATCCCCTGAAAAACCAGTGGTTCTCAGCCAGGCGTGGCGACGCAGCGCCACCGTCGTTGCAAGCGATCTGCCCAGCGAGTCGGCGGTATCAAGGCCACAGCGGATGGTATACTTAGCCGCATCACGCCCTTCCGCAATAGCGCGGGTAAGCAGTGTCTGGACCTCCTCAGAACACTGCGGCAAAACATCAGCCACCGAATCCCACAGGGAGTGGGTGTATCGGCCCAAGAGGCAAGCGGTATTAACAGACCGCAAGCCAGCACTGGAGGAAGAGAAAGCCTTCTTCCCAAAGTGATCCAGGCGCTTGGATTCCCTATCCGGAGGGGCGGTAGGGAAGGCTGTTTGGGAGGCAGAGGCTTGGACAACCAAGCTCTCAGGGGTGGGGTGTTGGGAGAGAAACAGGGGGTCGCCCGGAGCCGGGCGATGGCGTCGGGCCACGTTCCTATCCACAGGAGCCCCTGTGGTGGGTTTGGACCAGGCACCCAAAAGAACGTCAGTGAGTGCATCGTTGAACGGCAGCACAGGCTCCGAAGAGGAGGCCGCCGGCTGAAGCACTTCAGTCAGGAGGTTAGTCCTGACGGCCACTGTAGGCAACTGGAGATTTAAGGCTCCAGCAGCTCTACGCAACACCGTTGCAAAATTAGCCCCCTCCTCCGTTGCCACGGGAGGAGACAGCATGCCAGAGTCGGGGAGGTATCCAGCCCACTGGCATCCCCAAGTTCCTCAACCCAGTCCGGGTCAAACTCGCACTGTTGTGTGAGAGGGTCGTCAGACCCCTCCCAGCTCTCCTGGTCCTCCTCAGGTTGAAAAGATGGAGGAGGAGGGACATAAGGGACCCAAGGCCTCATCGGCGCCGGAACCGGCGTCGGGCGACGCCGGTCCGGCTCCATGTCCGGACCCGGGGAGAACCGGGGAACGACGCCGCCCGGAGCCCCGGACGGCGTCGGAAACGGCACCGGGGACATCGGCGTCGGCGGAGGCGTGGTTAGGTCAACCGGCGTCGATGGAGGTTGCGGCACCACCGGAACCGGGGTCGAGGCCGGGGCCGGAGCCGAGGCCGGGACGAAGGCTGGTGGGACAGGCGACGCCGGGACCGGAGTCGACGGCGACGCCGGAGCAACCCCATCTGGGCCCGCGGGGCCCGAAGGCGCACCGGAGGGACCTTGAGGCCCGAAGAGGCGGGCCATGGCCGACAGGAATTTCTGTACTCGGCCGGAGTCGCCCGAACCCGGGAAGGACGGGTAATGCGGGGGCAACTCGACAGGCACGTCCGGGGCCGCGGGGCGGGGACGGTGCCGACAGGGACCTCAGCCGAGTCGCGCGACCGGCGAGGCGAAGTCTTAGAGCGATGACGCCGCTTAGACTTCTTGTGCTTCGACTTACCGGAGGAGCGCGAAGACTTGGATTCCGACGAACGGCGGGGACTCCGCGTCCGGCCCCTCGACCTCTCCCGGGACCGGGGCTTGCTGCGGCGCGGAGCCGACTGCCGGACTTCAAGGAGCTTTCGAGACCGCTCTCGCAAAGCCTTCGGATGAAGTTTCCGGCAGTCAGGGCACGACTTCGTGTCGTGGCCTCGGCCGAGGCAGAAGAGACACTCGAGGTGGGGGTCCGTGATGGACATCATACGACCACATTCCTCGCAGGGCTTAAAGCCGGGCATCCCTACGACACCTTAGGAGTCGTGAAGACTCGTTGAAGAGAACAGTGAAAAATTTCACAAAAGATAGTCAAAAAGTGACTAGGGCACTGCTCTTCCCGGATCTGCGCTTACTGGCGCGGAAAAAGAAGAACTGACGTCAGCGCGCAGGGGCGGCGCCTAAGTACTGCCCGCGACGTCATCCCGGCGATCACGACGCCGACGACGGACGCGGAGCCGCACGACGCCGCCTACCGACGCGCAAGGGTACTGCTACGCAAAAAACTTTCCGGATCCAGCCTGACGCCTGGGGATATTCTAAGGTAAGGAATCTGTCACTAACGTGTCTCTTTCAGATACAGGACATTATCGTAGTCTAGCCTAGATGTGATCAAGGCCTGGACCACCGTCTTCCTGTGTTGGACAGGGAGCAAACGGAGGAAATTCCTCAACCTTTTTTAACCCCCAAAGCAAGTACCGGCCACCGTTTGGACCTGGGACTTCATGGACATGTCAGCGTCCAGTTTGACCCCAAGATGTTTCACGGTGGTTACTGAGCTTGCCGGGAGAGACATATTCTGAGGCCACCATTGGCGCCATTCCTCGCCTGGGTTATGGCCGAAGAAAATAATCTCCGACTTTTCTGGATTACACATCAGTTGGTTCTGTCTGAACCAGGCAAATACCTTAGTCAGACAGGCATTAATTTCACTTCCTCTAAGCGCGGTGCTCTTTTCGCAAGTGAACAACAGTTGCGTGTCATCAGCGTAGGATATTATTTTTGCGCCCTAATTTTCTGCTAAGAGCGCAAGGGGGGCCATGTATACATGTGTGTACTTACTATGCAACAGATGATGGCATATTATATTTGTATTGTTCTAAAAGATAAAACTCAATAAAAAAAAAATGAAAGCAAGTTATGAAAGGGAAAACTTCCTCCAGTCACCTTGAATACCCAGTATGCTGTGAGGTCAAAGATATTGCCACACATATATTTATTCAATAATTGTTGTTGCCCTTCTCTGAGTTACTGGCTACAGGATTTGAGGAGAAGCATTTGACTAGTTATGGGGAAAATGCATAGCTGATAATGACTATTACTTGGTGAAAGCACTAGACAGCTTTACAGTAATCAATGACACATGCAGTTATCTGAACATTTCTTCCTAGTGCTGCCTTTTTCTGGATTTTCTAAGCTCCCTTTTCTAAGTATCTATTGTCTCATGCTTTTGAAAATAACGCTCTTTGCATGAAGGGAGGGTTTTGCTGGAAGGCTGTATAAGTGCACTCATCGATGTTCTGAACTATCTCACTAATACAGGAGTTTAGAAAGAACTAAATTTCCCAGTTCATAAACTCCTGACTAGAACTTTTAAAGTTTATGCAAAGTCTTAAAGCATATGAAACTGAATAAAAGCGTACAAGAGTACGAGACTGAGCTTTTCGCGTCACACTGCGCTATGGTACGCCTACCAGTGACAACTAGTGGCAGTGTAGATCTCAAGACGCAGAGGAAGGCTAGCAGCACAATAAATGTCAAAGTATCAACCGCCTACTTCAGCGTTCTAGGCACAGCCTGACAGCTGTGAGCGCAGCTTGGTATACGGTAGACATTTTAACAACACGTTACAGCTACACTGCTCGCTACCTGTGTCCTGGAACATTTTTCTGACCTTCATCAGACCATTTCATTCACCATTTCAGTTTTGTTTTGATCAAGTTATTTGTTTATGCTACAGACATTCGTAATTTGTGAGCAAAATAAATATTTCAACAGTAGCTAAACATGTCACCAAGATTGCTATGCACTGCTGGGACTCCTTGGTTGCCATGTATGGAATTTTCATGGGGCTCAGGTCAAGAAATGGAATCAGGACACTTTACAGGACAGATCCCCGTTTCAAAGTCTTAAAAACATATGTCCTGCAGGGAAAGAGAAGTTCAGTAGAGCCAGCATCTGCTGCCACCTAGGGGTGTTAGCTGGTTTGTTTGTTTAGCTATACATAGGGTATCTCTGTTTTAATGAACAAGCTACTTGCCTTCAGTAACGATATATCTGTAAGAAACATAGGTTAGTTATAGATTCCTTACCTTAGAATTACCCCCAGGCGTCAGACTGGATCCGGAAAGTTTTTCGTCAGCAGTACACCCCTGCGCGTCAGAAGGTGGCGTCGGTCGACTCCGCGTTCGTTGTCGGCGTCGTGGTCGCCGGGATGACGTCGCAGTGGCTACATAGACATCGCCCTTGCGCACTGACATCAGTTCTGTACACGACTTTCCACGCCAGAAGCGCAGAGCCATGACACTGACCACTGGTGCACAAAACTAGGGCCCTGAAAGGATGTCCTTAACCCTAGAAATCAGTTCGCAGAACGGGGAGGATGAGTGGGGCGGTAAGGAATCTATAACTAACCTATGTTTCTTACAGATATAGCGTTACCGAAGGTAAGTAACTTGTTCATCTGAAAGAAACAGTTAGTTATAGATTCCTTACCTTAGAATAGATACCACAGCAAAACCAACCCCGCAGGTGGGTCGGCGAACTAAGTTCACAACAGAAAGTCCTGGAGAACAGAACGGCCAAAGAAGCCGTCTCTCCGGACCTGGCTGTGTTTGGTGAACGTGTGCAACGATGCCCACGTAACTGCCTGACAGATGTCATTTAGGGGGACTCCTCGTCCCAAAGCAGTGGTAGCTGCCGTCGCCCTGGTGGAATGGGCGAGCAGTCCCACTGGAGGCTCCTTCTTTGCCACAGAATAGCAGGCTTTGATGCACAGAACGACCCACCTGGAGATGGTCCGTTTGTGCACGGCCAGACCTTTCGTAGCGCCCACGTAACCAACAAAGAGCTGGTCGTCCACCCGGAATTGTTTTGTGCGATCCAAGTAGAAGGAAAGCGCACGTTTTGGATCCAGACGGTGGAGCCTCTCTTCCTCTTTTGAAGGATGCGGAAAGAAGGTGGGCAAAGTGATGGTTTGGCCAATGTGGAAAGAAGTAACCACCTTGGGAAGAAAGGAAGGTCTAGTTCTTAGGACGACCTTGTCCGGATGAACAGCCAGAAATGGAGGCCTGGAAGAAACTGCTTGGAGCTCAATCACCCTGCGAGCAGAAGTGATGGCCACCAGAAAGGCAGTTTTTAAAGTGAGAAGCCTGAGATGACAGTTAGGTAGTGGCTCAAAGGGAGCGCACATAAGATAGGTAAGAACCAAGTTCAAGTCCCACTGGGGCATTACGAAGGGAACAGGAGGAAAAAGATGAGTAATGCCCTTAAGGAATCTATTTACAACATGGGACTTGAAAAGAGAAGGCTGAACAGGAAGCCTAAGAAAAGCTGAAATGGCCGAGAGGTAGCCCTTGATAGTGCCTAGAGCAGAGCCCTGCTGGGCCAAAGAAAGGAGGAACAAGAGGACCTCAGAAAGAGGGGCGGAAAGGGGATCCACAGCCTTTGCTGTGCACCATGCCACAAATTTGTTCCATCGGCAGGCGTATACCGTATGGCTGCCAAGATAACATTGCGGACTTCGGGAGGCAGGTCAAATGACGTCAACTGCCGCCGCTCAATCTCCACGCAAGGAGATGGAGGCTGGACAGGTTCGGATGGAGGACCGTCCCCTGCTGCTGCGACAGAAGATCCTCCCGAAGAGACAGTCGGATCGGAGGATCGATGGCCATGTTGAGCAGCTCGGGATACCAGACTCTTCGTTCCCAATCCGGAGCCACAAGAATAACTTGGGCCCGGTCGCACTTGATCTTCTTCAGCACTCTGGGCAGAAGTGGTATAGGCAGAAAGGCGTATAGAAGACCGCAACTCCACTCACGATGAAAAGCGTTGCCTATCGAGTGCCGCCTTGGAAATTCCAACGCGCAGAACTGCTGACATTGTGCGTTCTCTTCGGTGG
This sequence comes from Calotriton arnoldi, assembly GCA_963921515.1. Classification (NCBI taxonomy): domain Eukaryota; kingdom Metazoa; phylum Chordata; class Amphibia; order Caudata; family Salamandridae; genus Calotriton; species Calotriton arnoldi. Next base: position 283,020 of record CAWUFW010009633.1, read on the forward strand.
CGAATGGATCTAACCAAGGCTCTCCCCACTGCTGAAAGAGACCTTGCACCACCTCCGAGTGAAGGCGCCATTCGTGATCCATCATGCACCTGCGGCTGAGTTCGTCCGCCCTGGTGTTCAAGGAACCTGCCAGGTGTTAAACCACCAGGGAAATGCCCTGATGTTCCAGCCATGTGCAGAGGCGGAGGGCCTCCTGACATAGGGTCCACGACCCCACCCCGCCTTGTTTGTTGCAGTACCACATGGTGGTGGTGTTGTCCGTGAACACCTGCACTACTCTTCCCCGGACAGAGGGAAGGAATGCCTTGAGTGCAAGATGAATCGCCCGAAGCGCCAGAAGGTTGATGTGGAGCCTGGATTCCGCCGGAGACCAGAGGCCTCTGATCTCCGCTCCCCCATGTGGCCGCCCCATCCCAGAAGTTTTGCATCGGTCACCACTGTGAACTCTGGTTGAGGAAGGGAGAGGGATCTGCCGTCGACCCAATCCTGGTTCGTTAGCCACCACTGCAATTGGTGTGCAGTGCCCTCCAAGATCTGGATGCAATCGGACAGATTCCCCTGATGCTGCGCCCACTGGAACTTCAGGTCCCACTGCAGAGCCCGCATATGCCACCTGGCATGATCTACCAGCAGGCTGCAGGAGGTCATGAGGCCCAGCAGCCTCAGGGTCATCCGGACCGAAACCCGGGATAGAGGCTGAAAGATCAGAATCATAGCCCGAATATCTCAGACTCGTTGTTCGGGAGGATAAACCCGAAACTGCGTTGTGTCCAGAACCTCTCCGATGAAGAGGAGCTTCTGAGAGGGGCTCAGGTGTGACTTTGGCACGTTGAAGGAGAACCCCAGCGAATGCAGGAGGTCGGCCATAGTCTGGAGGTGGGAGACGACAGCTTGGGGCGAGCCCGCCTTCAACAGCCAGTCGTCGAGATAGGGGAAGACTGGAACCCCTGATCTGCGCAGATGAGCTGCGACCACCGCCATCACTTTCGTGAACACCCGAGGGGTGCTGGTAAGGCCAAAGGGGAGCACGGTAAACTGAAAGTGCTCGTGGCCTACCGTGAACCGCAGGTAACGCCGGTGGGCCGGGAGGACGGGGATGTGAAAGTAAGCGTCCTGCAAGTCCAACGCTACCATCCAGTCTCCAGGGTCGAGGGCAGACAAGATCTGAGCGAGCGTCAACATCTTGAACTTCTCCTTCCGGAGGAAGCGGTTGACGTTCCTGAGATCCAAGATAGGACGCAGGCCTTTGTCCTTCTTGGGAACCAGAGTAGTGGGAATAACAACCACGACCTACTTCTGGGGCAGGAACCGCTCGATGGCACCCTTGGCCAACAGTGCCGAAACTTCCTGTTGGAGAAGGGCCAGGTGATCCTCCGACATGCGATGGTACTGAGGTGGCATGGATGGAGGGGTAGTCTCGAAGGGGAGGTAATAGCCCCTTCGGACTATTTGCAAAACCCACCTGTCCGACGTGATGGTGCGCCAGTGGGGGAGGTGATGGCGGATCCTGCCGCCCACTGGCGTTTGGTGGCCCTGAAAGGTCGGACTAGGAGGGTTTGGAGGCTGCTGCAGAGGGGGCTGTGGTGGACTGGCCCGCCCGCTGGCCCCCAGAACCACGGCGGTGGTTCCCACGTCCCCGGCCGCGCTGGGGCTGAACAGCTTGCGCCGGCCTGTGGCTCTGGGCGGGACGTAGCGGGGCACCCCTTCTGTAGCCACGAAAGGGGTGAAAGACTGACTGCGCAGGGCGGGTGGTGGAGAGGCCCAAGGACCTGGCCGTAGCCCGAGAGTCCTTAAAGCGCTTTAGCGCGTTGTCTGCCTTGTCGCTGAAAAGGCGACGGCCATCAAAGGGCATGTCCATAAGTGTGGATTGGACATCCCGGAAAAACCAGTCGGACGCAACCAGGCGTAGCGTCGAAGGGCTACTGACGTGGCAATCGTCCTGCCAAGTGCGTCGGCGGTATCCAGCCCACAGTGGATGGTAAACTTAGCTGCGTCTCTCCCTTCAGCAACCGCTCGAGAGAGCACGGCCCGGGCACTGAGGCAGCACTTGCGCAACCGTGTCCCACACGGAGTGGGTGTAACGGGCCAATAGACATGCGGTGTTTACCAACCGCAGTCCCAAGCTGGAGGAAGAAAACATCTTCTTCCCAAGATGATCCAGCTTTTTGGATTCCCTGTCCGGGGGAGCGGTAGGGAATGCGCCCTTGGATGTTGAAGCTTGGACTACCAAGCTCTCAGGGGTGGGGTGTTGGGAGAGGAAAGTGGGGTCGATCGGGGCCGGGCGGTGGCGTCGGGTAATCATCCTGTTTACAGGAGCCCCTGTGTTGGGCCTGGACCAGGTGCCCAAAAGAATGTCTGGCAGGTCTTCATTAAACGGCAGCAGGGGCTCCGAAGAGCTCGCTGCCAGTTGAAGCACCTCTGTCAGGAGGTTAGTCCTGACTGCCACCGTAGGAAGCTCGAGGTGGAGAGCCTCTGCCGCCCTACGCAACAACACTGCATATGTCGCTCCCTCCTCCGTAGCCACGGTAGGAGGAGACAACATGGCAAGGTCTGGTGAGGTATCCAAACCACTGGCTTCCCCCAGTTCCTCTCTCCAGTCCTGCTCATACACCATCTGGTCTGTTAAAGGGTCTCCAGACCCCTCCCAGTCCTCCTCACCCTCCTCTGGCTGCCAATCTGGTCTCAAAGAGCCAGGGTAGAAGAGGGGCACAAAAGTACCCGTCGGCGTCGGATCCGGCGTCGGTCGACGCCGGTCCGACTCTATGTCTACCTCGAGGTGGAGGCCGGGGTCGACGTCGGCTGGGGACACAGCCGACGCCAGTGGCGGACGTGGTGCCGGTGGAATCGGCGCCGGGGGAGGCGTAACGAGGTCGACCGGCGCCGATCCGGATCCAGGCCTGGATCCAAGGGGACCCTGTGGCGCAAAAGCCGCCGAAGGCCCAGGGCACCCAGCCGAGTCCGCGGGGCCCGAAGGCACGCCGGCGGCGGAGTCGGGCTGCCCAAAGCTGGCATGCATCACTTCGTAGAAAGTCCGAAGCTGGGCTGGGGTCGCACCGGGTCCGGGAAAGGGGGGGAACCCGAAGTGGACCCAGCAGGCTCCGCACGTGGAGCCGCGGGAGTGGCACCACCCGCATCCCTCGTCGCGTCGGCCGACGGACGGGGAGAAGTCGAAGAGCGACGATGCTTCTTTGACTTCTTTTTGTGCTTCGACTTACCTGACCCCAAGTGCGAGGACTTCGACGAAGAATGGTGTTGACTCCGCGACCGGTCCCTCGACCTTCTCCGCGACCGGGACATCCAGTGGCGCGGAGCCGACTGCCGGGCCTCCAGTAGCTTTCGGGACCGCTCCCGCAAAGACTTCGGGGCCATGGTCCGGCAGTCGGAGCACGACTTGGGGTCGTGGTCGCGCTCCAGGCAGTAGGCACACGCGGGGCGGATCCGTCACCGACATGAGTCGGTTACAGGAACCGCAAGCCTTAAAGCCGGGCATCCCTCGTGCACCAGGAGTCGATGGACTCAAACAATAACGATGTCGACAAAAGTCGAGAAAAAGGTTCGGTCAAAAATTGTCTGGGGGTACCGCTATCTCCGGATCTGCGCTTGCTGGTGCGGAAAAAGAAAGAACTGACGTCAGCGCGCGTGGGCGGCGTCTATGTAGCTACCGCGATGTCATCCCAGCGACCACGACGCCGAACGCGGAGTCGACTGACGCCACCTTCCGACGCGCAGGGGTACTGCTGACGAAAAACTTTCCGGATCCAGTCTGACGCCTGGGGGTAATTCTAAGGTAAGGAATCTATAACTAACTGTTTCTTTCAGATATCTATAAATAAATGTAGCAGCATCAGGCCCGGTTCTAGCGGGTGGGCCGGTGACCCAGGTCCACCCAAACATGCCCCTTGGCCCTCCCAGTCACGGCATAAAAGCCAAGGCAAAAACAGTCTGTTTAATTTCTCTAACTTTCTCTGTGTTGTCAGCCAAGCAGTGTGGTGTTTTCCCAGTTCCTGTTTACTGGAACCTGAGAAGCGTGATGCATGATTGGGCCAGGGTCTCTGTCTCGAAGGACACCACATCACATCTCCTTTTAGAGAAGTGGACTTAGTCTCCACCTACTATTGCAGGTATATTAGGGGCATGGCGAGGGGAATAAACCCTTTCCTCTCTTCGCGCGGTGATTTGGATTTCCAGCTGTTCTTTTTTCTTGCTCCAGAGCAACTTTTACTGCTGTTGGGGGGCTCCATCCTGCTGTGCCTTCTACCACGGCTGGACCTTGCTCTAATAGCACCCTGGGCAAAAAGAAATGTGCCGCCCTCGCTACTGCTGGTGAATAAATTGAGGCAGCAGGCCCTTTTCACAGGTCAGTCCTTGGCTGGCTACAGTAAAGCAGCAACTTGCCTCAGAACACACATTTTCGCACCTCCCCGAGCTCACCTTAATCACAACTTAGCTCCCTCAGACGTGTTCTAAGTTGTTTGTTGAGAAGGAGAGAGAGATGTTGATGTGTGGCGGCAGGGGGTGAGAGGTAGATGGGTGTGCAAGGTAACGGGTTGATTGGTTGCTAAAAAGCATTGATTACAGCATGTTAAGAGGGATTTAAAGCACTTTAAATGGAATTACTGGAGTCAAGGTAGGCAGAGTTGCTGTTTGCAGGACCTTTATGCAAACAGTTTGTTTTGCCCCTCTGAAAATTGGCGCCCTGGGCCTGGACCCAGCTCGCTCATGCCAAAAGTCAGCCCCGACTGTTGCTCTGTGGGCCTCATCTTGGCTCTCCAGACCCTGTGGACATAAATTAAGCCTGCTACAGCCTTGCACCTTTCCGGAGTCCTGCAGTTACTGTTTTATTGGATCGCGCTGTGAGGCAAAGTTTGATTGTATAGTTAAAAGAAGGTAAGAACAAGTTGAGGGGGCATAGCTGCGTGTGGGTGTTTGGGGCATGCTGACAATTTTCCCACACAAGAATACTGACAACTTGTTCACATTTTTGAGATTCTGCAAAGGCTTGGACATGATCTATAAATAGAACTTAATGCAAAATTGTTAATTTCATTTTAAACATTTATTTTCTGGTTTTGTTTACTTTAATTATCAATCTGCTCGTATGTGTAACTGTGAACACATTTTAAATTGCATTCATCTCATATTTACTGTTTTAATTAATAAAGGCAAAACAATACTGGCCTTAGGTGATTTTACACATTTTTGTACTGGCCAGGACATTAAAATTTCAGTTAGGCCTGAATAAAATCGGCTATATGACAACACTATGTGCGGGATTTAACATTCCCCAAATGTTTGAATATTGACCTGTAGGATATAGACTAAAGCAGTGATCTATTTTAGAGAGACTGAATACTTTGGGTGGAAGCTAGGGATGTTAGGATGCGGGTAGGACAAGTACCCTGGTAAGCAGAAGACAAGAGATGCCAGGGCGCAGCAGGTTCAGTGGCACCAGGGCACGGACTAAATAAGAAAACTCCCTCGTGACCTCTATTTCTTTGACTTACAGAAATGAATCAGAAAAAGGGTTACAGTACCAAATTGGAAGACAAACAACATTTGAAAGTTGATTATATATTTATTCATTTTTATACCAGCATTTGTATCAACTTTTATAGTTATTCTTTTACTCTCCGTCGAGGATTTAAGGACTATTCAGGTAAGACTTGAGATGGGGGATACTTAAATTTATTTAATAATGATGATAGCTGTTTATAATTTTAGCGTAATAGAGATATACGTTTGATAGAGGATGTCGAGCAATAATGGTTGTGGATATTTTAATTGATGGCCTTATTGATAGCTGCCCTCAATTGAAACGGAATAAAGATATACCTTTTTGATATAGGGAGTTGTGCGGTAACGGATATATTTAACTGGGACCAGTAGATCGTAATATGATTAGTCATATGGTTAAGACACACCTTAATGGCTTCTATAATGTTTGTTGTTGCACATATTGGTCTGTAATGGTGACTGATTTTAGTGATTGGCTTCAGTGGCAATATAATATATATATTTTTATACAAAAAAAAAAATTTCTTTATGACCCTGCAGGACGAGATTGGACATTTTAAAGAATTATTTTATTAAGAAGCTACTGTGCCGATCCTCAAGACTTTCGTGTTGATCGGTGAGTGTTTAATAGGTTAACATATCAGATTGATATATTGACACCGATATGTTTGATTAGTCAGTGTCATGGGGGTAGCAATCGAGTAAGGTGTTTATTTACAGTCTGCTACAGGGCACATTCGTGTACAAAGACGGTACTTCATTGATTCAGACAGAGGATTATAGTTATACCTGCTTTATGGATATTGCTGCTCGCAGTGAGTTTTTCTGATATATCAGCACAGTGGATTAGTGCTTGAGATACTTTGTGCTCATACCTCTTCACTATTTTCTCTTTTTATTCCTTTTTTGGACAATGCACTTAGGGATTGTTTCACTTCCTTATTTTGGTTTTTTCTTATTATTTTTCTTATTTGTTTAGAAGAGCACCTTTATGTATACTCTTCTTATTGGTATTTGTTCTTGGGTTTATTCAATTATTAGAAAAAATAGCTTAACTCTCTTTTGAACTCTATTTGGACTGACTTATAGTTTACTTTTAGGTGGCCTCTCTCGTTTTAAATCACACTTTTGGTGGTGGTTCTTGTGTATGTAGTATACTTCGCTTCAATAGATTACAATGGAACTTCTGTATCTATTTATTGTAGCCCTGATGAAGTCTTAGGTTAATTCCTTAAGACGAAACACGTGTTGGCTGTGTGGCTATCTGTTGTTGAAATGAAGAACTGAAGTATATACTTGACAAGATTTGGAATAAAAAAAACAACGAAGAAGAACATTGGAGAAGACTATCGTGTGGATTTATTGTTGACATTACTATATGAGTGTGGCTCAGGACATTGATTTTGTTCTTTATGATTAAATAGCATCCTGAATCTCATGGAATAGGAGCTCTTTGGAGGTAGACCGTGGTTACTCTGGATTCACACACTTCTTTTGGATCCTCAACGTTTGATCTCAAGGATTTTCTTCTGCACATCTTTACTTTTTGAGTCTCTGCTTTGCTACCAGTTCTTGTAGATTTCTGTTGTGTTAACCTACTCTTGCTTATCTTACTTACTCCTATTACTCAGTTGTCTGAGACGGTAAAAATGCAGTTTTACATTTCTACTTAACTTGGTGTTCCCAAACTCCTGTGCAAAGGAAAGGGGATTGCAAACGAGAGAGTTGATCATTTCAATCTCAATTCCAGCAGTTTTGTCTAGGTCCCATTCCATTTAGGAAGCTTTCTGGATGTCCCAAAAGCATTTGCCTGTGTGTAGGATTAAAAATTCCCTCCAATTTAACATGCACATTGCTTCCAGTCATACACTTTAAACTCACAAATCTTTGTTCTTCAGGGTTTGTCTAATTAATTCAGTAGAAACAAACTGAGACAACAACACGCAAAATGCTTACATCCCTGTACCACTATTCACCCCATAACCCTAAATCACCCACATATCCCTTTACCACTACCCAACCCTAAACCCTAAAATTACCCTTAGCTCAATTTATCACTATCCATCCTTAATCCCTAAATTCACTCATACATTCCTTTACCACTACCCATCCCTAAACCCTAAAATTACCCTTAGCTCAATTTACCACTACCCATCCTTAAACCGTAAATTTACCCTTACATCCCTTTGCCACTACTCACTCCCAAACCCTAAAAATAACATTAGCTCAATTTACTACTACCCTACCCTCTACATGCTCTGTATACACTCAGAATCTACTGTTTGTATCGTGAAGTCTGATTGGAAGTACATATGATGTAATCTAGGGCTTGTAAGCTTCCTCCAGAAGCCACAAAAATTGGGCCTGCCGTGGCCCACCCGAATGCACCCTTGGCCCATCCATATGAAAATTCCTGGAGCCGGGCTTGAGCAGCATGGGCCCGGAAAAACTGTGGAGCGTGCGGACCAATGACCCCTTTGACCTCCCTGCTCCCTCGTGACTAGTCAGATTCAGCAGTCCAGTAGAATGGTCAATACACCTCATTTTTGATTACACCGATTTTCAAGGAGTCTGAATTTATGGTGTTCAGGCAGCTGTAGTACTCACAAGGGAAAAATTCAAACATTGAGGCATAACCGCGGACCAGGATCTCTTGGACACTGACAGCTGTAAAACTGTAAAAAAAAAAAAGCATCCTGGAATGTCGCATGAATGAGTTAAGGGGTACAGGTGATTCACATATATGCCCAAATGCATCATAGCAGTGCTTAATTTGAGCCGGTGGCTTTCGGTGCTCAGCATCAACACTTAATTGCCGACACCGACACTTAATTGCCGGAACCTGCACTTATGACAGCTGCCACATGGTGGCGCTGTTTGTGTAATTTAAAGATGAGCAGAAAAACAGTTGTTTGTTAATTCATTATACATTAAAAATTACTAATTAATACCTGCCACCCAAGCCATTTTTAAAGCTTTGGTGGCCTCGAACAGTCTGAATTGTCATACTTATAGCAGTGTGATGGTTAGTAGTTGTGTAAGTACAGTGGGCAATGTGTGGTGCAAACTGCGGTGGCCTCCTAACGAGGGCCCCAGCATTTTTTTTTTTTTTTTTTACAAAGTAAGCACTGGACTGCATCATAGCTATAGGGCTAGGCGGGGAGGTGGCATCTGATACAGTCTGGTAGGAGAAACTTAACATAACAAGTGAGTTTTGAGGTCTTTCCTAAATGGTCTAGGGTAAGATACCAAGCATAGTTGGACAGAACTGTATCAGAAAACTCTCTCTTCCAGAGGTGAAATTGGGCAGTTGTATATATATAACAACTGATAGTGCTTGATATGGATAATAGCTTTATTATTAACATTTGTATAATTTATTATAAAATTTGTATGTGGGTGTGGCCAAGATGGCGGAGAGCTAAGACGTGTTTTGTCTTCGCTCCTCCACCCGCCGACTTTTAGCACCGGCCGTCGGCCTCAATTAGCACGAGGAACAGCAGCGGTGCTCTCTATCGCACCCAGGATTGTTAGTGGACCTACCGGGTGAATCCCGGGTTCCCGCGACGGCATCTGTGGCTGCCGAGCCTGCCCTGGGCTGTGGTGGTGGTGGAGGCGGCGAGCGACGTGATGTGGGAGGCGTGATCGCGGCCTGGGGCTCCGGCTGCGGGAGTGCTCTGCCCCACCTGCGACGCCCGTGGAGGCTGTGACGCTTTTCCCGCTCCAGCTCGTGGGCCCGTGGGGCGGATCTGGAGAGCCCCGACGACATCAGCACCCCCCGTGTGAGCAGCGACGCCGCAGATGAAGGTGTCCCGGGAGGTCCGCATTGACTCGACGTTGCAGGATGTCTCATCGGAGACCAGACGGTGAGCTCCGCGACCTCCCCGCACCAAGCTGAGCGTCTCCCGCGCAACTCCCGCGGCCTCGGACTCTAGACCTTACCTTCGCCAGGCCCCTGGGTCCCGGCCGGCCCATCCACACATTGGGCGCCATTTTGGAGGGCCTTTCGCTTTGCTGGCACTGCGGGGCTGTCGGCTCGCTCCCTGTGGCCCACGATAGCGGCCTTCCCAGGTGAGCTGTGCTGTTTCCCTGCGGCTCCCGGGAGGGGCTGGATTTGGAGGACGGGCGACCCCCCCGCTCCGTGCTAGCAATCGCCCTCGTGGGGCGCGGTGGTCCCCCGTACCCTTCTTCCGGGGGTCGTTTTCGCGGTGGACTTTCGGGGAGGTGCGGACCAGCCCATGGCGGCGCTGTGGCTCCGGGGCCCATCTGGGGGGACTGCTCGCGGCCCGGCAGTGGCTGACCATCCTCCAACGTGCCCTGCAGCCCGGGCCCTACTTCTTTACCAGGACAGCGCCTCCGCCTCCCCTCCGCCTCTGCCCCTGCACACTGGGCTCTCGCCAGGTCACAACAGCTGGATGTCCCTGAACACCCTCATCGGTCACCCTGGGACTTCTCTGGCACCAGCCAGTGGGGACTCCTGCAGACGCTCCGGGTCCGTGCACTGAGGGGACCGGCCCGCTGGACACGAGATTAACCGGACCCGGTTCCATCTTCCCGGTGGCCGACCGTGCGGGAGTCGAGGGGACCCCGATCAGGTCATCGGCCAGGGGTAAAAAGGACAAATCTGCTACCAGGGAAAAGAACGCGCTGAAGGACATGTTTGCCAAGGCACAGGGCGGGGGGCCTGGCGACCCAGATCGATCGAGCCCGACTATGCAGATGGCGGACCCGTCGGAGGCCCCGGTGACACGGGCCTTCCTGGAATCGCTATTAGCCACCCTGCGTGAGGACCTCCAGACTGTAAAGCGCGACCTAACAGCAGAGCTCAAAGATGTCCGCAAAGACGTGGATGACATAGGGGAAAGAGTGGCATCCCTAGAAGACAAGAGCGACTCCAGGGACACTGAAGTGGCGGCCTTGCAGCAGGAGGTGCTCCGCATACACGAACAACAGGTGGACGTGCAATCTCATCTGGAGGATTTGGAGAACCGCTCCCGGCGCCACAACATTAGGATCCGTGGGGTTGGCACTAATGAGGAAGCTGGGGACATTTTTGCCTACGCGCGAGAATTATTCAACCACATTCTGGGTAACCCCCTGGACACTCCATTGAAGTTGGATCGCGCCCACACCCAGAGCTGCGGCAGCACCCCCTGCAGACATTCTGGTTTGCGTCCAAGACTTCCATACCAAAGAAGAGATCTTACGCAAGGCCCGCTCCCTACAACAAATCTCTTTTCGCAACCAGACGCCCACCTAATATCAGGACCTTGCAGCTATCACTCTCCAGAAACGCAGAACCTTTCGTCCCATCACAGAGGTCCTTCGTCAGCGCAACATCCCCTACTCCTGGGGGCACCCGTTCCGTCTGGTGTTTCGGCAGGATGGCAGGTTATTCCAACTCCGCTCTTTGTCCGAAGCCAGCAAGCTCCTTGGGATCACCCTCCCGGAGGACGCGGACGAGGGGGCTCGCTCAGAACAGGGGTCCGGCGATGACAGACCGCAGTGGAGACAGCATAGGCGGCGCCGGCGGGCCCGCCGACCAGACCCTGCAGTGATCAAGATGGAACAACAAGCGTCCCTGGAGGCCCTGCCGGGGGCCCTGGCCAGGGCCTCTACTGATTGACCGATCCTGGTTATTTTTGATATATCCTTTTTCTGATGTGCTGGGGGTGGAGGGGGGAGATAGAAGTGCTGACATTGGCCACACGACCACCCAATAGACTTCTCTCCTGTTCATCCCTGGATGACGGACAATGTTTGAACATTGACTTATTTTTGGTGCCTGTTGCGCCTTGTGGGGTTCTTGGTTTTCTTATTTTTTCTTCCTTTGTAGTTGGGGTCTTTTTTCATTTTAGGCATTCTCCACCCTCTTTCCTCTCCCTTCAGCATGAGACTCCCTCTGGCTTCCTGGGCGCTTTTGCCTTCTTGCCGCACTGCCGTTGCCGCATGTGGTTTTCTTCCGTTAGCTCGGGGTTCTGGTCATCCCAAGACCCTAATGGGGCTCCTGCACTTCCCCCGGCCCTGAATGCCGCCTTCCTCCATTAAGATCCTCACTCTCAACGTGAGGGGCCTTAATAACCCGATCAAGCGGAGAGCTCTCCTCTCTTATCTTGAAAGCACGGGGCGGATATCTGTCTCCTCCAGGAAACACATCTTCTTCCTAAGGATTGTCACAGACTTCGGTCCCGCTCCTTCCCAATCCAATTTCATTCCTCTGGTCCCGCGAAGAGGGCTGGGGTGGCCATATTGGTTTCGAAACACTTTCAGGGGAGGGTGGCACAAAAGGGGGCTGAAATAAGAGGCAGGCTTCTCACTTATCAATTCATCACAGAGGGACGCACATTCACAGTAGGGTCCATTTACGCCCCAAATGACGGTCAGGAGCGCTTCCTGGGTGAGGCATTAATAGAAGCAATGGCCACTCCGGACCGCCATGTATTGCTTGGGGGTGACCTCAACTTAGTATTTGATAATGTCCTGGATCGCTCTGTGCAACGCACTAGCCAGGTCGGCGCCCTTTCCCCGTCCGGACACGCTCAATTACATGACCTGGGACTCACAGACTTGTGGCGACGCTTCCACCCCGGCACAAGAGACTTCTCCTTCTATTCCAACGCTCATAAAACCTACGCCAGATTAGATTATTTTTTGGGCACTAAATCTATTTTAGATATCATACCATGACATACCAGTGGCGACCCTTTCCGACCATTCTCCCGTAGTAATCACCTTAGCCTTCCCGCAGGTGCATCCCCCGGCTAGGCATTGGCGTTTTAGGGACACCCTGCTACACCGGCCAGACACGGTCACACGACTACAACGAGCACAAGACGAATACCTGCGACATAACGATAATCCAGACACAGCTCTCTCCACTAGGTGGGAAGCCCTCAAGGCGGTGATTAGGGGGGAAGTGATAGCTATATCTACGGCTGACAATGTAGAACGCAAGAGGAAGCGGGAGGAATTGACTCTTAAGACGCGAGAACTGGAGCAGCTGCACCAGCGCACCGGGGCCCCGCGAGCTTGGAGGCAATTAACAGTGGCCAGGTCGCAACTGGCTGCGCTGGATCGTGACAGGGCGGAGTATGCAGCGATGCGCTTGCGCCATTCTTTCTATGTGGGTGGGGATAAGTGTGGGCGGCTACTCGCACATAAATTGCGGGAAGCCCGCCAACGAGACGGGGTTCGGGAGATCAGGGGCCACACAGGGACACTTCACACAAACGACGCGGCCATAGCTGGAACGTTCTGTTAGTTCTACACGCAGCTCTATGATGAACAGCCTTTAGAGGCAGCAGACATTGATACGTATCTGGCTCAAGCTCGCCTTCCCAGCTTGACCCCCGACCAGGCCGAGCATGTGGAGAGAGAGATTAGAGTGGAAGAGGTCATAGCCGCCATAGCCACCTGAAACTGGGTAAATCGCCTGTCCCCGACGGCTATACTGCGGCTTTCTATAAGCAATTCTGTGCTACACTGGCCCCCCTGCTCACCCGACTTTTTAACTCCTTTGCCGAGCCCGGAGCAATCCCCGCGTCCATGCTAGAGGCTGCAGTGGTCGTTATCCCCAAGCCTGGGAAAGACAAAACGTCCTGTGGTTCTTACCGGCCTATTTCGCTCTTGAACACCGACCTGAAGCTATATACCGGGATCCTGGCCGCCCGACTAGGCCCTTACATGCAGGGGCTAGTAGACCCCGACCAAGCAGGTTTTATACCGCAGCGTCAAACAAGCGACAACACCAAGCGAGTCACGCACTTGATCGAAAAGGCCTCCCGCACTCCTGGAGAATACATGCTCTTAACGGTGGACGCGGAGAAGGCCTTTGACTGCGTCCACTGGCCATATCTCGAACCAGCACTGCTACGCGCTGGTATTCGAGACAAGATGCGGACGCACATCCTGAACTGTTATCGCTCTCCCGCTGCAACTGTCCGAGTGAATGGCCACACCTCGGTGCCCTTCCCTATTCGAAGAGGCACTAGACAGGGGTGCCCTTTATCGCCCCTGCTATTTGCTTTGTACATGGAGCCTTTAGCTCAGAGGGTCCGGGACCACCCCCAGATCACTGGTATCTGCTTCGGAGGGGACACACATACTATCAGCCTTTATGCTGATGACGTGTTGGCCACTCTCACGAACCCTACGTCCACTCTGGGGAGCTTCTTGGAGGAACTGGAGGCTTTTGGGAGGGCTTCCGGGTTTAAGATCAACTTAGCAAAATCTATGGCACTGAATCTGTCTCTGCCGCCGAACGTTGTGGCCGATCTCCAGGCCCGATACCCTCTCCACTGGTCAGACGAGGCGGTTCCCTACCTAGGCATACAGCTGGCCCCAACTCTGCAGGCCATGAGACAGATTAATTACTCCCTCCTGCAGGCACACGTTCGTGCTGCTCTGCTGAAATGGAAACACTACCCAATCTCGTGGCTCGGGCGAATCGCAGCCGTTAAAATGACCATTCTCCCCAAGATCCTGTACCTCTTCCAAACCCTGCCTCTCCCGCCTCCCATTGGATGGCTACAAAGAGTCCAGTCTGACCTCTCCTCCTTCATCTGGAAGGGACGTAGGCCAAGAATGAAGCGGTTGGTGAGCTTCCTCCCATCGCACGAGGGAGGCCTCGGAGTTCCAGACCTAGCGCTTTATTGTAATGCCGCGCAACTCCGGTATCTGGTCAAATGGAGCAGAGCGGAATCCGAGAAGCACTGGCTCTTCCAGGACCGGGCTGTAGCTGGCACGTCTCTGAGGGGGGTCCCCTTCTTGCCCAAGCCCCACCGCCCACCCAACTTGTACGCTTCTCTCGTGACGCGTTCCATTCTTCAGGTTTGGGACCGGACGAATATACGGCACTCCCTCACCACATTCCACTCCCCGCTCACCCCTCTACTGGACAACCCAGAATTTAGCCCCGGCGTAGACCCTTGGGCGTTCCCGAGGTGGAGAGAAGCGGGTTGTCGCGCCTTATGTCAATTGTTCCACAAAGGCGAAATTGTTCCGTTTTCACAACTCCAAGCCGACCACGGCTTTCCTGAACCGGAACGCATGCACTACCTGCAGGCCCGTCACTGGGCCATGCAATCTGATATCCGGGCGCAGGCTTTGCGGCTCCTTACTCAATATGAACGATGGCTAATTACGCGCCCCTCGGATAGGAAGTTGATCTCGGACCTTTACAAATTGCTCTTGTCCAGATTCACTCACACTTATCACGCTGGACGGGCACGGTGGGAGCGGGACTTGGAGCGGGACCTTACCGCGGGAATGGGACGGCGCGTGCTATAGGGCACGCCACACAGCAACGCACGTAGGCCTGACCGAAACCTTCACTAAACTCGTATACCACTGGTACTACACCCCAGAGAGATTGCACCAGGCTGACCCTACACATAGTCCTGATTGCTGGAGGGGCTGTGGACAGAGGGGCTCATTAGTCCATCGCCTCTGGGACTGCCCACACATTCAAGCTTACTGGACACACGTCCTTGATGAGATCGATAAGCACTTAGACACGGAACTCTTCAGGTTCCCCGCATACGTGTTGCTGGGAGTCCCAAACCCACTCACTTACCCTTTGAAATCCAGGAGGGGGAAACAGATAGCCATCGCCCTTGGCACGGCCACCCAGAACATACTTGTACATTGGAAGTCCACCCGGGTTCCCACACACGTGGGGTGGTACCAGCGTCTGTGGCACGTGCTGGGCATGGAGAAGATCTCTCTTGCCTTGGCTGGCAAGGGCTCTTCCTTTGGCGATTTATGGCGACCCTTTTTGGCCCTATTAGCCCCAGAATTCAGGGAGCTCTATTGTCCCAAATATCTACGTCTCTTGCACCTTACCACGCCAGACACCCAGACATGATACATCTTCGCCTTTCTAGGATAAGCCGTTCCATGCTGTGCCACTCAAGGACAACACCGTTTGGGGGAGGGTGGAGTGATTTTCTTTTCCTTCTTTCTTCTTTCTTTCATCTGGTGGGTGGCGGGATAGTTTTTTTTTTTTTTTTTTTAGGAGCACATATACTTCAAAGCATTTCACATTGACTTTGCTGAGCCCTGCGTGGCCCGGTGGGACTGCGCCCTTTATTTGTGTTGCTTTAGAAGAAGAAGAATAATAAAAAGATTTAAACCTAAAATTCGTATGTGTTCGTCTTATGAGAGTAATTGGTAACTTGCAGTAACACAGTCCTCAAAATATTTAGTAATGAATTAGTTTACAAGAAGAATCAGCAACAGGCTGTTATTTTAAAGTTGCATTAAGATATTGACAAAGTTCATAAGAATTCAAAATAAATTGTGATAAATGAATTGGGCACCCAGCACAAAAGCACTTGTGGTGAAAAATGATTGGTAAAATAATGGAATCAAATATAAATATTTAGGTACATACAAATAAGTACATGCATACACACACACATCTATACATGTGGTGAGAGATACTATAGAGGGGAAATAGAATAGCTTTTTGACACTCCAGATGGACTCACAGCCAGTGCTCCACTCAGGACAGTCATTTTGAGTTTTGAGGCAACAATCCCGGAGTTATCATCAGGTCTTAATAAACTTGAATGCGAGTAGCCGCACAATCTCATGAAAATCAAGATATTTTAGTAGACTCTGTAAGGCAGTTGGTTACAGAATCTTTAACATTAGATAAAGGTCTTCCCAGCGAAGGTGGTCCGAATCCCTTCTCTCTGAGAAGCACTCAATGAGGTTTGATAAGAGTCATTGTGGCTTAACTAATTCCTAAATACATTAGTGTTTGAATGATTTATTTTCAACCTTTTGTTGCCAGCAGCACTTATATGCTTGTACGTATATATCTCTATAGCACAAACCTAGCCAAAAGGCAGCGGAGGACTGTACATGGTCAAAGACAAGCATAAAGTCAGCAAGGAAGAGGGGAGGAACCTGGGTTGTACATGGTTTATGCACTGTGAGCTTTTAAGCACTAAACTACAGTCATTAATTATGTTTTGGATTAAATATTGCAAATTTTGTCAAGCTCATAACCAATACTGAAATAGCCTGCCTCAGCTTTTTTTTGTCGATTAAATCTTAAATATAGATTGTTTAGGCACCGTTGTCCTGCATGTTATGAATGGATTTCATTAGATTAATACATATCAATTGTTTAGATGTAGTTTGTAGAACTATCAAAATATTATCCACATAAAACATTTGTTGCTTTTTAAGCAAAAGGAGAGAAAGTACATTCCAGCAGGAAGGGGCCAACACAGAGAAAGCCCTGCCTCCACAGCAAGCTTACTTAATCTGATGATCAGGGAAAAAAGTGAGGGACTAATACTGGGGACACCATGCACGAGTGTAATGATGCAAGCAATTAGAAACACATTTTGGACAAGTACCAAAGAAGGTTTCATGATCCAGACAAAGGATTTTTTTTAAACTGATCACAGAGCGGCTGTAAGCCTGTGAAGTCTGACAATTCCAAAACCGCCAAAGTCCAAAGAAATCACCCACACTACCACATTTTGGACCTGTCTCAACCAGCAACGGTTCACAGAGAGGCCCAGAGCCAGCAGGTCAGATAGTTCAGCAGGAGGGGGCATAGCTGCATTAAACTACAAACGAACCCTCTCCAGGGTAGAAAGCCGTCCATAAGATGCTGCATCTTGCCCGAGTGTTGTTCAGCAAACGTTTGGGGGCAGGATACTCTGCATGTTTCCACATCTGCCTAATCCCGAGTGGGAAAACTCAATTGAGAAACACCCCTTTGTGCCTTCAGTGGATTAAAGGGTGGTGAGAACATGGACAGCTAGATAAGTACCTAGACTTTGAAGCAAATATCCTTTAGGACATCAGAAATTAGTCAAGAAAATAAAGAGGAACTTCTCCAACGTGTGAGTAAAAGTTGATCTTCCTATCCTTTTGCAGACCAGAGAAGAACAACTCACTCAAATGTTTTAAAGAATTTTTATGTTAAAACTTATCATTGCCTATATCCACTGGTCAGTGAGAAATAAGGAAAGTGTAGTTTTGAGTTATGACATTTACACACGAGTCTAAGCACATATATTATAATCATGTATAACATAATTTTATGGATCACAGATTGCAGTTTTTTGTAAACTATGCATATGTGTATGCTATATAAGAAAGTTGTTGCAGACAAAATACTGCAGTTAATAAAAAAAACCAATATATCTTGTTGTTGAATTCATTTTTTTTAAGGGCCTTATTTAGAGTTTGGGGGACTGGAACATCTGCCAAAAAGTGACAGATGCCACGTTCACCAGTGACATCAATGCACTTTTAAAACAACGGATGTAACATATACCAAGTTTTGACAGATGTCCTGTATCAAATAACTTTTATATAAACTCTTACGTTTCCAATTAGATATTTGACCAGAAATATCAGCACAATAGTACTCTTCAATCTGCATAAGCCAATGTATCAGGCACAAGCACTGTACAGTAACGAAAGTATGTATGTATGTATGCATATATGTATGTGTGTGGTATTTTTATAGCACAAGCCTAGCCAAAATGTGGCAGAACACTGTACAGGGTAAAAGACAAGCATAAAGTCAAAGAGTGATAAGAGAGGAAGGCGATTTGTGGACTATTAATGCATTGTAATGTAGTGTTCTTTAAAGATGTGTGTCTTCAACACCTTCCTAAACTGAAACAGGGTTGTGGTGGTCCTGATGGATACAGGAGTGTTGTTCCAGATCTTGGGACCATCGATGGAGAAGGCCTGTTGCCTTGTTTTTATTTTTTTACATGTCTTAACCTGCAGTTAGATGGTGTCCTGGTGGCGGGTGTGCCAAGAACCACCAGAGGTGGTGAACTTATCTGCAACATAAGCGGGCATGCTGGTCGTGATGACTTAGTAAATAATGCAACTGGATATAAAATGTGTGCGGGACAGCAAGGACAGCCAATGGAATTCCATCTGGAAGGGTTTCATGTAATCATATTGCTTCGGGCCCTGGATAAGACATACTGCGGCGTGTAGGATGCCCTTGAAAGGTGCGAGTGTGGAGTCTAGGTAGGAGGAAGCATCCTATGTTAGGTGGCATATATAGAACATGGCAAGTTATAACTATTGAGGCCTCAATGAGCACTCAGATCGCAGTGTTAAGTTGATAAAAAGCAAGTCATTTCTAATATTCCTGATGTATTGGTTCAAAAGAACACTGAGAAAAAATACAAAAAGACAATTATTCGAATATATGTGGTGGTAATTAGCATTTCCAACTCCATACTGCGGAGTTATGCTGCGATTTGCAGTGCACACATTTTAATCTAGGCACTCAGACTTCCAACCTTATGAGGGTGGTAAACTGAATAATAGTAAACTGGGTAACAAAACACTTGTTATTTACAGCACTTGTGAGGTATGAAGTATTATATAAAAAATTAATACTTTTATTATTAGATTATTATTAGACAATGACTCTGGCTGCCTTCCGGCTGGATTGCAGTTTCTTATTACTGTTAGAACAAACCTGAGGACATCCACCGTCAATCAGAACACAGTGCGGCTTTGCTGCATAGGATGTGCTTAGCAGAGCAGTCAGCTGGAGCTCAGTAATATGAATAAAAGGCTTGCAGACAGCTGGTTGTGCTGCAGGAATATAACAAACCACCCTTCAGAGACATGCTCACAGAAGAATGCTAAATGTAGAAAGGGTGGACCTCTCAACATGGGGCTCATTTTCCACTATATTATACTCCTTCTAAATTATTACCTTCCATACATTATTCTTCTCATACAATGCACAGAGGCGTTTTTTAGGCTAAATGTACACGAACATGTTAAATGTATATAGATGGTAATAAAGAATAAAGATACCTCTGATATGCATAAGTATCTAGATTTGCTCATTTGTGCAGCAAAAGGTTTTAAAGCTGTGTTGATTCTGCAGGGGCGAGGGTTCCTTTTATTATGCCAATGCAAATGGTATGTAGATTTTGCTATTATGAACGTTTTTAGGTAGAAAAAGAACCTCAGAGGTCGTTAATACTTCTTTCAAACGCTAATTGTATTTGTTCAATGAATTGTTACTTCCACTGTTCACATATTTCCTATACGAGCAAAAACTGGTTTTAGTGTTAACTGCATTTTGGCTCAGGTACTTTCTATCAGTTTAATCACTTTAGATGTGTTTGCAGGTTCATATATTTAGACTTGGCTTGTCAGAATTAGCTCTTCGTAAGATATTTTGCAAATAATACACAGAGTGGGCTTTGGGTCAGACCTTTTCAGACGCTTGCTTGTTTGGGTCAGACACTTTCAGCCACAGCTCTGAGGCAGTTTCAATTACATCCTGATCAGCCCAGTGTACTATTTATATATCACTGTCGTACTATTGGTTGTTCGGTGTATTATTCCGCATCCTAGTGAGTGCTTCCACTGGAACGCAGGAGGAGCAGTGTTTTCAGAAGCAGCTGCAGATGGCAGGCACTATTTGGGAATGCAGAAGTCATCTTGGAAAGCAAGTTTTCCCCACTACAGTGCTATTTCTCATTTTTGCTCACTGCAAATCCTCCTTCTCGCCATTTGGAACGAAAGGTTCAGTGGAAGGATGCAAGATTTAAACTCCATGTGTTTAGCAGACAACTCATAAAAATGGTTACAGGACAAATGTTAAATGTTAAGCATACTTATAGAGCGCACTATCACCCCACGGGCATCCTGGCGCTAGTGTACATTTACTCAAACCATACACCCATATTGCAGTTGGGATCCTACCCAAAGAGGGGCCTAGGCAGCATCATTAGGGTAGAGCCAGGTCTTTAATTTCTTTCTAAACTGCAGAAGATCTTCCATCTGTCTGAGACTGGTTGGAAGTGCATTCCACAGTCGGGCGGCTGCAGAGCTAAATGCTCTTCCTCCCAGTTTTACTCTCTTAAACCTGAGCGCCTTTACAAGTCTGGCTGAGGATGATCGCAGGCTTCTGATGGGGGCATACCATTGAAATTTGCTCTGCAGTGGTTTGGGCCCCAGACCGTGTAAGACCTTAAAAACAATACAGAGAAATTTAAAATGAATCCTCTGTAATACTGGGAGCCAGTGAAATTCCTTAAGGGCCAGGGAGGCTGATGATCGTCGAGGTTTCATAAGTGCTAATTCGGCCGCAATTGTCTGACTTCTCTGGAGTCTCTCGATCAGGTATTTTGGGGCCTCCAGAAGAAGGGCATTGCAGTAATCCAGCCGGCTCAGAACAACGCTTCTTACTATCTGTGCCCTAGTTGGAATTGGCAGCATTGGGAGGATCTTCCTTAGTACTCTTATGAGGGAGAAACTGGTCCCCACTGTCTTATTTACATGAGTCTCTAAACTCAGCCTCTCATCAATTGTTACTCCCAGGTTTCGTACAGCCTCAGATGGTATCAGTG
This sequence comes from Calotriton arnoldi, assembly GCA_963921515.1. Lineage (NCBI taxonomy): Eukaryota > Metazoa > Chordata > Amphibia > Caudata > Salamandridae > Calotriton > Calotriton arnoldi. The sequence goes on from CAWUFW010009633.1 coordinate 303,908, forward strand.
GCTTATCCACTGGGATTGGCCAGAAATTGGCCGGAAGCTGGCGTGGAATTTGCTGGGCTGCACAGCATAAGATCTCTGTCTTATCACTGTTAAATTGTAGAGAGTTATTTTTAAGCCAGCGTGCAGCATCCTGCATGCATGTGTGAAAATTTTCCAGTGATAGTGATTGGTCCCCTTCCAAGGATAGGATAAGCTGAGTGTCATCTGCGTAATTCACCAGGCTGACATTATGGGACTTGATGACAGAGATCAGGGGGCTCATGTAAATATTGAATAGTATTGGACTAATTGCCGAGCCCTGAGGTACACCATGCTGAATGTTAGTGAAGTCTGATTGAAAAGGGGGTAGTGCCACTGCCTGTTGTCTATTTGACAGATACGATTGGAACCATTTCAATGCCATATCCAATACCCCGACTTCGTTAAGCCTTGCCAGAAGAATTTTATGGTTCACCGTATCGAATGCGGCGGACAGATCTAAAAGGATCAGTATAACTGACTGTCCCTTGTCCGCTCGCAATCGAAGTTCGTCCAACACTGTCACCAGGGCGGTCTCTGTTCCATGTCCCGGCCGAAAGCCGAATTATACATCCTCTAACTTGTTACTATTTTCCAGGAACAGTGACAGTGTTTTGCTGACCAGTCGTTCTAAGATCTTAACAGGATATGGTAAAAGGGAGATAGGTCTATAATTTTTTGGGCACATGGGGTCGAGAGTAGCTTTTTTCAAAAGAGGTGTTACTATCGCTTGTTTCCAACAGGTTAGTACTGCCCCATCGCTCAGTGATTGTCCACATATCTGTCGGAGTAGTGGAAAGAGCTCTATACCTAATTCTTTCCAGATCCTGTGTGGTAAAGGATCCATTGGGGAACCTGAGGAAACACTTGGAGCTAATCTATTAAACTCCGCCTCTGAAGGTATCACAAAGTGGTCAAGAGTTACCGATTTACCCCTGCCAGTTCGTTCCTCTTTCCGAGTTGGTGGTAGTGGCTTTTGGCTCGCATTGCTAACGTCCTCCCCTTTGTCTGAATCGGCCACTTTTAGGCCCTCAATAATTTTACTGATCTTTTCCTCAAAGAAGATCGCTAGACTGTCACAGAGATCCTGTGTGGCGTTAATCCTATTTTTTGTGCAGTCAGGGTTGGTGAGATCCTTCATTATTTTGAATACACTTTTGGTACTGTTAGATGCTTTTAGGATAGCGTCTGCATAATGTTCTGCTTTTGCTGTGGAGATTTCTTTCTTATAGTTACTTCTGGCTATTTTCAAGGCGATTTTGTCCTCATCTTCATATTTTTTTCTCCACTTTCGCTCAGCCTGCTTGCAGCCCATTTTTAAGTTTTGTAACTTTTCATTGTACCATAGGGCAGCCCGTCTGCATGGTTTTTTGTGGTTTTTCATAGGAACGATCTGATCTAACGTGCTACATATTTGTTCACAAAGTAACGTATAATTTTTGTCCACTGGTAGACTTAAATCAAAAGGACTTTGCGCAGGAAATATCGGCGATGTCTTTGCTTTTCTCAAAAGTCCTTTCCAATCTCTGCCTTGACGATTGTTTCCCTTAGCGGTGGCGGGGTCATTCTTTCTAGGATTGAATACCATAAACTTGATCAAATAATGATCAGACCAGTCTATGGGTAGAATATCCTCCATTCCAATATCATTTCCCCCAGGGAAGATTAGATCCAGTGTAAGCCCTGCCCTATGTGTTGGTCCTGTTACCCACTGTTGCAAATTCAGGCTCTCATAGGATTGGAGGATATTTTTAAAGGCTGAGTTTAGATTCCCGTTAGGCCATACATTAAAATCCCCTAGGATAAGTAATCTGGTATGGGTAAGTGCCATATTACTGAAGATGTCAATGAGTGCCTGCTGCTGGAAGCTGGCAGAGCCTGGCGGCCTGTAGCATAGTATTCCAGTCAATAAATGCCCTTCATGATCTTTCAATGAAAAACCCAAAAGTTCTATGCCCTCTGCATCATCAATTTCCATTGCGGCAAAGTTCCAGTCCTCTTTAAAAATTACCCCTACCCCTACCCCTACCCCACCCCCTCTGCCACTCTTTCTTGGCTTATGAAAGGCCCTGTATCTCGGTGGGCAAGCTAGTCCTAGTTCAAAATCTGAGTAGGGCGCATCCAAGTTTCTGTCAAGAATATTACATCCAGGTCATGTGTTTCTAACATTAATTGAATTTCCAGGTGGTGTTTCACCACGGATCTAGCATTTAATAACCCACATTTAAGCACATTCCCTTTGACGACTTCAGAGGCTATTTTCTCAGCCCCTTCGTACTTAAAGTCGCCGACATTACCCCTCTGCTCACCTATAGCTCGGAGCTGATCACTTAAGTAACAGATACGTCTGTCCCCAGTAACATTTTCCTCCAAACTGGCAGCATGGCTGGCGCTGAGCGCGGACGGGCGCAGACGGGCTTGCCTTTGGCGCGCCTTTGGCGCACCTGCACTGCGGCCGTGCTTATGAAGCCCCCGGAAGTCAGCATCTAGACCGCTGACTAGGTTTCCAATCCTGGTGTGTTTCCAGTACACCCGGAAATAATGCGGGTTCAGCGCACAGAGATCACGCCCCAAGCAAGGTGCGAGTGCGTAGCTGCTAACCAGCCGGTAACCGCTTGTTTAATTACACATTCAAATTCAGTCAGTGCAGTACAGATTTTCTAAAAGATAGCTAAACTAAAACTAAACACATTTAAGGTGGTTAAAACGGCAATTAAAGGTGGCTAAAACGGCGATGGATCTGGAATAATTGGCGTCCAGAGGTGCAGCAAATCAAACAAATTTTACATTTCTTAAAGTTAAAAACAGGTAGAGAACAAGTCAAAACAGTTTGGCAGAGTAGATCAACGTGCAAGTGTGACCAATGGTAGGAGTATCTGTCACTAGGTTCGCAATGAGGCCGTGCTTATGAAGTACCCGGAAGTCAGCATCTAGACCGCTGACTAGGTTTCCAAGCCTGGTGTGATTCCAGTACACCCGGAAATAATGCGGGCTCAGCGCACAGAGATCATGCCCCAAGCAAGGTGCGAGTGCGTAGCTGCTAACCAGCCGGTAACCGTTTGTTTAATTACACATTCAAATTCAGTCAGGGCAGTACAGATTTTCTAAAAGATAGCTAAACTAAAACTAAACACATTTAAGGTGGTTAAAACGGCAATTAAAGGTGGCTAAAACGGCGATGGTTCTGGAATAATTGGCGTCCAGAGGTGCAGCAAATCAAACAATTTTTAAATTTCTTAAAGTTAAAAACAGGTAGAGAACAAGTAAAAACAGTTTGGCAGAGTAGATCAACGTGCAAGTGTGACCAATGGTAGGAGTGCATATACAATGAATGTATACACAATGTCAACAATACACACTGACAATGGGAACACAAATACACTGACATGGGGTAGGTAAGAGCTGCAAGAACAGGGAATATTCCGACACACACAAGCACACACACGCACGCACTCACAGTTTTGGTGAAAGCTTGCACAACATACACTCCACTACAGAAGTAAGAGCACCACCCGTTAGGAATTCCCAGGGACCACTACCTGCCCTTAAAAAATGAAACGAAAACGTTTCAATTTTTTTAAAAAATGCATCCAGTTTTCCTTTAAGTAAAACGGACTGCATTTAAAAACAAGCATTGAAAATGCAATAGGTCTCGCCTTTGATTAAGTTAAAGCATTTGCTTTGCTAATGGTATTGTATAGCAAAGCAAATGGCTTTAACTTAATGAAAGGCGAGACCTATTGCAATTTAATGTTTCCCTGCAAGAACGGTTTATTTCACAGCTGCTGTGAGTATGCAGATTGGCTGCTTTACCTCAAGTAGGGAGGGTGAAAAAAGCTGCTTTCCTTCTCAGAGCCAGGGCGAGCAATGGCAGTGAAGGCCGAGGGGCATGAGACAGCACGACCCGCCCACCCCTTCACTATTTGAACTTGTCCGCTTCACAGACTGAAGCTGGGCGGGCCGGGGAGGAGCTGCTCCTTGGTCTTTAGTTAGGTCTGTTCTGGGGAGCAGTGTGGGGTCAGGCCAGTGGCAAGGGTTGGAATGCAGGGAGCTGATCACGTGTGACAGCAGCAGTTCAGTCCATCATAAGAAAACAATGACAGAACGTGTATTAGTTTTGCAAAGTACTGTGACTGATTGGGAGGGGGGAGAGACATCAGACAGAGTGGGGTGGAGGAGCAGGAGGGGGGAGACAGGAGACTGAAAACAAACCAGCGTGAGAGCGCCTCGCTGATAGAAACTTAAAGCTGACAGAAAGACCTCAGAGCTGCCCTTCTCCCCGGAGACCAGAGCCAGTCCACGGCCGGGGGAGCTGCAAGGAGCAGGACAGCACAGACAGCAGTGTCCCTGCTCTGAAGCAGGCTGCGGCACAGCTGGGGCTCCCTCTTGTCCACCTGGCTGTGCTGAAGCCTACTGACTGATGGGGGGGGGGGGGGGGGGTGAGCACAGAAAGTGAGACGGAGGAGCTGGTAAATAGACAATGAGAACCAGAACTGTGCATGTGAAACACAGACATGGCTGGGGCCCCACAGGCATGCGGGATAGACTCAGGTCGGGATAACAGGCATGGAGGGATGACACAGTCATGCCTGCTTGACTGGGGATGGGTAATAATATATGCATGGATGGCGTAGCACCGGTATGCAAAATATACCGGGCGACAGAGTAACTAACAAAGGCATGCAGAATAGACGGTGGATTAACCGAGGCAAGGCTGGAGTAACAGAGTAACAAAGGGCATGTGGAATACCCTGGAGTAGGGGTATTACAGGTATTCAGTGCAGGCTTGGAATGCAGTAACTTGTGCATGCATGATATATTGCTCTTAACACATGCACGCAGGTAATACTTCACAGCATGACGGCTCAATGGCCCAGAGACAGACCATGTCGGAGGCCCTGGGGGAGGCGGGTCAATTACAGAGGATCCGGGGAATGTAGGCCAAATTAATAAGCAGACGGAACTGCCGTCTGGGTGGCTAAGTCGGACAGATGGAGAGTAAAACGAAGGCCCGGGAGGGTGGGTCGGAGAGAGATCCTGAATCAGCGTGGGGTCTGGAAATGTGGGTGAAGCACAGACACGCAGAGTACTCTGGGGTTCAGGGGTGTGGGAGTACATTTGGGATCTGGGGCAAGGGGGCCGCGGTGCAGTGCAGACACGTAATCTAGCGCGCGGGTCAGACCCCGACGTGCAGCGCACGCACGGGGCTTGGGGCACTTTCTTTAACTAGATATGCAGGGTATCCGTGGCCCTGCGAGAGTGGGCCAGCCTCAGGCTTGAGTTCAGAGGTCTCCGGGCACTTCCTGGCGCACTCACCTGGCTCGTTGTTGGCGGGGGGAGGGCTCATCCCGTAGGGTCCGTAGGAGCTGTAAGTTCCGCTGTAGCCCATCTCGTAGGGCTTGGCCGGGTAGGGAACGGAGCTCAGGCCACCGGGGTGGTACTGGTAGGAGCCCAGCTGCCCAAAGGGGGAGTCACCGCCCCCGCAATGCTGCTGGTTGGTGTAGTAGCTGCTGTCCGTGGCAGTAGACACCGGTAGCGTGGGCGACTCCTGCGGCTTGTGAAGGCTGTGGTAGTTGCTGGAGGTCATCTGGGTGGAGTGCATGTCCGAAACTAGGCTGTGCAAGACGCCGGTCAACGCTGGGCGTGCGCAGGGAGGCGGCTGCAGCGCTCACGGGCGGCGGGGAGCGCACTGAGTCCTGTGGAGTGATCACAGGCGGGCTGCAGCGGGCATGGTCGCCCCAGGGGAAGTAGAGGGCTGGAAGAGGCAAAACGGTCCGTGCAGTCCGGCGGCGTGATCACTAGAGGGCTGCAGACATTAGTCCTGCCTGCGGGTCTCTGTCAGAGAAACACAGAGTACAAAACGAGCGCAGTGTGCCTAGCGTGCGCCGCGCTTATTAAGGTTAAAAAAGACAAGCTATAACACAAGCATTTATTTTTTTTAATTTACCGCGATGGGTGGATAAAAGAAAGAAAAAATAAGTAGCATGCAAGTGCTTTGCTTTTTTTGCAGTGCGGGTGGGGGGAGGGCAACAAGAAGGACATGGCTGGGGCATGTATGTCAAAGGACGCAGGTGCTGGAACCAACATAGAAGGTGCAGGTGGGGGCAACAGCAAGGAGGGCAGGGGAAAGAAAGAAACACCGAGGGTGGATGCAGGGGGTAGAAGCAATGGGCGAGAGAGACCAACGTATAGTAGATGGGAGGGAAGCACATGGGTTGATGCTTTTAGTAAGCAGCGCAGCATGCGCGCTGCTTATTAAAAGCATCAAATATTGAAAAATACAGTTTTCCAGTTTGTTGAGCTGCGCCTTTACATCGCGATTTCTCCCCCAAAAAAAGTGCGCTTAGCGGCTAATTAGGAGACACTGTCTCCCGCCGCCAGTAAAAGATGCAATCCCGGTGGGCGGGGCCAAAAGCGGACAGGGTGGTAACCAGGAGGGACTAAAAAGCCTCCTGGACAATAATAACACCCGGTTTTGCATAATTGGTGACGCAAAATGACACGCACCAATGCAAAACACGGGCGGAGCAGAAAGCGAGCTTCTGGAATCGTATCGATTCCAAGAAGCCCTCGCATGGCAAGAGCAGCGCATGCGCGCTGCTAACGCCAGGCGAGACCTAAAAAAAACAATGCTTTATTGACAAGCAGTCCCAGACATGGAGGTCTGCTGAGCCCAGCAGGCCACCATCCCTGGGAGGGCCAGCCATTCCCAATGGGGTCGCCAATTGCGAGTGGCTCATTAATATTCATGAGCCTCGCATTTTGCGACCCCATTCGGAATCGCAATCAGTATCTCTGACACTGTTGTACATTCCAAATTGCGACTCGCAATTTGCGACTCGCAATTGAGCGCAAATTGCGAATCACAATTTGGAATGGTCGTACATCTGGCCCTATAACCTTAAGAGCAAGAAGACCAGCGCCAGGATGCCCGTTGGGTGACAGCTGCGCTATATAAATGCTACTTGCATTACATTACATTACCACCAACCAGTCTATGGACCTGACACCAAGATCAATAAAAGAAACAGTACAATCAACTAACAACATATGGCCTCTCACAAACAAGTCTGTAGGCTGAGTGCAAGATAAACTTTCAGCTTCAGGAACTTTAAACTCTCCCATCAAGACCTCCAACATTATCCCACTCATTAAGATAAAGAATCAGGATGAGGGCGAACTGGCCTCCCCCTCCATTGCGCCATCTTGGAGGTTCTCTGGAGGTGGAAACCCCTGCCGGTCTTGTGGTTGGGGAGGGTCAACATGCTCAAAATGAACATTTAGCCACGGGCCCTTTATTTGTTTCAGACCCTACCTACCCTAATCCCACAAGATGACACTGCACAACTGCAGCGTGACATTTGTGTTTATATGGAATGGGAAGTGGCCTAGAATATTCAATGTCCTCATGATGCAGCCCCGCGACCACTGAGGTCAAGCTTGCTCAAACCTATTAGAATATTACTGGGCAGAACATCTGTGCTTCATCTCTGCCTGGGTAGCTTGAGGGAGTGAGGCTCATTGGCTCCATAAGGACAGGGCTGTTGCCTGTAGACACTTTGGGACCTAGCTTGGATACCCAAACACGCCCGCCTTCGAATTGCGTATATCGCCACCCCTAATAAGACTGTCCTCGACATCTGGGACAAATTAGCGTTTACAAAGGGGTTGACCACCTACCCCTCTCCTAGCACCCCTATTGCATGCAACCCCGCATTAACACCTCCACTGGCCCCCAATGCTCTTAAGGACTGGACTGACGATGACTATAGGATGCTCCAAGATTTGTTTATAGGGACAGAAATGAAAACCTTTAACCAGTGCAAGGCGGAACACCGCCTACCTGATACAGCCAGGATACATTATCTCCAGCTGAGACATTGGGCCCTCCATCCCATTGTGTATCCCGAAGTAATTCGACCGTACACTCTTTTTGAAAAATTAGTGCGTACCTACAATGGCTAGCATGGCCTCATCTCAAACACTTTCAGTATGATTCAACACTGCACACCCGCTCATACCCACCTGTTGGACTTGGCCCTTTTTGCAGGCTCATCCCTGAACTTTTTGCCTTCCTCCTGTACTTTTTCTGACCTGTTTTTGTTGGTTTTATGACTCTGGGCACTTTACCACTGCTGATCAGTGCTAAAGTGCATATGATCTCTGTTATAAATTAATGTGTGGATTAGTGACTCCATGTTTGGCCTATTTGATTCACTGTCAGACCCTAGTACAGTGCACTGTTTGTGCCCAGGGCCTGTGAATCAAATGCTGCTGGTGGGCTTGCAGCACTGGTTGTGCCACCCACAGGAGCAGCTTGTAAAGTGTGTCTCAGGCCTGCCATTGCAGAGCCTGTGTGCAGTCTGGTACTGCCATGTCGACTTGGTAAGTACACCCACTTACAAGTCCCCAAACCTTCCCATTTCTGCATGTTAGTCACCCCTAAGGTAGGCCTGCGGGCAGGGCGCATTGTATGTAAGAGGTAGGACATGCCCTGGTGTGTGTGGCATGTCCTGATAGTGAATTACAGCCAATTTCGTTTTTCACTATTGCAAGGCTACCCGTCCCCATAGGCCAGAATGGGCAGTTTGATTATAACATCTTATAATCCTAACTGACCCAGGGAACATGGTAGAAAAACGAATTTAGTATGCCTGAACTCAGAATGATAAAATACATCTTTTAGTGAAGTTGGTTTTAACATTCCGTGTTTGAAAATACCACTTTTAGAAAGTAGGTATTTTCTTGCCTAACCATCCAGCCTGCTTCTGCTAGCTTGTGTATTATATGTCTGGGTTTGTGAGTGACAGGGGCTGGGGGACTCCAGGAGACAGGGTGAGTCAGCACAGGGCTGAATAGACCTTTCTGCATGTAGAGTGGTGGGAGGAGTAGCACCTGGGCCTGAATAGGGCTGTGCCTGCCTTCCACAATGCTGGCTCCACCTCCTGTGGTGCGTCTGATGTCCCTGGCCCACATTGACAAAGGAAGAAGGTGTGCACTGGCAGAATGCACCCAGAACTGGTTTGGACTAGGTACAGGACCCTCTGCCTTCAGAGGACAAAGGATTTATGGGTATAAATACTGGGGCCCAGACCCCAAGACTTTAGATCACTTCTGGAATAAACAAGACGAACCTTTGCTGAGGAGAGGAACCAGAGAAGCTGAAGGAGGAGTCTATCCCTATGCTGTGTGCTGTTTGAGGGATTGGCCTGCAGTGGTTGCCTGATTGCCAAAGAAAGGAGAAAGGAACTTTGTGACTACTTTCATCATCTTGTAGAAAATCTCCAAGGGCTTGAAGATTGAGCTTGCCTCCTGCTGACGTCTCAGGGACACAAGACTTCACCAACCAGCTCCCCTGAATTCCCTTGCTGGGAATTTGAAGTGCCTGCTGTGGTGGTGGGCCTTCTGAGAGACTGCGTGTCGCTGGGAGCTGGAAGCACGACTCACGAGGAAGAAGCGTGTCGCCGCCGCTGCAGTTGTCGTCGCATCGCCGAGAAAGCGTGCCGCCGCTGTCGCCATTGCATCACCGAAGCGCCTCGCATCACCGGAGAAGAGTGTCGCCGTCGCATCAGACGCCGTTGCATCATCGGAGAAGCGTGTCGCAGGGCCTGTCGCGGCTCAGAAGATTCACTGAGTCGCCGCACGGCCGTCGGGCGTGCACGCATCGCCCCCTGAGTGTCGCATCGAGAGGAAGACGCCATTTTGTTTCGTTGCACCGGGTCGTCATCGCATCGCGGCGCTGCGGGTCGCATCGCCACAGAAGCGCAGTAAGAAACCGATGCATCACCTCCCCACGCGGTGAAGAACCGACGCATCACCTCCTCTCCGGTAAGGAAACGACGCATCACCGTCCCCTAGGCAGCAGTAGGGAACCGACGCATCACCTCCCCCGGAGCAAGGAACCGACGAATCACCGTTCTTGCGTGTAAGGAACCGACGCATCACCTTCCCTGCAACTCTTTTGTTTGTATCGTGTTACGCATCCAAAGGTACATTGAGTGTCGCATTTACCATCTTTATTGAACTGAACTTTCTACCATTGACAGTCATATTTTTCATAGTGTATTGTGGAAGGTTTGTCGTTTTGGGTCCTGTGTTAAGTCTATATAAAAATACTTATTTTTATAATACAACCTGCGTGGAGTCCATCTGTAGGTTTGTCACTGTGTTACTGTATGTGTTCACAAATGCTTTACACACTGCCTCTGAGATGAGCCTGTCTGCTCGTGCCAAGCTACCAAGGGGGTGAGCAGGGGTTATTTTAGTAGTGTATCCCCCTTATCCTGACTAGAAGCAAGGGACCCTATTTGGACAAAGGTACCTACCTCTGCCAACTAGAGACCCCCAGTTCTAACACCACCCATATCAATTTCGGTGGGATATGGATAACTCTGAAGAGATAGCGCCTAATCAATGGGACACTCTGTGGCGCGACACACAACAAAAACATACCGCACTATCTTCCTCAGGAAAACGGCATACAAGCTCATGATTCAGTGGTATTACACACCATCCCGCCTGTCCACCATCTATGCTAGGTCCTCCAACCTTTGTTGGAGATGGCGGAATGTTTGCTGAGATTTTTATCACATTTGGTGGTCATGCACTTTGATCACTACATTCTGGAAGAAGGTTCTTAGCCATATTAAAGCCGCAGTGGGATATCCCCTCCCTACTTCCTATGATACAATAGTACTAGGGATACGTCCTTCAACTCTTAAAGCGATGATGCAGCCTGAATGGATGCTCATTAGCTACATGCGGCTTGACAATTGATTGCATTGTCCAGAAAATAGCCAACCCCGCCCACCTTAGCACAGTGGTTCACCCGACTATGGCATATTCTAGCCATGGAGCAACTCTCACATAACCTAACTAGAACTGACACCAAATTCCAAGTTGTATGGAGTGTCCTTCTTCAATACATCATCTGCATCAATTTCACATGCTTTAACCCTATCCGCCATAGGGCATTGCAGTTGTTCCCTTGACTCTTAACAGGTACTTGGGACTTCAATGCGACATTGGCTCCCCAAAAGAGACTTGGGATGCACCAGTCACACGTCACGTGACAGATCCATACGGTTATGGCACGATACTCACACAGGCCTGTATCATGTCTGTAGAAAATTATGTTGTATTTCAACTGACTGTTTGCTCTTTTGTCTTTTCCTCTTACTCTCTTTCTTTCTTCCTTCATTACTTCATCTCAAGGCACCTGGCTAATAACAGTAATGTCTGGCATGATACTTGCCCTTAACCCCCCCCCCCTTAATTTGCTTATGTTATAAGAGTCGAGAGGTTAAAATTGATAGAATGATGCAATGCCAGATTCTCTATTATTCACCGGTGCTAGGCTTTTGTTGTTGTTGTACTGCATATATGTCCTGAAATAGTTTTTCCCCCCTTTTTTCTCAATAAAGAGATTCAAAGAAAAAAAGAAAAAAAAGAACCTCAGGAATAAAGATAAAGCAAGCCAATCTCCAAAGGTCTATTTATAGCAAAACTCATTGGAAATGCTGCCTTCAATTAGATCTTTGACTTCATAAAAGGGAACAACCTACTTTCTGATCACCAAAAAGACTTTCGCTGAGGCCAAGGCACTGATTCTGCCCGGATGTTTATTTTAGATGACTGATCTGGAAACGACTGATCACCATACCCTGATATTCAGATTCGAAGGGCTGGAAACCTGATGAAGCATCCTTAACTGGATCTCCACCTATATTTAAGGCAGTTGCAGATTCATCTCTCTGACCCAGTCACACCTGCTGGTTTTACCGCGGACTGCGTCATACTGCAAGATTCGATGATCTCACAACTTTTTTCAATCTCCACCTTACCTCACTATCGGACCTGATCAAGTCCTTTAACCTAACTTGCTACAACTACGCTGACAACACACAGATCATCCTAAAAGTGAGAAAAACATAAGGGATACAACCACTGCCCCTCCAGCCGTTGATGAATGGATGTGGCGTAACATACTTAAAACTGAGAACCTAATCTGTGGATAATGAAAGAACTACCAACCTATAACCATGTGGCCCCAGACATGGTACACAACACCAGCATTAATTTTTTTTTAACTTTTTTTTATTTTACAGAGTTTTATATAGCGCGAACTTGACCCGAATCGGGTATCAGAGTGCTTTACATAGCACCAGTTGCATTACATGAGGACACATTCATTTTTGTTAGGCACTGGGAGATTAAGTGATTTGCCCAGAATCACAGGATGTTCAGGGTCATTGCCGAGACTCGAACCCAGTTCCCCAGATTCGAGGCCGACCGCCCTAGCCGTTAGGCCAACTCCTCTCTTAAATGAAGTAAGACATCTAGGAGTGATTGCAGTTTCCAATACTTCTCTAATACCTCATGTGATTTAAGTCACAAGAAGCACCTTCTACTCCATGAAAAATCTTAGCTGAAACTTCTCCCCTCTATGCTACCTACAGAATCTGAAGGTTTCTACTACCTTTATGATGCCTCGACTAGACTACACAAACAGCTTTTACATGGGAGCTTACTTTTCCTACAGCAAATAATGCACAAATTAAAAGCTAGACAGCTTCTATATTTTTGCCAATTGGAATGCATCAAACTACTCTTCCAAGTACTTCCCTGACCTCCCTAAATCCAGACACTCCACCTACAAGACACAAAGCATTGTATGCAGGGTTATTCGAGATAAAGGCCCACTTTAATCCAAACAAAGTTTAAAATGTACTCTCATTATGTAGTAGACTAGCATCTCAGATGACAGCCTTCCCTTCATACAAGCAGCAAAACTAAGGTATTCTCAGTGGCGGCTCCTTCGCTAAGGCAGAGGAGCGTCGGCCCACTGTGTAAAAGGAAAAATAAAATAAAACGCAATGTTAATAACGTTACGTTATTATCATTTTATGTTTCTGTATGGAGCCCGATCCAGATTAGGGCAGAGCAGGGCTGGGCTGTGTCACAGGGAGAGGGAGGAGGAGTGGTATAATGTGCACCATAAATGCGCATGACGGTTTGGCCGGCCGTCTTGGGCCGGCCAACCTGTCATGCGCACTTAGCATTTCTCCACCAGGCTGTGTGAAGAGAACATGCACAGGCTCCCACTCCCTGTCTGAGCGCCGAACCAGGCTGCTCAGAACAATAACGACGCGGCTGTCAGCTGGTGGCAGCAGCGTCATGATTGGCTTAAGGGAGTCTGGGAGCCTGTGTGCTTCTGTGCTGCCAGGAAGAGAAGAGTACGGAGGAGAGGAAGAGGCCCTTCACAGGTAAGGGGTTTTTTGTATTTATTTTTTTATATCGAGCTCCTATCTCCCCCAGCCCTACCACTACTTTCCCAAAGCGGCCACAACTGGGTATTCTCTCTCAGCAATGATGACAAATATCCAAGATCACATGGAATTCAGTAAGGAAATGTTGCTGTTTCTAAACAAACCCATGATGCACAATCACACCAATTAACAACTACATTCTATTGCTCATATCGAAAGAACAGACATCAGAGGAGTCGGGAACATTCCGAGCCAAGAACTAGAATTCATTCCTGCTCAAGGTGGAAGGTTTTGGCACGTGTAATTATCTCACACTCTAAATCATTTCACTAGAAGCAACACAGCTACGAGAAATTATTCCATAACTGATAGTGCATACAAAATCACTTCTTGCTTAGATCACATTCATTAGCCATATTTTTCCAAACAAAGATAAAGTAAATTAATAATAAACTTACAAATTATTTCCCTTACTCTTCTTCACCCCATTACTCACTTAAGGATAGAGAGTGATATCAAGGGTACAAGAAGCACTCTGATCATCAAACAAAAACTCAAAACACTCTCCAGAGAGCCCACACTGCAACACAACATTCTTCCAACCAAGAACTCATTAAGGTGTAGCATGTAACCAGTTCGCTAAAGCACTTCAGCACCTTATCAAAGGTAGGAAGCACTATAAAAATGCAAATACAATGTATGTCTATATATGCATGGGGTTCTGGCAGACTATCTGTGCATGGATAGCGGGTGCGGTAGATACGCTGCGAGGCTGCAGATCTGTAGCACAGGTTAGCTGTGAGGTTGATATTCTGTGCATAGATGAGCGCGTGGTGGTGGAAGCTGCAGATCTGTGCATTTATAAGGCGAGGAAAATGGAAGAATGCAGCAATGCATGTTTGTGGCAAGAAACAACTACATATCTCATCTTTAAAGGAGGTTAGAGGGGGAAAAGCCCCACTTTGCGAGTATGGGATAAAGGCTACAGAACCACAAGTACGGGCTAGAATCCACATTCCCCTTTCTTTCTTGTAATTTGTAACAAGGGTGACAGATTTGTTGAGCCTGTGGAACAATTCGCGGTAGCTATGAAAACTCTTCACCCACAGCATAGCACAATATATCATATGCTACCTCAAATGCCACCGCCTCATGTAATATCTCATATGCTAGCTCCCATGGCTGTTTTTGTCCTATGACTGTTTAACAAGCAATATGTGCATCCTGAGTCTTAATATGACATTCGACCAAAACAAAGCCTGTTACAATCTTTACCAGAACTTGAAACTAAGTCATGATGTGAAATGGGTCTTCTCACAAAATATACACTACTAAACCATTTTAAAACAATAGATTAATCAAAACTTTTATTTCAAACATTTCAAGATGTTCCCAAGATTTTTTGCCTTGTAACAATCCCATCACACTTCTGCCTTTTGTGCCACTGTGCATTGAAATCAGGATACATGATGCACCACATATGCAAAGGAGAGAGTGGTCCTCAGTACCTCCCCATACCACATAACAAAATAGAAATACAATTACTAATACGCCCCTGATGCAGTAACACAATTACATTTTTGGACTGTCCCCTGCAGCAAGGATACTTCAAAATGAAATGCAAGGAGGGGAACCTTACCAAATCCCATATGTGAATATTCTGGTATTTCCCATAACATCTGAGTTGTGTGCAAATAGGGTGTAGAAAGCTATCAAAAGTAACACAACCTACTACCAGAACATCAAACAGGGAGACGGTGGCACAGCCAGGATTTTGAATCTGTTCTATATCTTTCCCACTCTCAGTCTGGCTTCCAAAGAGAGATCTCTATAGGCAAGAAAGACGTGATTCTCACCCTGCGCTCTACGATGATCAAAAGGAGGTGAGACATTTAAAACAGTACATTAATCGCAGGAATGAAAAGAAAAATGCATATAGGCAAAGCAACACAATGCCTGTCGTCTTTAATTGCAGGGCAGTGTTTATTGAAAATAAATAGGAGCAACTCACATTTTTGATCCTTTTCGAAAGCCAGCAACGGTTTAATTAGCTCGGTCTCATTATATGCTCTGAAATATAAAAAAAAGTCACCATTAGAATTACACCCCACTGGCAAATTACATTACTTTGACACTTATTAGGAGGCTGCCTTCAGTGAGGTTTTATTGACAGAGACGTGGGCCATATTACAATAAGTCAGTGTTTCTCTTTTCTTGTAGCAACCTTGATAGACGCTTGAGAAAGAAGATTTTGCCCTAGTGTAAATTACAAGTTCTTTGTACAAAGCCAGCCCGAATATACCTCTAAACGTCCATTCGGGCACCCACAGCCAGTTGTTTACAACAATTACCTTACGTTTATATCTGCTGGGTAATGGGCATGCCAACTATCCTAGGAGATGAGTAAGCAATTCAGTACATCCCACCCATGTCACCGCCTGCATGCTAAATTAGACTTCGATCTGCACTGAAAACCTAGGAATAGTTTTGAAGGTCACCACCATACTACCAAAAGTGCTTTGATGCCATGCCAGTGATAACTGGGCACTACACAAATGCCCATGACATAAAAAAGCATAACACAGCAAATAAAGTATTTTATAGAGCACTTCCTACAGCAGCTACGAGACGTGTTACTATATCCAAACCAATACATTTGAAAGAACACTGATATTTAGTTGCTTCTACACAGAGCTGCAATGAAGTTATGCCGTTCTTCAATAACAGGTTGAAACTGGTACGAGAACAACCACTACCTAACACTGAACATGAAGTCAATACACATCCGAAAACCACAGTCGCCTAGGCCTCCTTATTATCTTTATCTATAGAGGAACTTGATAATATAATCAAATCTCTAAAGCCCACAAACTACTTTCAAGACCCCATCTAAGCAGAAATCATCAAATCTAATTTCCACCTTTTTGAGAAAGCATGGTACATACTGAGAGACCTGTCACTCTTGAAAGGCCTTGTCCATGAAAACTGGCCAAATTACGCCCACATTTAAAACCTACCATGTTTTTTGAAAACTGATGACATTTGTGAATGAAAACATGTTTCTCACTCCTTGCCAATCCAGTCTCAGATCTGGATTTCGAATGAAGCCAGCTATTCTGAAGATTCTTTCAACATCTACCACATGACTGACTTGGGTTACTCTTGCTCTTCCTGGATCTTTCAGAATTATTCAACACAATTGATCATGTCAGGCTGCTAAAACCACTTGAACACAGAATGGACTTTCTTGACTAAGTCCGGAGCTGGCTTTTTATCCTCTTCTCAATCGCAGACATCCGGTAAAAACTCAAAACAACTGTTCCACAATGTCCAGCATGAAAGGATCAATTTCAGCCCCATTAAGATTCGACCTTAGGCTTGAACCACTACCTAATATACCAAAAGAGTGACATCTGCCTACACCAACATGCGACAAATTCAATGATACGTGAAGACACTGTGCCTGAAAGACATCCTCACAATTAAATTTCCTCCTACTAATGCCTCAAAAGACGGAATTTTTACTTATTAACTACAGAAATAAATAGACTGCACAAAGTCCTACTGACTGAACTCTTCTTTGACGACATTCTCACAATCTACTCACCATCTGTAAAATCCTTACGTTCTACTATTAATAGCACACTGACTCTAATCCCACACATCAACAATTGGCTAAATGCAAATTTGGTCTTTCACGCTCTGAAAAAAATAAACATCTACTTTTGTAATATCATAAATAAAATAAATGCCACTCGATGTCTACACCTCAAAAGGTTAAACATTTAATGAACATGCCAGTATTAAAAGTAGCAACTAACATATCACTGTAGTTTATAATGACTGTATTTTTTTCTATATCCCACAAACGTGTCAGAACGAAACGTATCTCCTTTCCATCTCCTTAATACCTTAGATTGGTTAAGAAGAGAGGACCTACATTGTCTGGCCACGCTCCTCTGGCTACAGCATCTCTCCTACAGGTAGTTAGGTGGGTGTAGAAGCGCCCTTATGACAAAAGATCAAGTGAACTGCAGCTCGTCAGTTAATGGGACACATGTACTGGCAACTTGGCGACACTGTCGTGCTACAATTTCTCCGCTCCACCCTAACAGGAATTGTGGAAAATACTCGAGGCCCCTATTGGGAGGATTAATTATTTACCTCAAATACAGAGTGAAGGTTATTATGACTTTAAAATGCCTCACAAAAAATCCTTTAATCTGTGCAGTGCTGGCCCTTCTTTTAATTGGAACAACTCTTTTATTTAACACTTCCTGCTAGCAGAGCCCTTTGTTGTATCAATATACACGTGAAAGCTACCTTTCCAATGACCACGTCAACGTGTGTAAATTCCATTCGTCATAAAATCTCACAGCACCTCTTTAGACAACTCCTACCTTCCATTTTCGCCCACTATCCTACCGTCCGGCCTTATAATACAACCAGGGTCCCCCATTGGTCCAGCTAGCCACCAAAACACAGAGCAGGGTTGCGAACACTTCTTTGCAAATTAGAAATGCTTGTGTTGAAAGTACTCCTCCCAGCCCCCTGACAGAGGAAATTATTGTACTAGAAGGAGTAATTGCCAAGGCAGTAATAACATCGAGCAATATCCGACAACTGACACAGCCAGAAGATGCATTACCCCGGCCACGTGGGGGGAAGAAGTACAAACTATCATCCTGCGCTTATTCAGCTTATAATACGCAATATCTCCATTTATCCCATCACTCTGAAAGCCTACAATGAGCAAAACAGAGAACAGATGCAGAACACACCGGCGGCCATTTTGTTTCAAAAGCCAGGCCGTTCACGATGTCATTATATGGCCTGGACGGAAACTGGAAGCAAAAATAAAAAATGAAAGCACTTGACTCTTTAAACACAGTGAATTATGAGTTCGCCATTAGTGAAACAATGCTGACCCCACAGCATGACACCCGGCGCAAATTACAGTTTGCTTTTTACATCACATTCTCATTAAGACCAACGTCGCTTTTGATGCGGACCAGCACAGGGAGCGAGGCCACTTCATCTTGGCTTATAATTATTGCAGCATCCATTATAGACTCCAGACACCTCATTTGGGGGGGAAAACGCACTGCCTGACTGGTGCATTCCAAAGGTTTTACACCTAATTATTGATTATTTTTTCAGGCAAGGTCAGTCGAGCAGACAAATGGGAGTGTGCGCGCCATTCCGCGGGCAGTGGAAAACAGAAACAGAGAGCCACGTTTGCTGCTAAAAGTGGCGCCTTTTAAAAGGAGCCACGGAGGATCCCTCTACTACAGCCGTCGTGTAATCACCCTGGTCTCACCCTGGACCAATGGTCTCTCCCAGACAATTATGTCCCAGTAAGAAAAGTGTGCCTTTGCCCATTATAACCAATCCTATATTATGTATCCTCATTAACGCTACATTGCCAGTAGTACCAAATACATAATTCTGTCAGGACTGGAGGCGAGGATTAAGCTTAGAGTGCTGTTATTTAATTGTTTAAGTTACGCTTCGCGCGTCATTCTTTTTTCCCTGCGCTGTGTGTTGTATATTCCATTTACACTAAGCGCTTGGTGTTTTTCAGTGTGTTGCGGTGCCACGCACGTCATTTTTTATTACCGTGCTCGGTTGGCTTGATACGGCGCTTTATGCGTCAGGCTTATTTCTCCTTTAGATTTGCTGTAGCCTTTCACTGACCGCGGGAGCGTTTCTCCGCTCCTACGCGGTCCCCGCCTGGACTTCGGCTCGGCATTGACCTCCCGCTGCCAGGGGGCGTCGGAGGCTGTGCGGGACTCGGCGCGCGCGTTCGAATTCCCTGAGGGGATCGAACGGTGTGCCGTAGTTTACCAGAGCTGTTTTTGGCCTGAGGGAGACACCGTTTGGTGTAAGATCGACCGCTGCTGATGAAAACGGTCGATCACTTTTAAATCACGCTACGCTCTGCCACCTAAATTTTGACACGCTTCTAAACAAGGGCAGAGTCTGTATCTGGTGTCACACGATCTGAATTGTGCGGGGTCTGTATTTTGCGCGCTGATCTTGTGGGGAGTTACCCAGGCCACAGGTGCTTACACATTATTATCTTTTGGTCCAGGCTACCTCCCCAGGGTAGGGGACCAGAATTTTAAAGCCAAAAACCGGGACATTTCAAGGAAATAGAAGGAGGACTACAATTTTACTTCAAGAATGACAGCGCTCCTCAGCAGATAATTACAGATTAGGCAGTTAGAACATTCATAAAGATCAATTTTTTAAACCCAGTAGCTTGCCTGATAATTAAATTGTTTTCTTGAAACAACTGGTAACTTTCCCTGCTTTGTAAACATTAAAAAGCACCTCCTGCCGTTTTCAGTCGACACTCTCTAAAAACCGGGACAGGAGCTACATTCCCTGAAATCTGCCGGGACAGCTGGTGAAAAACCGGGACCGTCCGGGCAAATCCGGGACGCCTGGTCACCCTACCCCAGGGCAGTGACCCATAAATCTGTGGGGTTTTTCCCTCGCACCTTATCAAGTGGCTGACACCCAGCCAGTGTTGAACAACCTACCTAGGCTGCTGGTCTGTCACCCAGATTCACATATTCTACATCCTCATCCAATCTCCTTTCAGGATGGTAATGGATTACGAGGACGATTCCCAAGGCGGGGGATAATACCCTGGCTGACCTCCCTTGGGATGATGATTTCTATGATGCAGTAGACGCATCAATCTACAGGGCAGTAGGGGAAGCCATGACCCTCCTCGAGGACAGGCTGTCCAAGAAGATTGACCAGGCCCTAGCACGACTAGCTGCCTTACCAGCTGCACCTGCCCCCCAGACCGGGCTGCAAGACTCTATTCCCCCGACTGACCCAACTCCGCCCCCGCCCAAACGTCCTAGGGACTCTGGGGTTGACCTGTCTGCGTTTGACAGACTTAAGCAAGCTTTTTTGGCAACCCAACCGACGCAACCATCCCTTCCATTAACGGAAGATCCTGTGGCCCCAGATAACGCTACCCCCGACGACGCAGGGGATCCTGACGCTGAACCGGGTCCCTCCAGACCTTGGCTCCCCTCCCGACCATCCCATGACAATTCTGACATGTTGGACCCCAAGGACATTATTCACCCCCACTCCTCAGAATGGGCACCGGCGGATAAGGTGGCCAATTATGTGGCTTTGCGTATTGGCAAACCATTGGGGAAGGATGCACGCAACTGTTTGAGGGCAGAATGCCCCAGACCCTCTCTTGAGGGAAAAGTGGCTCTCACTCCTGAGATTGACGCTAGAATGGCCACCTTCCTCCAAAAGTTTATGAGGGACCCCAAAAAGGGTATTGACAGATCCTGGCGGACGTGCCAGGACAAACTCTTGGACACCCTAGGCCCCCTCACAAACATTCTAGATATGGCTGAAGAAGCCAAGGTTTCAGGCTCCATAATTTCCCCAGAGGCACTCTCAGGTTGGGCACAAAGAGCCATAGTGTTTTTAGGCAATGTCAATTGTGCTCTTTCCACCGAACGTCGACGATACCTCCTTATCAAGTTTGACCCCAAGTTAGGGGATCTTGCCGATTCGGAAGCAGCGGCGGTGGTCCAGGGGGGACTCTTTGGCGAGCCTTTTGTCATGGAGTTGGGAAAGTTTGTAAATACTTTCACCTCCCTTGACAAAGCTCAAACGACAATCAAGAAGGTGTTTCCCCGGGTTTTCCGCAGGGCCGGTCGAGGTAGGGGTCGCTCGACCGGCCGCTATTCAAACCAGCTCCCTCCAAGGGGACAAGACCCTAGACAACAGCAATACCAGGACCAGACAAGATTCGGGAATTTCTATCCCACCAGAGGTCGGCGAGGCAAGGGCCGTGATTACTGTGGAGCAGCGTCTTCCGCTGGTCCCAGTGAGTGTAATCCCTTCTTTCCACTTAAAAGTAGGGGGGAGGCTGAGGAGTTTTTTCCAGACATGGACTTCCATCACAGGGGACTCCTGGGTACTTCAAACAGTTCAGGGTTTCCATATAGATTATATAGGCGACTTTAGTGAACGACTGGGTGAGTTAGAGTCACGTACTAGAGTCCTGGAGGAGGATGTATCAGTGGTGCAGACTCAATCGGAGGCACATGAAGCTAGATTGTCTGATATCCAGTGGAAGTTAGAAGAACAGGAAAATTACCAACGACGTAATAATCTGCGCTTTTTTGATATTCCGGAAGGACGCGAAGGATCAGACACACGCCCTTTATGGTTGATCTTCTCAGCAAAGCATTTCCAGATCTGGAAGGGTGGAATTGGCAGCAGGAAGTTCAACGCGCCCATAGAATCCCCTTCAATCTAAGGAAACCAACTGGTCCAGACGTTAAACCTAGGGCTATCCTGGTATTTTTTGGGAACTTCCTATTGCGACAAAACATTTGGGAGAAAGCCAAACCAGAAGCTAAACGGAGGGTGGAGGATGTGGCCTTTTTTGTAAGACCGGACTTTTGTCGTATTACCGTTGAGAGACGCTGGAGGCTGCGACAGATGATAGCCCCTTTTCAGGCCAAAGGGGCTCAAGCTTATTTGATAAACCCTGCTAAATTAAAAATAATCATAGGAGGCCGTACTTCTTATTATAATTCTGAGGTTAAAGCTAAGGTGGCCTTGGCGGAGATAAGGGGCTAGGTGGTTTTTTTTTGTGGTTTTTTTGGAATTAGAATAGAGTACAATAAGAGATTGTGAGAGTATTAATGGATAGGGGATGTTGGAGGATTAGTAATAAGGGGACATAAGAAGTACTCAGATCGTAATAGCTTGACCCATTGCTGTTTGAGGTTTAATGTATCTGGTACTTACGTAGCCCATATTTCAGTATGCTTTCTTCTCTTCTATCTCTTTGGTTTATTTTTTAGCTAGAATAGTATTGGGGTTTTGTTGATCATGCTGCTACACTGCGTCATCACACACTCAGACTTAGGTCTGGAAGCTTCCACGGTGGAGGGTGAGCATGGGGAGTGGGGACAGGGGGCAGACGGGGTGGGGGATGTGGGGATGGGAGGTTGGGGGTAGGGGTAGTGGGTGAGGGCAAGGGGGTCAGAAAACTGAAAAAGGAAAGGCAGGTATAAAAGGTATATATAAATTAAAAATGAATAAGGAGGGCGCTAAACTGTTGTGTATAGCTCAAAATGAGTAGTCTCAAGTTTTGTACAATTAACGTTGGAGGGCTGAATGATAAGCACAAACGTGGAAGAGCTTATGAGATACTTAGAACTATTAGTCCAGATGTAATGTGCTTTCAGGAAACACATATCCCGTGGAAGAATAAAGATGTTTTAGTGATTAGGGGATATAATTTGGTGGCTTGTTCCACCCAAACCTCGATGATTAGAGGGGTAGCAATTTATACTAAGCATTACATGGGTAAGGCCAAGAGGGTTGCAGTTGATAACTGGGGACGCTGGGTAATAGTAAGGTTAGCTATGGGGATCACAGTGGTTAACATATATGGGGCGAACCAGGATGATCCAGAAATATGGGAGAAGTTGGAATTGGAATTGGCGACCTGGCCTGAACCTATGATTGTGTGTGGCGATTTAAATATACATTTAGAGACTACCAAAAATCAGACTAAGCAATATGTAGGAAAGAAACCAAGGGTATATAGAGCATTGATTAATTTTCAATCTAGCCACGGGTTAACTGATATATGGAAGGAAAAAAAGAAGGGGATCCAGGATATACATATTACTCGCATCCCCATAGGAAGTATGTCCGGTTAGATTACTTTTTAGCTTCGCGTAGATTAATAGATAGCGTTAAAATTAAGAAGCTCCCGCAGTTATTTTCGGACCATAATCCACTTATATTAGAGCTAATAGGAACTAGTAAGGGAAGACAATCGAGTGTTTGGTCTTTTGATAAGAAATTACTTGTTAGTGAAGATTTTTGTAGCTATATTAAGCATTGGGCCAGGGAATTCTTTGATGTTAACAGGTATAGTGCCTCTCGAAATGTGGTATGGGACTCTTTCAAGGCTGGATTGAGGGGAGAAGTAATTAGTTATGTGGGACGAGTTCGTAAGCAGAGAAAGTCCGAGGTTGATATACTAATGGGTAAATTGGCATGCTTGGAGGCAGAACATGTGATTATGATCAGGAGGGGAAACCGGAAGAACAAATTCGGGAACATAGGCTGAAATTAGTAGTAATAAAGGCAGAATTTAATAACTTTTTTCAGGAAAGGGTGGCCCAGGCATACCAAACCCATCGGGGGAAATGTATGAATATGGGGAGACAGTAGGTAGGCTATTGGCATTGCGAGCAAGGCAGAAAAGCACTCGAAATAATATACAGGAAATTAGGAATAATTATGGACAAATTGTAAATGACCCAGATAAAATAATGGAGGTTTTTGAAGAATTTTATACTAAACTATACCAGGTAGATACGCAAGGAATGAGCATATTAGAGCGGGAAGACAGCTGGCCAATCTTAACAAAAATAGATGAAGTTACAGCGCAGGTAATGGAAACAGAAGTTACGCTGGAAGAGGTTCAGGAGGCTATTGGTGTCTTGTCAGCAGGGAAAGCAGCAGGCCCGGACAAGATACCGTTAGAGGTATATAAAATTCTGATACAGGAAATTGCTCCAATGCTGTATGATTTATTTTTGGGAGTACAGTATACCGGAATCCCCCTGTATCATGGCAAGGAACTGATGTGGTGATCTTTCCCAAGAAAGGAAACCGGCAGAAATGCCGGCGTCATATCGGCCAATATCTCTGATGAATTCAGACGCTAAACTGTACTCAAAAATTATGGCTAAGCGACTTCAAGGGGCTATACTAACTTTGATTTCACCTTGGCAGCATGGTTTTGTACCAGGCAGGGGGACCACAGACCACGTTAGACGGGTTATTGCAATTTTAGATATAGCAGAAGTAGAATCTAGGGCGGTGGCTGTGGTCCTCCTGGATGCGGAAAAGGCATTTGATCGGGTGTCATGGCAGTATTTATGGGATACCTTGGTAGATAGGGAATAGGTCCGCGGATGGTTCGGGCTTTACAAGCAATGTACTATCAGCCTTATGCTCAGTTACAAATAATGGGTAATACCTCAAGGAAGATCGAGATTGCCAGAGGAACACGACAAGGCTGCCCCTGCTCACCAATATTATTTGCCTTATATATGGACCCATTTATAATGCAAATTGTACAGAATCAAGCAATAAAACCTGTAAGTACCAAGGGCTTTGAAACCAAGATTTTAGCATATGCTGATGACGTGGCAATAATAACAAGTGAACCAGTGAGTGCAATTAGAGAAATTGAAAGGATGGCAGAGGGATTTGGTAGGAGAACAGGCTACTTATTGAATAAGGGGAAAACTCAAATTATATGCTCATCACAGTGTCAATTACAAGATTCCCGAAGATGTGGAGTGGCTACATATCTAGGGGTGAATATTACAAGTCAAATAGACACGTTATGGGCGGTTAATATCGACCCGGTGATAGAGAAAATAACTAGAGAACTCAAACGAATTGACAGACTCTACCTTACAATTGTTGGTAGAATTAATATTATTAAAATGATAATGTTCCCAAAGCTATTATATCTTTTTCGAGCGATCCCGCTAGATTTAGCAGAAGAAAAGATAAAACAAGTTAGTGCTACGTTCTCGAAATTTATATGGGGGTATCATAAAACACGCCGCGCATTTAATTTTTTGACTCTACCTAGAGAACGGGGAGGATGGGGGCGCCAAATATGTTATTTTATTATTGGGCTGTTGCCCTCCAACAGATGGGTGGTTTAATTCTATTTGGCCAAAAAGGAGATAGTCCTGCTGGTTTACCCACAATATATCAACTGTCCTTAGGAAAGGAAGCAGACGGGCTCTTTTTGAGGCAGGTAGAACCAAGTTATTTAAAAAAAATAAGGTTCAAATGTATTCAAGGTGCCTGGAAGGTTTGGAAAAAGTTAGTAAAGTTTTGAGGATCCCCAGGCAAAATCGCTATTCCCCCTTGTGGCGCTCAACTGTTCTGCCGGAAATCATTTATGATGGTATGGCTAGAAACTGGGAGAATGCTGGTATAATCAGTGTGGTAGATCTATGTCAGAATAATAAACTAATGCCGTTTACTGACTTAGTACAGAAATTCGGGTAAAGAATAACACACAGTATAAATACTTACAGATACAAAGGTGTTTAAAACAATTTCTTCAGGATTCTAATAAGCTGGAGAAGATCCCATTACTAGAAATCTGTAAACGTTTTGATAGTAGAATTAGGGAATATTATCTGGAATTATTAAAAACCCTTCCAGATGATATTGAAAAAACTGAATCAAAATGGGCAGAGAAACTGGGGGATGGGGATGTTGATCTGGATATGGTAATTGAACTAGGGGTAAAAACCTTCTTATCTGCTAATTTAAAAGCCCAGCAATATAAAACTCTGTTCAATTTATATTATACGCCGGCAAAATTGTATGCATGGGGGAAGAGGGGAGATGATAAGTGCCCAAGATGTCAGATAGGTCCTGCTGATAGTGTTCATATGTTTTATTCCTGTACTAAGCTTCTGCAACTTAGGCAAAGCATAGAAGAATTTTGGGCACAAACACTAGATAAGCAAGTAATGATTACTCCAGCATTAATGGTATTGGGATATGATAGCCGGGCAAACCTGAATTCGGAACATAGGGATTTTGTGTTTATGACAATTGCTATAGCCCGGCTGTTAATAGCAACAGCGTGGAAAGATGCAGAGCCACCTACGTACCAGCTTTGGTTGCATAGAATGATTAATATTAGTGCACAGGAAATATCACTGTATAAATGTAAAGGGCGTAAAGCAAAGATGAAGGGTATGAAATTATGGGAACCTTTATTACTATGGCGGAATAGTAAAAGGGTATAAACTAAATATGTAAATTGTATATATGTATATATTTAGCGCTGTATGAATTGGATTATTCTAGACGAATGTATAAGCTATATTTGTTTTTACCTGACCTTTTCATAAAAAAAAATAAATAAAAAAAAAGATTATATAGGCGAACCCTGTCAGGAGTTAAGACCGCGGCCTATTCAGTTCTCCCTCCAAGAGTCCAGTCTAGTGGACTCAGAAGTTTCTTCCCTGCTAGCCAAAGGTGCTATCGTCCGAACAACACCTCACCCAAGGGGGTTCATAAGCAACATTTTCCTAGTGGACAAAACGGACGGAGGCAAGCATCCGGTTATAAATCTCAGCGAGTTCAACGAGTGGCTGGTCTACCGCCACTTCAAAATGGAGGATATTCATCTCCTCAGGGATGTCCTGAGACCTCTGGACTGGATGGTACGGCTGGTCTTGAAAGACGCCTACCTGGTGATTCCAATTTTCCCACCTCATCGTCGCTTCCTCCAATTTGTGTGGCACGATCAGACTTACGAGTTTACCGCTCTTCCTTTCGGTCTTTCCTCTGCCCCTTGGTGCTTCACCAAGGTCCTCAGACCAGCGGTGGAGTTCTTGAGGGCGCGGGGAATCCGAATGAAAGTCTACCTGGACGATATCCTCCTCATGGACGCGTGTCCTCGCCAACACACACACCCCCTCCAAACAGCGGTGGATCTCCTGCAGAGTTCCGGGGTTTGTGGTCAACGAGTCAAAATCTGTCCTAACTCCCTCTCAGTCCCTCACCTTTCTGGGTTTCGTGATAGACTCTGTGTCTTCCTATCTGCTCTCTCAGCCTTCCAGCCACAGCACTCTAAGCACGAGCGAAGCGTAGCTTAAACAATTAAATAACAGCACACTAAGCTTAATCCTCGCCTCCGAGTCCTTAATAGAATTGAAACTTTCTGTTACAATAGCTAGGAAATTTTTCATTCTTCAAGAAAGACTAATCTAGCGCTGGTTCGCTTAACTTATAAGAGAAGTGCCGCCTCACTGAGGGGGACATTACAGTTCAGGGGTCATAGTTCACAGTCATGTGGACTGGAAGTGGAGGGGCGGTGTGCAAGGCCGCACACGCTGCATTACAGAGCAAACGCGCCAACTCCATGCTCTCCCACTGCCACCATGGAATTGCAAGCTACTACCAGTCCTCTCTTGATTTAACGTTTAACACTTCTTTACACATCAAACACAATCTTAGTGTGGTCAATGTTCAAAGAATGCTCACTACATTGCCATGCTGCGAGCTACAGTTCTCTAACTGGTGGGTTGTATTGGCACTGGTCATTGCCATCAATGGTTTCGTACGTTTTGTCCATTGATAGCGCTTTTAAAACAAACCATGATAGTCTATTTGCAGCCAGCATGGGAACACACCCTGAAGAGGCCTCGAGGTCCTCACATTCGGCCACAGTAGGGCTGGTAAGAATAAACATCAGTAAGTCCAAACTATGATGGTCTGCCCGCAGCCAACTTGGGCACATGCCCTGAAGAGGTCTGACAGTCTGCCAAAGTAGAGATTAAAGGATGAAAGCATCTCCTAACGAAGGATCCATTATTATGTGCTCAGATGGAGACCGCAATTCAAGTAAAAAAAGCTCCGAATTTAAGACCCATGATACGGGATCCAGATAAAAAAAGAATCGCTTTACCATAATTCTGCCTTCAATAGGTAAAGTGCTCTATTAAAGCGAGCCACCACATTAAGAAAGAGGGGAATGAGAATTTGTGGAAATCTGGGATCAATGTCAGTATCTAAAATATCACTAGTACATGGAGAGTTTTTAATAATATTATATCAGCCACTCTCTTTTCAAAGAGGTCTGCAATCTGATGTTGATGGGCTACTGCTGATCTGACATTACATACTAACATCTTTAATTTAAGCTTTTGGGGGTGTTGATGGGATTGAGAAGAGGCAGACTTTAGAGACATACACAAAGGAAATGCTTTTCTCCTGGGGTTAGAATAGTTTCAGTTTCAAGCAATTTTCTAATCAAAAAGTTAGCACAGAGGTCTTCTGAGGGGGAGGGAGGAGGGGTATGTTAAAGAAAACTTACTTGACAGCGGGTCAGTGGCGTAACAAAACTTGAGGGGGCTCCCCTGCAAGGTACGCAGAGGGGCCCTCTCCGAGCTCAATCAGGAGCTCTACGGCCGAAGTACTGTGCTGAGGGGGCCCCTGCGGGGGCCTGTGTTACGCCCCTGCAGCGGGTGTGTGGGACTCAGAGTTCAAATGAGCATCCTGGCTGGCCTCCAGGTGCATTATGGTGCCAACAGGCTTCAAAGTAGGCGAGTTTGTTTAAAATCTCAAATTTACTACAGAAGTAACTTGCGAATTTTTTTTAAATGAATCATGAGCATTCTTAACTTCAAACAATGAAATGCAAAATGAGCACAGTGCTAGTTAGCCAAAAGGCAATGTATCCAGAGCATAGAGAGAAGTTAAAATGTAAGGGTCACAGCAAGAGGAATAGGGGATCAACAACTAAGCAAGAGTTTCAATCTTCGATTCTTATGACTGCCCAGACGGGGCGTGGCCAAATGCCGAGCATGGCGGACGCACGGTGAGCGAGCTCCGCGCCCGGACCTGTGAAATCCTGCCATAATCCTGATGAATTGGCCAACATCGGCCATCGAATCCCCTACTGTGAACCCTGCTGCAAGATCAAGGGGCACTTGCTGTTAAATTTAGTGCCGGGACCCGGCTGCTCCGCCCGATCAGCGCTGTGACCTGGGAGCTGTGTGTAGGCCGCATAAGCCGCGGCCTGCCCTGGAGGAGGGGTGAGAGCGGCGCTGGTGTCATCGAGAGCGCCGAGGCCGGGGGCCGAACATTATAGCACGACCTACCCCCGCCCACCCCCCTCCGGCCATATGGGGGCACTGAGGAGGAATGGACGAAGCGGCGGGCGGACCCGTGCTCGGCTGCTGCCGGGGTCGTCCGCGGAGCGCTGCCCTGAAGATCAGCCTGGCTGCCTCTTCGCCGACTTGGAGCTGACGGAGCACCGCGGGGGGCTCACCCTGCACACCGGGCGAGCTCTGCCTACCACCCTGTGGGAAGCTGTTGCCGACGCTAGGGGAGCTGACCTGCGCTTGGAACCAACGAGCACGTGGCTCTGCCGAGTCTGAGGGGATGCGGCGCCATGTGCGGAGCCTGTAGCGGCCGGCACCTCCGGTGATCATTCCCGCCCGCAGGGACGGCTGGTGACGACCGCGGGGAGGCCGACTCTACTGACGGCACGGATCGCCCCCGTGCTCTCTGAAAGGAGCGATTGGGGATTGTTCCTGAGGCCCCCCACCCCCCTCATTGCCACGCCACTGGGGCGCTTATGGAGACATCGCCTGCGGTTAGCTCTTTACGGACCCGGCCCTGAGTCGAGCGGTGGGTGCCGCGACTGGCGGTGGAGCTCGACCTGAGCGGCGGCTGTGACCACTGCTGCACGCCCTGTGCGGTGCCCCCTGTGCCTGCGGCGTGATTGCGCTGGGTGACCTGCCTGTCGCTGGTGGCCCCAGGGCTGAGCTGACGGCGAGACACCGTGGGCCGTGTCGCGGCTGGACACGAAGGAGGTGAGGCCTATTGGTTTATTACCCTGTAATGCTGACGCCCCAGAGACTATGTGAACCGGAGAGGCCGCACGGCGGCACTGGAACGCGGGCCTGAGCAGTGCGATTGAGGAATGCGGCAGCTTGACAGGCGCTGACCCGGGTTTGCTGCACTGCCGCTGAGACTGCCGGCGGTCCTGCGTGGGCCCACCGCGGTGCCTCCACTTGATAGTTACTGGGCACATCGTAGTCATTCTGGCAGCACACACACGACTGCCCTCTCTGCCCTGGGAAGCCTGACAGCACCGCGGAGAACCCCCTTGCGGGACTGGGCTGCGTGTGGAGGGGAGTAACCCCCCTCGGTGTCTCGACCTTGGGGCCCCATTGTGGAGACGCGCTACCTCTCGTGGGGGACGTGCGAAGCGGTTATACAACCCCCCCGCCTGGCTCTTCCCCCCCGTGAGGCACTTGGGGCGAGACGCTGGTTGAGCACGGATCAAGTTGCTCGGCGCGGGCCTGGGGAGGTCCCGCTGCGGGAGGCGCGGAGGACACTCCCATTTCACCCATAGCCGCCTGGCGGCTGGACCCTCGCCAGCTCAACACACAACTCTGACGGTGCGAGAGAGACCTCACCGATAGCTGCACGCAGCACTACCGCCCCCACGGCTGGGGTTCGGAGATCCCTCTTGAGCCCACGGCTGGAATCCTTTGATATTACTGCAATGGGGCGCTCCAGGGGCAAGGTGCTGGATGCCGGCACTACAGACACCCAGGTGACTGAGGACAGGGAGCCCACTTCACAAATGACAAACAGTATCCCGCCTACTAACTTGGAGGCCCCCCCGGACAAACTGGACCTTATACTGAGGGAAGTGTGAGACTCGAGGAAGGCCATTGAACAGCAACTCGGCTCCCTGACGACGGGGTTCACCCTCCTCAAGGCCGACCATGACAAACTTGCCACTGTTGTTAAAGACAACAAACTTGCACTGCTGGAGCTGCTGCCACAACACAAGGAACACGGAACGCAGCTCGCGCAACTCCAAAAACAAGTCACTGGGCTGCAGGAGAGGGTGGACAATGCGGAAGGGAGGGCCCGACGCAATAACATCCGCGTCATAGGCCTACCGGAACGCTGTGAGGGATCGGACGCTACCATATTGATGGAACGATGGTTCAGAGACCACGTGGCCCCGGAGGGCTTATCTGACTTTTTCTGTGTAGAGAGGGCGCATAGAATTCCATCTGGTAGGCCGACGGCAGGGGCCCAACCCCGTCCCCTGATTGTCAAAATCCTGAACTTCAGAGATAGAGACACTCTGCTGCAGAAGGCGAGGGAACTGTCCCAAATACAATACGAGAACCAGCGGGTGTCCCTATACCCAGATTACACTGCTCTGGTACAACGCAAGCGCTCCCTCTATCAAGACGCAAAGAAGAAACTCAGGGCACTGAACATTAAATATTCGTTGCTGTTCCCGGCCAAGTTAAAAGTAATCCACGACCAAAAGACACAGTTTTTTGACACACCAGACGAGGTGGAAGAATGGCTTGAAATTATGTTTCCCCCGGGGGGGTCCGGTCCCTCTTCACAGACTGTCGCTACATTCCAGAGGCCAAAACGGGTCCGTAAATCGAGACGCCTCAAGCTAGGACACACAGCTAAGACTGGGAATCCCACGCCGGAACAGGCCCTGCGGGACCGGATGGAGGCGCTGGAGGCGGCCAGCAGGTTCCGAGAAGAAACTCATCCAATACCCTCAGACTCATCGGAGGACATCTCGGTCCACTCTGATTCAGAGACTAGTATAACATTATTCAGCACTCTTACGCCTCAAACCGCTGTTGGCTTTCTGGGATAGCTCTTTGTCAATAATGGGGCATAACGTATGTTAGTCATAATGTCGTGCATATGTAAGATTTCTATATTAGCAGTGCATAGTTATCCCTGAAGTTCCGATTTCGTGATGAATGTTGCTAAGTGCGGTCCGGGCTGTGTTGAGCTTGCAACGCTCTCACCTCACTAGGCAGCCTACAGGAATGCACCCCCCTACAGCGAAAGCAACACATACACTGTTACTTGTTAGCACCGTTGTGCACATGGTTTGGGCCAGCGTAGTTCTCGCTGCTGGCCCGAGTATTGCAGATTGTAGTTTAGAAGTTTTTGTGGTTTGGCCCACCACCTATTTTGCTCCGCGTACCGCTGCTCCCCACAAGCTGAACATGCATCCACCATTAGTACAACTCGTGTATACATGCAGGATAGTTACAAAGTGATAACCTGGAACGTACGGGGACTGGGGTCTATCCACAAGAGACACAGAATTTATGCGCAATTAAACAGGTGACGAGCACACATAGTATGCCTACAGGAGTCCCACCTGACTACAGCTGAGGTGGCTAAACTACGTAAGAAATGGAGGGGCCAGGTATTCTCCACGTCATATTCCGCCTTTGCCAGAGGTGCATCAATATGGGTTAGGAGCAGGGTCCCTTTCAAGGCTCTGGAACAGCGGGCGGACCCTCTGGGTAGATACATTCTGGTGAGAGGCACACTAGACGGCGCACAAATAATCTTGGGCAGCATATATACTCCTAACTTCGAGCAGGATTAATTCCTCCTGAGCCTTAACCCTGTCCTGGCGTCCTGGGCTGCGTGCCCATGGTTACTGGGCGGAGATTACAATGCTGTGATGGATCTCACCATTGACAGATCACACCCCCCTCTTAGTGGAGTCGGCTCTATAAGACAGGCCGATGCACTATGTAGATGGGCAGAAGGATGGGAGTTAGGGGACGTCTGGCGCTTGAAGTATCCAACCAGCAGAGAATATTCGTTTTTCTCCCATCCACATCAACTTCACACTCGAATAGATAGGATCTTCTGCTCAAATCTCATCACCACTCAGATCACGCACGCTACATACCTGGGTAAGACGCTCTCCGACCACTACCCATTGGAGATTACACTAGCTTGGGGCAGAATCCCCACTCCTGTCCCCACTTGGAAGCTGTGGCCCCAAATGCTTGAGGACTCCGTCTTCCGGGAGGCCCTGTCCACAGGCATCAACCACTACTTTGCAGAAAACACAGGCACTGCCTCCACTCCGCAGGTGGAGTGGAACGCATTCAAGACGGTGGTCAGGGGGATAGCCATCAGCACTACAACAGGGGCGCGACAGGAAACGCACAACAACCTCAGAGACGTCGAAAATGCCCTGAATAACCTTGAGCAGGCAGCAGCGAGTGGCCCCACTAAGGGAGCACTCTTGCAGGAAACCCGAATAAAGCATGCAGAACTACTAGAAACACTAAGACACATTGACTATACTGCCTACATGCACGCGAAACATGCTGAAGCTGACAGGGCCGGCCCGCTCCTGGCGCGCATACTCCGGGATGACACCCCCGCATACACCAATACACGAGATAATTACGATGGCCAGGGACACAGTAGGCACGCAGCATGGCATAAACGAAGCCTTCTACGAGTATTATCAGACACTATACCAATCACCCCCCCACTGGCAGAAGATACCCTTGATGCTCTCCTAACTGATGTACCATTCCCTCAACTGAACAAAGCGGCACAGGACGACCTCTGCGGCCCCATCACCAGGGCGGAAATCAAGGAGGCCATCCGAGACCTCCCTCGAAACAAGGCCCCAGGCCTTGATGGCCTTCCGGCCGAATTCTTTGCTACATTCTCAGACTCCCTGGTACCGCAGCTAGAGCGCCTGTATAACTCTGCGATAGACACAGGAACACTGCCCCCCACCACCAGGCAGGCATTGGTGGTATCCCTCCCCAAACCGGGCCGTTCGGCTACGGACACATCAGGCTACAGACCCTTGTCCCTGCTCACGACTGAATATAAAATACTGAGTAAAGTCCTCTCGAGTCGCTTACTCCCTTATCTGCATAAGTTAATCCACCCAGACCAATGCGGGTTTGTACCGGCGCGTAGCACTTCACTCAACATTAGGAGATTATACCACATGACAACAACCCCTCCAGAAAGCTGTAACGCAGGATGTATCACTCTGGATTTGAGGCAGGCATTTGACAGGCTTAGATGGGACTACATGTTTCAGATACTCGGGAGATTTGGAATACCTCCAGACTATCTGAAGTGGGTTAAACTGCTTAATTCAGCCCCCACCGCGAGGGCTCGCACTGGGAGCCACATCTCACGGGAATACCCGATTGGCAAAGGCACCCGCCAGGGCTGCCCCTTGTCTCTGCTGCTGTTCGTGCTAGCCCTGGAACCTTTGGCTCTTAAGGTGCAGCTATCAGCCGCGCAGACAGGTATACGCTTGGGACAGGCTACACACGTAATTTCTGCATATGCAGATGATATAATATTGTACGCCAACGACCTGACCACGGATCTCACACCTATCTCAGACATTTTCACCACCTTTGCACAACTCTCAGGCCTTACCATAAACGAGAATAAGTCATATGCTTTCTTTTTTCAACATGGGGAACGCCCAGAGGCGATTCAGCTTGGTCCACACTCCCTAAAGGTCGCTACATACACGTTCAAATATCTGGGCATACAAGTGTACAGAACCGCGCCGGATCTTATAGAGGGTAACTTAGGTAAGGCTATCAGATCACTCCGGTCGCATTCTGGTCTTCCCTACCGCTCTCTGTGATGGGCCAAGTAGCGATCTCAAAAATGGTGGTCCTACCTCGATTGTTATATTTCTTTACTAATTTACCGGTAGTGATCCCGACTCCGCTTCTCAACTCGCTGAACACGATGCTATCTGCCCTGATTTGGGGCAATGGCCGCCGTAGGGTGGGACTGGCTAAACTGTAACTGGATACAGATAAAGGGTGGACTGGGTGCCCCAGATTTCCGCGCCTACTGTTACGCGAGTCAACTGCAGTGGCTTTCGTATTGGCTGGCAGGGCGTAACCTGCATGAGATAGATTATACTCCTGCTGATCTAGACCGAGGGGGGCTACACACACTACTTCTACCGACAGCTAGGATACCGACCGGTGCCCCGACACTCCTGCGCACCGCACTTGCATACTGGAAAAAATCCACTCATTACACGCGTAGCTGCCCTCCATACTCTGATAACACGCCACTATTAGGCATCCCTACCCCCACTGGCTTACTCACTAAACGACGACTTCTAGCCTGGATTGAGGGCGGTGTCACCACAGTGGGCGCTTTGTTCGATGAGGGCACCCTTATGGACCATGGCAATTTCATCAGACACCATGGGGTCTCAGACGCATTATATCTCACACACGCTGCAGTCCTACAATATGTGAAGAAACACTGGGCCCCACACCCGCGGGACACAAACTGGTCCGCATGACCTACTTGATGGGAGAAGGCCGCCACCTCACTAAATGGCTATACAAAGGCATTACAGCACACACTAGAATCCCATTGACGGATTTGCGCAATAGATGGTCCACGGATCTTGGCACAGAACTGACAGACAAAGAATGGTGTATGATCTTAGAATACCCCAAGAAAATCCCACGTAACGCCAAATTTAAGTTTATTCAATATATGGTCCTACACAGGGCATATCTCACCCCACACCGGCTGCAGTGCATATTCCCAGCCACACAACATCATTGCCCCAGATGTAAGTTAGACGACGCTGACTTACTCCACATGCTCTGGCTGTGCCCTGTGCTCGCCTCTTACTGGTCGAAAGTGGTTACAATGGTCAAATCTGCGGTTGGGATTCCTGTTCCGAGCACGCCTGCTGTCTGCCTGTTGGGGTTGTCTCGACGTCCCAAGGCACAGAGGGTACAGCTTCGCTTTACAGACCTAGCATTACTCATGGCCAAACGCTCCATTACGATGCGGTGGAAGTCAGTTACACCCCCACCACTCTATAGCTGGCACAGGGAGGTGGTGAGATGGGGCAGCGCGGAAAGTGCTGCAATCCGACGGGAGGAAGCCCGTGGACTGCGCAAAAAGATAATCTCTCTGGACTGGGATACCATACTAGAAGCTTTCAAGGCCCTTGCACCGCCACCAGGCCCTTGCACCGCGCAGGATTAGTAGAAGCTTTATTATCCAGGCCCTTTCCAGCATACAATGTTAACAGTTCATAAGTCCTGCTGATCTAACACTGCACAGTATGCATATTGGAATGTTTGCAGAAAGAGCGGGTGCAGCTAGCGGAGCACTCTGACACAAAGTTGATGTGGGCATGGGCCAGACGAAGTTGGGGAAGGGAGGGAGGGGCGGGTTAGTTTAATTAACTCATTACATGAATCTTCTTATCACAAGGCAGCAGTGCTGCAGTACAGAAAGTAATGGACCACTTAAAGTTACATCCGAACAATACAGTATATCAAGCACGGACACAACAGGAAATGTAATGCTGCTGTATATACGCGGGGCTACCACTGTAATCTTAGCAGCCTTTCTAATCCAGACTGTACTGCGCATTTTACTGTACCTAATACATTTGTCTATTTGGTAATGGATGTTAATTGTTGAAGAAAAACAAAAACCTAATAAAAAGTGTTATAAAAAAAAATTACTGCCCAGACAAAACAGAGTTCCTGCACTCTTAATAGCAGCTGCACACTTGCCTAAAATATCTCTTAAAACCACTCTTAGTAGTATGCCGATTTTTGTAAACCGAGCAAAACCTCTATGTTTTATTCTGTACATCAATCTCTTTATGCAGGGTCCCATAACATACATAGACAGGAAACCTCAATGGCAGATACGTACCCTACTTAACGCCTTGCCTCAAGACCTTAAGACCTTAGTACAGTCCTCAGTAGGGTATCGATTAGACTGCACAACTATAAGAATTTTTTATTGGTCGGTTATTTGATTGTCTTATGTATTTATAGCATTATCTGCACATTTCTCAGTATGTTTGATATAATTTTTATAGCAATGTATAAGGAAGAATTTTGTATTGTATGTAAAGTTTGCCCTTTTAATTGTTGGTGTGTTTTTGTGGACCTCCGTAGGAGTTCCAAAACAAAATAAATAATTGAATTGACTGCACAACTGCTCTACTCAGAGGCATACCGAAACCAAGCCTTTCACCTCTGAAAACTTTCTTAAACACAGCAACAAGAATGATCTAACAAAGAAACATCTGCTCACATTTCTTTAGTTTTAAAATATCTTACCTAGCTCTCAGTGGACCAAAGATGCATTCACAAAACATCACATATAAGGTCGTCATCGTAACATGCTATCAAAACTAACAAAAAAAAATATGTTAGAAAAAACCTAAAATTCTAAGAACAAGGTAATGCTCACTCTAGGAATCTCGAAATTCAAGGGAAAAAAACCCTCGGAGTCTGCACAAATAATCTGGAACACCAACATCCCCCTAGTGCTTGAAACAGCCTATTACAGTGTCTTTAAAAGAGGGGTAAAAGAGGTAGAAGTCTATCCAATAATAGTGGGCATAGTCTCCTGACTTGAGCACACCCGTACTTAACAAGAAGACAAGGTTTATTCATATTTTAATGGAGCCACCTGTGTTGTAAAGTAACACAAATAAGAACATTAGAATGTTGGGAGCTCCACTGAAGATAAGGAAGTGGCCCAAGGCCATTAATGACTGGTATAAACTTGCTGCTCCAACAGTCCAGTGTTTGTCTCCATTGACACCCCAAAACCAGTCCCAAGATGCTTGTTTTCCGGTCCAGGGAGGATCTGACCTGGCAGTTTGACCTGGACTGTTCCCATGGGGAGCAGGGTCAAGACTGATCTGCATTTAGCTGAGACCAAACTGGGGTGGCATGGTGAGCAAAAAAACTATGGATGTAACCCAGATCTGTGACGGGGCTGAATGTTTGACAATGCTCAGCATTCCATCCATCTTTTTGTGTATCTATAATGTTACCTTTAGCTTAGCTGGGTGATAAAACATCACTGTTCATATTTATTTGCTCTGCACTGACCAGTATTGTTTTGTTTATCTGTTTGACCCACACGCATGTTGGCTTAAAAATTAATATATGTTTGTATGCCTTTTTCGATATAAAACATTCTGTCATCGACAACAAAGCGTTCAGTGCTACATAAAACCTCAAAAATAAATGATGGACAAGTGCCCTTCTTAACAGATTAGGCTACAACATACAACTTGCCAGATCGTAACTATATACTTGATGCATTGAAACTATGTACCTTTGCAGGGTCAAGATTTAACTGGAACCGCTCCAGTGGCGACCTTAATGAATAGACCATACATGGCTGTACAACACTATTAAGCAATGAAGTAGGGTTGTCTACTGGTCCAATACATCATATTCTTCCATTTGACGAAGAGGTTACTTGATAAGTTTGATTTATATGGGACCAGAGATGTTGTTGAAGATTTAGTACTGATTTTGATTAATGGCATTTTAATGGTATTCAGGTAATTTTCAGATTAGAAAAGAGCGGACTAAACTGTGAAATAAAGACAACTACTGCAAAAGACTACATGGTGAAGTAAAAAATAGCCGGCTGTAAAAATTGGAGACCCTGAATGAATGTTTTTCTTAATCGGGCCCAAACAGTGCTCTCACTACAACAAAGGGGAGCTCTTTTTTAGGTGAAGAGTGTTCAAACGGAAACATGCTCTAAGTGGTCGAGTTGGAGACTTGGGATAGAACACAAAAGAGGCCATTTTCTACTGCGAAATTCCTTATAATTCTACTGTATCCCGCACACAAGGTCTTTTAGGGCCATGGCCTATAATGCAGAAACTAGCCATTGGTACACCTTTACTAGGAACCTCACATCTAGTCACACATGACAATCTGCTGCCACAGGATAACGTAGTGTGGAAATGTGCTTTTTGATGAGCACACCGGTGCAGGGGTCACCCTTCTCTTGTCCACGGGTCCATAGACCAATAAAATAGAGATTGGCACTGAAGCTGGAATTCAAATAACAAGTTTATTACTCACTCATGAGTGGGACTACGTCCACACAGCACTCTCAAGTGCTGCCTGAGGTAGTACACTGAAGTCACAGACCATGGTGCTTTTATACAGAGTTTGTTGCAGAGTAAGCATGTAGTTACAAATAGAAGGTACAAGCATACACAGGAATAACTACCTACAAACATGGGCAGATGGGAGATCACTTAGTCAGCAAAGTGGGAGGGGGAACAGAACTGCTTACAACAGTAGAAAACAGTTGACAGTTATATCTTTAGCCAGGTGCATTCTAGCAGCTACAGGCCTTTGCTCAGCACATTGCTTTTAGCTCAGTACAGAAGGAGTTAACTAGAGTTGATGACACAAGCAGAATAGAAGGGCAAGCAACAGTGAAGACGGAAGAATTACATAGCTAACAAAATGGATGCCACAAACAAGATGGCTTCAGCCTATGCTAACAGAAATTATTTCAGATTTCCACAGATGACCCTTTTAGCATATGCTGAAGATATCTTCTAGGCTTTATAAGGAGTACGGAAAATATCATGTACATCTATCTGCATTAATTCATTAACTTCTTGATCACTTGCTAATCGGGCATTTACATTCTTAACATTTTGTTTAGCCGGTATACACGAGGTGCAAGTAGAAACACAAAGGGAACAAAGCATTGGGCCGCATTGAATACATAGGCAACAAGTGAAAAGAATAGCAAGAAATATACATAAGGCTGACAATAGCTTCCAGCCCCATACAGTAAACATGTTCCATAGCCATCCAGTTAAAGTCCAAGTTCCTGAATCCTGATGGATTTCAGTGGCTATTTTGTGCAACTTGGAAATTGCGTCAAAAACAGAAGGGGCGTGGTCAGGGATATAGACACAGCAGCTACTCCCGATGATGCGACATGCTCCACCACGGTCGGCCAGGATGACATCAAGGACCATCCTATTTTGGAGCGCCACAATTCTCGCAATTTGTAGTTCTTCTGTGATGTTTCCAAGCGCCATTGCTGTCTGATTGGTTATAGCCTCTACAACACGTGTCAAGCGCCTTATTTTTCTATTGTTTAAGGCCGCACCAACAAAGAAGAATAGTCCCAAATTAAAGTCAATATACTGCTGTAGTGCAGTATCAGTTTGATCCACCTCATCATTGTTTATTGTCCTTTTGAATCTTCTCTTGGAAATGTCATTATACAGTTTATAGTCTTTATGGTAGGATGCAGGTGCCAAAAACACAGGTGGAAGCAAAAAGGACACGCAGCAGCTTCCCGACCAACCAATAGGTAGATGGTAATAACCTTTACTTCCGCAAATAAAATAGATGTTGTGTGAGGACAAAAAGCTGCTATTGTTCATTCCAGTAATGTTCAACAGTAAAGTACAGTCACTTTTTCCCACAGGAATACTGCCAATACTGCTCACACAGAGATCCGCTCGAGCTCTAGTAACAGCAATAACAGGAGGCCCATTCCCCTTAGTTGTTCGAGTGTTAGGGAAAACATAGTGTATGGAGGAATTTCCTCTGCGATACTCCTATTTCCCACACAGTTCCTTTAGCTTGTGGATCTCCTTCCTCATCGGGGTAACAAACTTTATTCAACTGAGCGTTTAGTCCACCTACATCAGCATAAGTAATATTAGCAACTTCATAAGCCCACAACAATGCAAACCAGGCTCTGCAGGAGCCATTATGTGAAAACGGCAAGGGAATTAAAAGCGTTCCTCCCTTTTTCTGATGAGCTGGCATCATTCCACATACCCAGCAATTGGTAACGTTCGTGGCATTGTGGGTATGATGCAACATTTGAATGAAAGTGTTATTGAGGTAGGACATTCTATGCTTTTTCTCATGATACGGTAGAGTGAAATAATGATGTTCAATTGGGACAGGAGTAGTAGTAGTCAGTAGATTTCGGACAGGAGCTACTTCCTCTACAATCCATGTTATTATAGCAACAATAACAATAGTCAAAGTAAATCCAGTAGCAATTATTGTTCTTTTGCTACAAACTCTTGCAGCAGTTGGTTTCTTCTTAGACATATTCATTTCGTCGACAAACAACAAAGCAGATGGTGCCCTAAGGTCCTGGGCAGGCGTTGATTTCTTCACTAACGTTGAGACGAGTAATCACTAATAGAAGACCCCCCTTTGCAGTCAGGCTTTAACAACCCAGGACAGTGGCTCAAACAGTCTCTTTCAATGAAATGTCTTTCTTCCTGGGTCGAAGCTGATATCGAGATGTACCAGGAATCGTGTGGTCCTGGAAGACTTCCTCAGGTCCTTCAGGTGACACAGCTTGTCCTTTCTCGGTGACCAGGATATCGCGGTGATCTGCCAACACAGCTGGGCTCACTAGGTCTTGCAACACTTTGACAGTGTGTTGCGTGGACCCAGTTCTTCTGGTTCGTCACTCGAACTGCAGTCCTGGTAGCCAGTGGTACCTGCTCCGGTCCTCGCCACCTCGGTGCTAGGGAGCTGGTCCTCTGGAATGACTTTACGACCACAAAGTCACCAGGCCGTAAACAATTGCCATCACCTTGCGACCTGTCTGGAAGAGTCTCCCGAACCTGTTGATAAATAGAAGATAAACTGTCAGTCAACTGAGACAAATAGTCATTCATCAATACATAGGGTACATCATGTATAGGGCGTGGCTTAGGAATCCCCCAAATATTCATTGGCCTTCCAAAAACCACCTCATATGGTATGAGGCCAGATCGTGTATGTGGTATCGATCTAATGGATAGCAATGCTAAGGGCAATGCATCAGGCCATTTCAAAGATGTGGAAGCCTGTATTTTAGCCAATTTTAGTTTCAGGGTAGAATTGTAACGTTCAACTAGTCCTGCTGATTGTGGGTGAAAAGCAGCATGAAACTTCTGCTTAATTCCCAACCCTTTCATGAGATACTCAACAACTTGCCCAATAAAATGGGGTCCGTTGTCACTCCACAAAACTCCGGAAATGCCGAAACGGGGAAAGAACTCCTTTAGGAGCACCTTTGCTGTCGTAAGAGCTGTATTATCCTTCGTAGCGTATTCTTCCACCCATTTACTGAAAGCGCAAAACACTACTAAGACATACTTTAGGTTGTTACAGCGCTCAAGCTGGATGTAATCCATTTGCAGGACCTCAAAAGGTGCAGTTGGTATTGCAAACCCTCCTGTTGGAGTTCGTGTTCCCTTTCCAGGATTATACTGGAGACAGATCAGACAGGACTGGACTATTTTCTTAGCCGTACCGGCAATCTCTGGATGATCCCAAACTTGCATAAGCTGCTTTGCTATTGAGGATGCTCCAACATGTGCCGGCCCATGTGCCATGTGAATCATAGGATGTAAATAGGCTGCAGGTAACTTCCATTTTGTCATTTCTTTATTCCTCTAACAGCCCTCGTCATCCAATGTTCCCTCCTTGGACCATTGGTCTAATTCATCAACAGAAGCAGATTGCTGCATGTCCAGCACCTCTTGCCTGGCATCATGCCAACGTTCAGCCTGTGACTTAACTACATACATAGATGTGGTACTTCGAGGCATTGCTGTCTCACAAGCTGTGCAATCCGCAAAGGCATTGCCTGCTCCTATTTTATCAGTCACTTTCTTGTGTGCACTACATTTAACAATTGCCACTTTCTTAGGATAGGTCAAGGCAGTAAGGAGATTATGTACTAATTCCCCATGCACTATTTGTGTCCCATGTGAAGTGAGAAAGCCTCTTTCTTTCCAAAGTTGCCCGAAGTTATGAGCCACGCCGAAGGCGTATTGGCTATCAGTGTAAATGTTAACAAGAAACTCTGTACTAAGCTCACATGCTCTTGTCAGTGCTATCAACTCAGCTGCTTGAGCTGACTGACTTCTGTGGGATACGAGCTGTCTCAACTACTGTCAGAAGTGTTGTAATTGCATAAGCAGCAGATGTAGTGCCATCAGGCAATTTCAGGCAGGATCCATCAACCCACAATTCCCCATCAACACTAGAAAGAGGTGTATCTTGTAGGTCAACACGACCCTTTGTGTGTTCTTCAGTAAGGGATATACAATCATGTAACTCTTGTGACAGACTGAGTAGCTGGAAATGGCAATAATGTAGCAGGGTTCAGAGTCAAACATCTTTTTAACGTGATATGAGGGGCCAAAAGTGTCAATTCATATCCTGTCAAGCGAGCACTAGTCAGATGCTGTGTTTTTGTTTGATTTAACAAGGCATCAACTGAATGGGGTACTAACACAAGCAATCTATGTGACAAGACTATTCCCTCGCTCTGACGTATGGACACAGCCGTTGCCGCCACCGCTCGAAAACAACCAGGCAGCGCGCGGGCAACTGGATCAAGGACAGTTGAGAAATATGCACAAACTGAGAGAGCGCAACCTTCCCTCTCGTGTACATAGAGTGTGAAGGTCTTGGTGTAGTCTGGAGTTCCTAATACTGGTGCAGAACAAAGAGCTTGACGTAACTGTTGGAAGGCATCCTGGCACTCAGTAGTCCATGGGAGAGGCATCGGAGTGTCTTTAGTCAAAAGGGCCATCAAGAGTTTAATAATGTGAGAAAAGCTAGGGATCCACTGCCTACAAAAAGAAGGCCAATCAGTGCACAGACATCCTTCTGAGTACGGGGCACGGGAGTGTCTAAAATAGTTTGAATGCGATCTGGTGTGAGTGCACGTCCCTCCTTAGACAGGAGGTGACCTAAATAGGTAACCTGCTGTCTACAAAACTGCAGTTTCTTCCTAGAGACTTTGTGATGATGAGAGGCAAGAAATAACAATAATGACAGTGTTCCTTCTTTACACTGTTCAGGGGTATCAGCAGCCAACAACATGTCGTCGACATATTGAAGAAGAGCCACCCCTTTCGGTACAGGAAAAGAATCAAGCTGCCTTTTCAACGCCTGACTATAAATGCTAGGACTCTCTGTATACCCTTGTGGAGCTCTACAGAACCTGAATGATCTATTATTCAAAGTGAAGCCAAACAAATAACGGCTGTCAGGGTGAATAGGTATTGAGAAAAATGCATTCTTTAAATCAATTACACTAAATGTAGTGGCAGTAGGAGGAACCATGGTGAGAAGTGTCGTGATATCAGAGACTACCGGGTATTGGGGCACCACGATTTTATTAACCTCTCGTAAATCTATAATAAATCTGTAAATTTTAGTATCAGTGTCTTTTTCAAAATAGGAAGGATAGGACTATTACAAATGTTATAAGGGACTTCTTCCACAACCCCCACCTTAATCAAATCCTGAACAATGAGTGTTAATGCTTCTTCGCCTTCCCGAGATATTTTATATTGGGGCAATCGAGGCAATGAAGCACCTTCCTTCACTTGATAATGCACTGGTGGAATAACCATGTGTCCCACATCGGTATATGATGTAGCCCACAAAGTACTAGGTAAAGATGCCAAAGCGATATCTTCTTTGATGAGACAAGACCTCTCAACCATTGGATAGTTATCATTTAGGATAACACGCACACTTTCTGGGGAACAACGTATTGTAGCACGAAAATGTTTAAGCATATCAATGCCCACAATATTATCCGGCGTGTTAGGGGAAAGCAGAAATGGACATGTTGCAGTAAATTTATCAAGACTAAATGCAAGTGGCTGTGACAGTGGGCTAGGTGTAGGTGTCCCATCGAATCCTATCGATGTTATCATTGCGCC
The DNA here is from genome assembly GCA_963921515.1 of Calotriton arnoldi. Classification (NCBI taxonomy): domain Eukaryota; kingdom Metazoa; phylum Chordata; class Amphibia; order Caudata; family Salamandridae; genus Calotriton; species Calotriton arnoldi. Next base: position 348,200 of record CAWUFW010009633.1, read on the forward strand.
AGACAGGGGAGCCCTAGGAACCAATTTTTTAGACAGAGCACTACGAGTAGCTCCTGTATCAACCAAGAACCGATCAGTAGAACCCAAGACATTTGCAGCAACATAAGGATCCTTCTGATCTACTGGGACCTCAACCGGTTCCTTACCCCATCTTAGGCATTCCTATGCATAATCAGAATCCGCAAGACCATCAGCCGAAGAATCAGACATTTGATATTGATTTCGTCTATCAAAGGTATTAGAATAATTTGGTCCGTGTTCAACTGCCTCAAACCTGGGACGGGTTCCTATTCCTCCCCTATTTCCTGAATTCCCTGGGCGTCCTCTCATACATCCTCTACCCCGTTGATACTGCTGACCTCCAAAAGGGGGCACGCAGAACGCCAATGTCCAATCTCTTTACAATAAGCACACTGATCAGAAGACAAAGTTGATCGAGAGAAAGGGGGTACACCAGGTGTATATACTGCACGTCCACCTCTACCACCACCTCTGAATGGTGGACCATATACTTGAGCCAACATAACTTTTGTTTTTAAATCCTTAACCTTCTTATCCTCTTTGCCCTTTGGTTCCAATTCCTGATGCTCATAATACTGGGCCATAGTCAAAAGGGAGACTGGGGAAGACATAGTCCACGAACTCTCGCTGGCCTTAAGGCGACTAGCTATTTCTGGCAACATGTTAGCGACAAATTTGTCGACGAACAGATGCTTACCTGTGTCATCTGTCAAGGACTGCCCACTAAAGTCATGGAATGTCTCTTCAAATCGTGTAAAGAAATCAGAAACGGACTCATCCGCTTTCTGTTTACAAGACGCTAACGTAGTCCAATCTATTTTCTTAGGGGGTATAAGAGTTTTCAACTTAGTCACAATAGCTTTAGGAAGATCTAATATCTCTTGTTGTGGTTTCTGCGCAGGCTCTCTAGCCGCATCTATTTCTTCTAAATGCACCCAAGTATCACCATATGCTACATGATCATCTATTTTCCGAATTGTTCTCCACATATCAGGGGGCAAAATAAGTCCAAAAAACATATCAATATCTGGCAGAGTCCTAGTACAGGAGCTAATGGCTCCTTCTACTTCTTCATAGAAAGCGGCAGGAGTTTTCCACGGATCGGGCAAAGCGGCTTTAAAAGCCATAACATCTGCTCTACTCCAAGGGGTATAAACCCAATTATAAATAAAATACCCTTTCGCATCATCTGAAGTCTTATCTTCATCTTTTCCCGTACCCTTTGGAGGAACATACAAAGGCGCAGCTTCGCGCATTGGTCGTATACCAACTTCAGCACTACTAGATCCATTATTTGTCTCTGAAGTTTCTACTATCTGCGCTGGGGTTTGGGCTACTTGTATCGTTTTAGATTTACTAGCTTCTTTTTTCTCCGCTTTTAAGCGAAATGTTTCATCTCGTAATTTAACCACTCGCCTAATTAAATCAGGTATGTTTGAACAAAGGAAAGTTCCATCACTCAATTGTTTATAATCAGAATTTATATCAGTGGGCTCTAAGTTTTTAGAAAGGTCTCTAAAATTAAGTATAACTTCCCAAGCAAACTTTTCTGCAAAATATAACTGTTCTAAATCTTTCCACTGCTGAACTATTGCTACAAGGTCTGAAGGCAGAGTTTTCTTACGGGCTTCTGAACGAACAGTGGATCTAATGGTGGCTTTTTCATCAGTAGTTAAAGTAGAGCGAGTCTGTCGCCCATCTTGCTTATCTATATCTTTATCGTCGGAAGAATGATGGTCTTTATCGGAAGGATCCTCCTCAGGGGCAGAGGGAAATTTATACGTGGGCGGAGGTCGATCTAATAAGATAGAATCATCTTGAGGTTTATTAAGCATGGGATAAAGGGGGCACCTAATAGCGTACTGGCCAGTTACCTCTAAACGATGCTCCCCCTCTTCTTTTTCTTTTATTTCCGTCATCTCCTTATTTTTTAATTCTAGCGCTTTTTGATATATCGTTTTTCGTTGTTCTTTCTCTGCTATAGCTACTTCTCTCTTCGCTCTTTCATTCACTTCTTTCTCCCACATTCGTACACAATCAAACATATCTTGTCGACTTTTTTTGTTAAACAAACACTGTTCTACATATTGAATCTTTTTAAAGTCAAATGACCGATTCACAGGCCATTGGAGATCAGGATCCTTCTTTGTATATTTGTTCCACAGTGTACTATACATTATGGAAGAAATACAGTATTTAATATACATATGTCTATTAGGTGTTCCCTCTAAGGGAGCCGGATGACTTCTTTCTAAATCCATTTTGGTACCACCAAGACAGCAACACAACCTACGGAGTGTGCTGGAAACAGGCATGCTACCAAGTTTTTGTAAAATACTACGTTTCCAAACTGTTCAAAAGTAGAGAAAAATCTCCACATTACCTGCCTTTATTTTCTGCAAAAAATAAATCAAACAAAAAAAAACAGAATCTTGGCCAAGCAAACAAGAGGGCCGCTCCAGCGACCTTACCAAACAAAAGTCTCCAACCTCCAACTGCCAATCTCTTGATCGACCTAATGGTCACTGCAAAAATAACGCCAAAGGATACCTCAGTCAGGACCGGCCGCCACCTGGAGGGTCAAATCGAAAAACCGGAAAAGTCACTTTGGCTGCAAAGACAAGGGTCTCCTCATGCAGGACGTCTCCTCAGTAATATTCCACTCTTCCGTCAAGACCACTCCTTCAGACGGCCGCGTCCTCGATGAGGCCCCACGTATCGGGCGCCAACTGTGGAAATGTGCTTTTTGATGAGCACACCAGTGCAGGGGTCACCCTTCTCTTGTCCACGGGTCCATAGACCAACAAAATAGAGATTGGCACTGGAGCTGGAATTCAAATAACAAGTTTATTAATCACTCATGAGTGGGACTACGTCCACACAGCACTCTCAAGTGCTGCCTGAGGTAGTACACTGAAGTCACAGACCATGGTGCTTATATACAGAGTTTGTTGCAGAGTAAGTATGTAGTTACAAATAGAAGGTACAAGCATACACAGGAATAACTACCTACAAACATGGGCAGATGGGAGATCAATTAGTCAGCAGAGTGGGAGGGGGAACAGAACTGCTTACAACAGTAGAAAACAGTTGACAGTTATATCTTTAGCCAGGTGCATTCTAGCAGCTACAGGCCTTTGCTCAGAACATTGCTTTTAGCTCAGTACAGAAGGAGTTAACTAGAGTTGATGACACAAGCAGAATAGAAGGGCAAGCAACAGTGAAGACGGAAGAATTACATAGCTAACAAAATGGATGCCCCAAACAAGATGGCTTCAGCCTATGCTAACAGAAATTATTTCAGATTTCCACAGTAGAAGCTGTCCAGCCCTGAAACTAAGTCCTGAAGACATCAGAAAAATGAACTATTTAAGGCAAGTCTCCTGCTCTCTAAGAGTTAAGCTCAACAATGCCTTTTTGTACCAACCCCCTCTTGACTTGAGGTGTGAAACTGCTTCTCTTCACCTGCCTGAAATCCACATAAATTGCCCTCTGGCCAGTTGCATCTGTGTAGCCATTTAATTTTACCAGCTGCAAATGGTTTTAAGATGTTTTGCTCCATCAAAAATATATATCGACGCAAATAACTGCATTATTATTTGCTACATCTGGCATGTAAATTATTCTCACCCCTTGTCTGTCAACATCAACCAAATCTTCTTGGGGACTGTATAAGTAAACTTACATTCTTAGCATAGGGAATAAAATTCTTAATTGGTTTACCAATCCATACGTGGACACCCCTCACGGGGGTCTAAAATGCTGATTTATTGATGGTGGTGTCAAAAATGTAAGAGATTGTTGGTTGGTATTAATACTTCATATCTCTTACAAGAAGCTTTAATATGCTTCCGGTTTTCTGCTTTGTTTTATGATAAGTTTCATGACCCACTGAGTTATCATTGCACAAAGGGCATAGTGCTACCAATAACTTCACCATAGTGATCCTAGATTGCAAAACCTTTTGTTAAAGCAATATGATAGCAAACCTAATTTAAAACATACCAGTCACTTAGCATATATTCCTCATGCTGCTGACCCACGACAAATTAGTAACCTGATTTCTTATTTTGAACAATTTTAATTTTGCTAGTGTTTGGCCTACAAAAACCATTCCCAATGTGGTTAACTGTTCAAGCAAACCATGAGCCACGAGTTAGGCACTGATTAGAAAAATAAAATATAAAACACTGGATCTTAATAGTTGGATAGCATGCATTTAGAAGCACCTGGACCTTGTGTTATCTTCAATCCATCACAAACAGGATCCAGAAATATGTTTTAGGCTGTCTGCAAATAAGTACATAAAAGTTACTTTATAAACACACCCTTCATTCCACCCCAGCCTCGAAGAGATACTAAGGCAAACACGGTGTATGTACATTTCCCAGACTCATTTAGAAAAGATTCAACTCAAAATGACATTAGGAGGCTAGTATCTAGCACACAGATCTTAAGAGGCTATATAGCCTGTATGAGTGAATCACCCCTGTCCTTAACTCAATCTAATCACTGGACAACACTGTTGGGCCAAGCACCATTACAAACACACAGCTTAATCCCGACACTGCCAGCATCTGGGATGAGTATGAGCAGCAGCTGCTTTGGCAGTCTGTTATGGCAAAGAGAAGGAACTAAGTTGTGAGGTTGTTAATTAAGCTCACAGCTCTGCTTCTGTCACATAAACGTATCAGACGGTCTGTCTGCAACAGAAACAGAATTTGTAGAAATTATAATATTTGAAGGGAAGAATATTAGCAAAATAATTTGCGAAAAATGTACTCCTATTTTCAGATAAAATGACTGGAAATACACTAGACTAATGAGATGGATAAAATGTGTGTGAGGGTGAGGAGGAAGGCATATGTTGGGGTCAGACCACTGCTGTTTATTCCTCGTTAAGTGCCTGTAACACTCCTCTCTCACTTAGCAAGGGTCAGTGGGTCAAACTATGTCACAGTGCAGTACATATATTATGCGTTTGGCTATTGTTAGTTCATATCAATGTTATAACCATCCATTATTTCCTATATTTCATTGAGATAATATATTTCCCATGAGTTTCAGATTTAAAACAATGTGAATCCTAAATCTTTTTCAATGTTACCTATCCCAAATAAACCTACTGCTGAGCCTGACAATCTAATTAGACTCATATCTGTCCTTCCTTGTGCAGCAAAGATGCTTGAAACTGCCAACAACCAGCAGTTGTCCCTCCCCACCTTGTATCAAAGGACCTGTGTGACTTTCAGTCTAGCTTTAGACCCTGTCAGGGCAAAGAGACCACTCTACTAAACACCAGGTAAGAACTACCCCTTGCCGAGACCAAGGTTTCTCTTGCATCTTGATTCTATTAGACACCTCAGCAACAACCACCAGGTGTCAATCAAAAGGCTGATATTGGCTGGCATTGGAGGAACAGCGCTGGCCTGCTGTGCTTCGTTCCAGGAAAACTGCCCACACCAATATGACCTGGGCCTTTTCCTCTCGAGAATAATCAACAAAGTGTAGTGCATCACAGAGTTCTTCTTTGTCACCAATGCAATTCACTTTTTACATGACCACCCTTGCTGATACACTAAAACGTCTACAAGATTGGTTATAACGCGTGCCAATAATACAAGACTCCATCTCATACTTTAAGTGAGGCTGGCAACCTCCCCCCTGCCTTTCACAGGACGCACACTGAATGTTGCAATTTAGCCTTTTTTGCATGGTCACTCCAGATTTTTACCTATTTCTGGACCTTATTTTTGTTGGTATTAGGGCTGTCTGCACTGTGACACTGCTATTTAGTGCCAAATCGTGTGTCCACTCACCCTAAAATAGTAATGGAAAAATTGGTTTCACCCATATGGTCTATTTACCTTTCCTGTAAGGCCGTTGTAGATAGCACAGAAAATGCAAACATGGCATGTGAGTTAAATATTTTATGTGGGTAGCAATGCGTACATACAACAACGACAATAATAACAAAACTATATGGCTGCCAGAAGCCCTTTCTGGCTGGGCTGCAGTTTAAAGGCACTACAGTAACTCACAGAAAGGAAAAGTGCATTTGTCATGTTAGAAAACCTATTTGTTTACATTAATAAGTCGCCCTTTACGAGTGCCTTGTAAGCCCAAAGAGCAGGTTGTCTATTATATGTAAGTCATAGAAAACAATTGGTTCTGTCGGGTAAGAAAATTTCTTTACAAATCAGAACATTTGTAATGTCAACAAATCTTTGTAATACCAACAAATCTTTGATACACAAGGAACACAAGAAACAATTTGACAATATCACACACTGTTTTTTACTTTTTCTTTTCAACAAGAATAGTGAAAATAGTCAAAATTGCATGTAAGGACTGTCTAATTATTCAAACGGCAAAACGAAGCAGGTGACATCAATATACAGTGAATTAAGTGCCCAAGTGAAGGAAGGTGACTGGGTGTATATACATATTGAGTGAAGAGATTTTACAGGGAAAACGAAATAAATTATGTAGGTCCAAACTATATATATTACAAGTGTCTCTAATCCAAGCACAAGGTTGCCTAATCATGTGAGGACTATGAGACCTAAGAAAAATTGGACAAAAAAGCTGTCGACGTTTCGACCCTAACAAACGCAACAATAAGGATTGTCGTGGCGGGTCTTCTTCAGGACAGGGGGTGAGAAGAGACAGCCCGATCCATGAATGTTAATGGATTCAGATGGCCAGAGTTTCAAAACGTCATTCTATTCATAATGGAAGTCTTGGGTCATTATCAATCTGCAACTACACTGCTCCCTTCAAAGAAATTGACTGTGTTCCTGGAGATGTTTCCACTATGATTTGACGCTCCACATTAGCAGCTTCTAGTGATTTTCACGATCAGTTCCAAGACAACGCTCTGGGACGATTTCCTGCCTATCAAGGTTACTGACAACCACGGTGTTCTCCTTCTACTCCATCATCTGGAATTCTCCCTTTCCAGGATCTGCGTCCTCATGAATAGAACGACGTATTGAAACCACGTCCTTATGAATAGAATGGCGTTTTGAAACTCTGGCCATCTGAATCCATTAACATTCATGGATCGGGCTGTCTCTTCTCACCCCCTGTCCTGAAGAAGACCCGCCACGACAATCCTTATTGTTGCGTTTGTTAGGGTCGAAACGTCGACAGCTTTTTTGTCCAATTTTTCTTAGGTCTCATAGTCCTCACATGATTAGGCAACCTTGTGCTTGGATTAGAGACACTTGTAATATATATAGTTTGGACCTACATAATTTATTTAGTTTTCCCTGTAAAATCTCTTCACTCAATATGTATATACACCCAGTCACCTTCCTTCACTTGGGCACTTAATTCACTGTATATTGATGTCACCTGCGTCGTTTCGCCGTTTGAATAATTAGACAGTCCTTACATGCAATTTTGACTATTTTCACTATTCTTGATGAAAAGAAAAAGTAAAAAACAGTGTGTGATATTGTCAGAAATTGTTTCTTGTGTTCCTTGTGTATCAAAGATTTGTTGATATTACAAAGATTTGTTGACATTACAAATGTTCTAATTTGTAAAGAAATGTTCTTACCCGACAGAACCAATTGTTTTCTATTATATATATGCCCAGGTTCTGAGGGATACTGGGTTACCCCATTGCTCTTATACATATTATATGAAAGTAGCATACTATATATTTGAAATAGGTACCCTCATAATGTTTGAAGGCCAAAAGCCATTTCCTCAGTATAGGTCCAGCTACATGTTCCATAAGACAAGCGCAGGTGTGTTTAAAATATCCAATCTTCATCTTTGATTAGGAAAAATATCAAAGTTTTCTACTTAGTTCAAAATCTTATTGAATGGTGATATCATATTTTTAATAACTTTAGCAGGGCTCGAAAAATCCACTCGACCGCTCGCATATGCGAGCTAAATTTAACGAGGGCGAGCTGTTTTTAGGTCCTACTCGCCCTTTCTGGCGAGTAGGAAGACAAACTAACTTTTGTCCTCTGTCTCTGAAAACGGAGCAAATGTGACAAGATAACAAGATTTAAAGGCATTTTTATTGCTCACAAAGTTAATGAGCAATAAAGATGCCTTTAAATCTTGTTATCTTGTCACATTTGCTCCGCTTTCAGAGACGGAGGTCAAGTAGGTTGCAGTTAGGTCGAGGAGATTTTTCAAGGTACTAGACCTGCAGGACTAGTACAATTTTTGGGATTTTTCGAGCCCTGTTTAGTGGAAAGTGCTTTAGGTTGCCAAAGCCAGAACTGACTTAAAATCAGTTCTGCTACTCATTATACCTCCAGAGCTGGAATACACATCTTTAGCTGGGAGAGTTAATGACTTTGGCTCTGAAGACAACAGCCTTCTTGGACTAAGGAGTAGGAGCGCCTAGCTTAGAACAATACTAATAGTCAACATAGCTACAGTGGGTAGCGAGATGGATGGCAGAACCCCAAGGACACAAGCTAGCATACCTGCAATCTGAGCTATGAGTGGAGGCAGGGTAGGTCCCAATGCTGTTACACACAGCAAAGTATTGCTAACACATAATGACGCACAGAATCACGTCAACAAAAGGAGATGCATCATGGCTTCAGTTATAGGGTATACCAGAATTAGTGAAATTAAACGACATCCAAAACAAGTAAATATGGATATAAGCAGAGGTGGAAACGGTGGGAGACCTTTATGATAGAACAGCAGTACAAACATTCCAATCACTGCAGTAAAATATCCCATCCATCCCAAGCAATTCTTAACATATAATCAGGGCCACTGGAATTATGCGATTCTGCGGCCGCTGCAATTTTTGCATAATCATGGATCTGCCTCATTCGCCACACAATCCATCATCTGCTGCATAATCTGCAAATTTTAACAAAACAATTTTTTTTCTAGCTCAAACGGATCAAAGTTACAAAAAAATCAGGGTTGCCCCTGTCACCGCTACTATTTGCTCTGGCACTGGAGCCCCTGGTGCACTGGATTGGAATAGATCTGATGATATGGGGTATCCCAGCACCGGGTGGATGGGTGGAACGTATCTCCCTATACCCCGATGATATACTCCTACACCTGTCAAGACCCTACAACTCCATAGCAAGAGTCCTTCACATTTTTGAGCTTTTTGGACGTTACTCTGGCTATACCATAAATTGGAATAAATCAGTTGTGCTGCCCTAGTCGGGCCCTGCCCAGAGACCACCAGTAAAATGCGCAGCTCCAATTGTGGAAGAAGGATTTAAATATCTGGGCATATTATGTAACGCGCAGCCACCAGATATTCTTCCAGAAAAACCTCTTCCCTCAACTACATAGACTTCTAACTGACACAATGCATTGGTGCACCCTTCCACTGTCCTTAATGGGCAGAGCAGCCCTATATAAAATGATGACTCTGCCGCGTCTCCTGTATGTGCTACAAAACACTTCCTATTCAGTTCCTGTCTTCTTCAAACAGGAAGCCCAAGAACTCCGCACTCTGTTATGGCAGGGAGGTGCACCCCGTATAGCCCTAAAAAAACTACAGACGGTGGATTGGCAGTCATGGACATTAGACTATACTACTGGGCCTCCCAATTGATAGTAATAAACTATTGAGTCTATGCTAGTAGGGAGGAGCCGGTCTACAAAATGGACGGAGACGTAATGCCGAATGGGAACCACAAACCTCTCTTGTATGCTCGTAGGCCTCACTAACACTGGTCAGCACATATGGCAACAGTGGTCAAATGTTGGAAAGAGGCAAACAGATATCTGGGCTGGCAGGATCGCTTGACAGCCATGACACCGCTATGTGTGGGAGACCAATTGAGAGAGGTAGTCAACTTAGCGGGCTTTTCAAGGTGACGGACTATAGGCATTGAGCACCTGGAGGACGTGTGGAGGGATGGAATGCCCCTCTCTTTCGACGATTCAAAGCAAGAATTTGACCTAACACCCGCTCAGATTTTCCACTACACACAACTCATGCACGCTCTAAATAGGCACATACAACGAGGAATGACCCTCCCTGACCATTCCCCCCTGGAAGACAGACTACTGGTAGACCCCATTCTCAACAAAGGGATGTCCACGATATGCAAGAAAATGATAAATAATACACCAGACCCTTTTGCCTACCTTAGAAGTGCCTGGACAGACAACCTGGGCAATATTGAGGATGAGGATTGGGCGGTAGCGATACAGAGCCCTAGAGAAATAGCAATCAACGCAAAATTCAGGCTTGTACAACTCAGGGTCTTGCACCGCTCATATTACCCCTGCACGCTGCTTCACAATTGGGGCAAAGCACAGTCACCTCAATGTGCAAGAGGCTGTCAACAGAAGGGATCCTTCTTTCATATTTTATGGGAGTGCCCAGTCATCATTTCATTCGGGCAAGGGGTGACAACAGTGATGTCGAAGGTATAGGGAGTGAGGGTGACCATGGATGCCAGGTGGCTCCTATTGATGATCAAGGGAGAGGGAGTCTGGCCCAGACATATTAGACTCAGGCTGGCACTTGCAGCCGGGGTGGCAAAACGTAATATAGCGCAACGGTGGGGGGGCGCCCATCCCCCCCCCCCGTCAGTGGCAGAATGGGAGGCCGACCTTGACTGGTGTCAACGTACTGAAAAGGTGATATATGAAAGTAGGGGTTGCAACAAGAAATGGGAAAAAATATGGTCTCCCTGGGAGAAATATAGAGGCATATGAGAGGGACTGATAACCTACAGACACTCACTTCCATCCCCCTCCCATGAGTGAGAAAAGCCGAACTAGATGTGACTCCCTCCCCGGACATGGTCAATTTGGTATGAACCATGGTGACTATTGTTGGTTTCGTTTGACATGATGTAACATGATGCTTTATAAATAACTAATGATGTACATGTGAACGCTTTCAGTCTTATTGTGTCTAATGAGCCTGTTTAATAAAAAGATTATTAAAAAAAAAAAGTTACAAAAAATATGGCGATTCGGGTTTCTGCACACCGGAAGGCTTTTTGCAAAGGTTGACTGGTCATCTTCCAGCTGCTAATTGTTGTATTTGGGTGTTAAATTGGTTCTAATTAAGGTGAACTCTTTTCTCAGACACTTATCAGGTGTAAAAATGACAAATAATACATTCAGAAAACGTGTTGCATTATGCCGCATATTTTGCTTTTTCTTGTAACATAATTTAGTCAACCTTTCTGCATAATTTGCTCCTCCTTGCCATATAATTCCAGTGGCCCTACATATAATGCCTTAATTAAAACATTGAAAAAAAACCTGGGCAAGCAGCAAAGACATACAGCAAACCCACTGTTTTAGTAATAATATTGGAGTATGGTATAAGCAAAAAGATAATTACCCATTTATACACAGCATTGAGAAGCATGACCATCCACATTTTGTAATCTTTGAGAGACACATGGCCAAGGGATTTAAACACTGAGATGGCAGATACAGAATGAAAGTGAATAGCATACCCCAGAACTGTCTCATGTAATTCCAGGTTCAAACTAAATATAATTTAACAGACTGAATCGAAAATACCCAACACCAAACCAACTATATAAGATGTTCCATGAGAATCATGATAAATATCCCAGGTGTCACTCAGACAACGAGGATCTGATGCATATGTCCTGGCCCTTCACAGATCTAACAGGATCCTGGCATCAGATTATCTGCACTTTAGAGCAACTGATGGGACTAGTGCTTGAAAACTGCCCCAAGGCTACCTGTTAGGCTTGCAAAAACACGCTAAAAACAAAACGGGAAAGTGCAAATTTGCAGACTTTCAATGCTGTTGGCCAAAAGAAAAATACCCATGGTTTGCAAATCTGCACGAGCACGCGGACAGCGCACAGTAAAAGCAAGTTACAGAAATGGCCAGAGGCTTAAGATGCAACAATGAAAACACAACAAATAAGGGGCGGCATAACAACACACCTGATGGGTTGGGGTGGCATATTACTCAAACACACAGAACAAAGCAAAGTATAAGCGACATGAAAAGCACAATATACATTTAAACACACTGGAAACATACTCGAAGAGAAGCAACCTGAAAGGCAGTAAACATACCCGGTCTGTTCGTTGGTTCAGAATTAACAGAACGTAATGGGCTCATCTGTTCATAAATAAGCAGTGAAGTCTAGAGAGTATGGAATACAACAGCAGACCATCTTGGGAAGAGAAACATACTCCATTGATAGAGAATATAAGATATTGTGCATAAAATGTACAGCTGTAAAATGGGAAGATATGCAATGTGAAACTTAAAAACTTGTTAAATGTGTGTTTAAACTTGAAAAAAAGTCTACAGAGATTCAAAAAAGAAGACCAGAAAGAACAGAATGGTGTTAACTATAAGCCAGAAATTAGCCAGTTGTGAAATAAGTAGGACAGCTGGCAGAATAAAAGGCAGTCTTAACACTACTTCGTTTGATTGGGTGTTCCCAGAAGGGGCTGATGGGATCTGCCCCCATTCACTCCCAAATCCCTGATAAACCCTTTGGCTTTAAACCCAGAAGAGGGACAATTTCTGACCATTTAAATGATAGGAGGACAGCTCATCTAAATAGGAGTGTAGCAAGCGAGCTAGAGAGAAGGATTCTGCACTATCAGGCTCCTGGGATATTTTATAATAAAGCAGCAGAAGTGCTGCAAAAGGAGGTGGGCATAGAGCCCTGCTGACTACAGAGGACAGACCCTAGAGAAGTCCTATCTGGGGAAAGATTCAATGCCCAGAAGCCTCTCCCAAGGGCCTTGGGGCAGAAGGAATGTCCAGAAATAACATTCCCAGCAGATGCAGAAATGTGGCACTGAGACATTTTCCCCAGCTCCACAGAACAGGATGCTGAGTCACAACCTAGGCAGGCAAGAATACCAGATTCATCTTGTTTGGAGCTTTTTGCCTAGTTGCTTCAGCGGGACCTCACAATAAAAGTATTGGCCTCATGGAGTCCTACCCTGCTACAGCTTCCAGCTTTCCCCCACTGGATGATTTTGAAAACCAAAAACGAATTCTGAAGGTAGACCTCGGACTGGAGGGAGGCATGAAATGTATCCAAACCACAAAGCGGTCTCGGCAGCTATGAAATCCAGCTTTGTCCCGCTCGAACCTACTAGCATTAAAACCAAAGGCTTCAGAGGGAGCTCAACAAAAATGTGTCTGACTTTGAGGGACCCATCCCAGCCTCAGTCTTGGAGCTAGCTCCGCTTAAAGATCTTCACTTCCATTTCAGCAACCAAGTCAAAAAGAGGGGAAAACATTTGACCAGGACCACACACTTGATGTATCTGACCTCTGCTCCATCCATTGTGTTCGGCCTGAAATTGCATTCAGGTCTCAATCAACCGCAAATTGTTGTTTTTCAATGATGCTTTACTTTTCGAGACATGTTTTACCTTAAAACACTAAAAAGTTCCACTTATCCAGGTCAATGATAATAGTGTATTTTTATTCATTATTACCTCCATTTTTCTAAATTGGTTTGCGAGTTTTGTGTTCTTGACTTTGAAATTGTTGGTACTGCATGCACTTTTATAGGAATTTCCTAGTGCTTGTGCCACATCTACCTGGGGATGAGTCGAGATTCTGTAAGAACTGTGTTTTGGGCAGATTGTTTTTATTAGGTTGATAAGGTCACTGCCTCCCAAATTAGGAACCCTATTTATAACAATGGAACAATTTGCACTACCTGAATGGTGAAAAACGAAATTCCTGCCACCTTCCAGTTACCTTTGCCTAATGAACTGGGAGCCGCCCAAAACCCAATGATTAAGGCATGCAACTTGGGAGTGCTGTTTGACCCAAATAAACGTGGTCTCTGGAAAATTATGTAATTTGCATTGCTAAAAAGGGTGCTGCTGTTGCTCATAACATTTCCGTGATCCACGCCATACCTAGCCTGGCTTACTGTATCAGGCTCATCACCCTACTGCTCTCAAAACTCCAGTGATTCAAAAACTAATCAGTGTTCTTTTTTGCTAATTGGCACAGTCAGCACACTGGCCCTGAAGCACAAGTTACTAACTTGTGTAACGATATATCTGTAAGAGACAGTAGTTAGTGACAGATTTCTTACCTTAGAATATCCCCAGGCGTCAGGCTGGATCCGGAAAGTTTTTGCGTAGCAGTACCCTTGCGCGTCGGTAGGCGGCGTCGTGCGGCGTGATCGCCGGGATGACGTCGCGGGCAGTACTTAGACGCCGCCCCTGCGCGCTGACGTCAGTTCTGTACACGACTTTCCGCGCCAGGAATGCAGAGCCATGCAAGAAGCTGACATAGGTGTCTGAAAAATACTAGGGCCCTGAAAGGGATGTCCTTAACCCTAGAAATCAGTTCGCAGAACGGGGAGGATGGGTGGGGCGGTAAGGAATCTGTCACTAACTACTGTCTCTTACAGATATATCGTTACACAAGTTAGTAACTTGTGCATCTGAAAGAGACACGTTAGTGACAGATTCCTTACCTTAGAATAGATACCCCAGCAATACCAACCCCGGTGGTGGGTCTGCGAACAAAGATCAGACAAGGAAGTCCCGGAGGACAGAACGGCCAAAGAAGCCGTCCCTCCGGACCTGGCTGTCAAGGCAGTAATGCTTGGTAAACGTGTGCAGCGAGGCCCACGTAGCTGCCTGACATATATCCTGCAGCGGAACACCGCGGCCTAAAGCCGTGGTAGCAGCCGTTGCCCTGGTGGAATGGGCACGCAGCCCAACAGGAGGCTCCTTCTTAGCCAAAGAATAGCAGGCTTTGATACACAAGGTGACCCAGCGGGAGATGGTTCTCTTGTGCACCGCCCGATTTTTTTTGGCGCCCACGTAGCCAACAAAGAGCTGGTCATCCACCCGGAAGTGTTGTGTGCGGTTGATATAAAAGGATAGCGCACGTTTTGGGTCCAGACGGTGGAGCCTCTCTTCCTCTCTGGAAGGATGCGGAGGCGGAAAGAAGGTGGGCAAAGTGATGGTCTGCCGAATGTGGAAGGCAGTAACCACCTTTGGCAAGAAGGACGGACGCGTCCTAAGAACAACCTTGTCTGGATGAACAGACAGAAAGGGAGGTTTGCATGATAGAGCCTGGAGCTCACTCACCCGCCGAGCGGAGGTGATGGCCACCAGAAAGGCTGTCTTCAAAGTAAGAAGACGAAGAGGACAGTTATGTAGAGGCTCAAAGGGAGCGCACATTAAAAAGGTAAGAACCAAGTTTAAGTCCCACTGAGGCATGACAAACGGAACAGGAGGAAAGAGGCGTGTAATGCCTTTTAGAAACCTGTTAACAACAGGGGACTTAAAAAGAGAGGGCTGATCAGGGAGCCTGAGGAAGGCCGAGATTGCACAAAGATAGCCCTTGATGGTACCCAGGGCAGAACCCTGTTGGGCCAGAGAAAGAAGGAACAGAAGAACCTCAGAAAGAGGGGCAGAGAGGGGATACACAGCCTTTGCTGTGCACCATGCCACAAACTTGTTCCACCTGCAGGCGTATACCACCTTAGTGGAGGGACGCCTGGCTGCCAGAATCACATCACAAACTTCGGGAGGCAAGTCGAAAGGAATCAACTGCCGCCGCTCAATCTCCACGCAAGCAGGTGGAGACTGGACAGGTTCGGGTGGAGGACCGTCCCCTGCTGCTGCGACAGAAGATCCTCCCGAAGAGGCAGACGGATCGGGGGATCGACACTCATACTGAGTAGCTCGGGATACCAAACTCTTCGAGCCCAGTCCGGAGCCACAAGGATGACTTGGGCCCGTTGCGCCGAAAATTCTTCAACACTCTGGGTAGAAGTGGTATAGGCGGAAAAGCGTACAACAGACCGCTCAGCCCTCCACAGGGCTTGGTCGCCCCACTCACTGCTGCCGCTCCTGCCTGCCTTGCCGCCTCCTGCCTGGAGATTCCTTCGCTCGCTGCCCGCTGCTCCTGGGACTTTCCCGCTGCTCCTGGGACTTTCCCGCTGCTCCTGGGACTTTCCCGCTGCCCGCTGCTCCTGGGACTTTCCCGCTGCTCCTGGGACTTTCCCGCTGCTCCTGGGACTTCCCGCCACTGCCTCCCTGCGGCCCCGCCCCCCGTGATTCCATTCGCCGCCCCGCTCCCGCCACCCAGCTGCTCCTCCCTCCAGGCTCCTTACTTATGACGCCCCTGAGCGACCGCGCAGCGGCCGCGCGCAGCGGGAGCACCGACGGAGCGCCGAAGGTGCGCCAAAGGTAAGCCCGTCTGCGCCCGTCCGCGCCTGGCCCGCGCCCAGCGCCAGGACCCCTGGATCCCACCGATGCAACACTACTCGACGGACCTACGACGCCGCCACCCTCACCGCACTCAATGCCGGCCGGAACCCTGCCTGCTACCGAGCCTCACCGAGACGCACCCACGGACCCTTCACCTGCCAAGCCTGCCGATTCACCTGCCCCCGGACGTGCACCACCTCCGCCAAGTCGAGCACCAGCAGCAACCACCTGAAATGCATCCTGTGGAACACCCGCTCCGTCCACAGGCACGCCGTGGAACTCTGGGACCTGCTCGACGCAACAGCACCGGACGTCGCCTTCCTCACCGAAACCTGGATGAACGCCTCCTCAGCGCCCGACATCGCCATAGCCATCCCGGACGGATACAAGATCACCCGGAAGGACCGCGTCAACCAGACGGGAGGAGGCATCGCCATCGTACACAAGAACACCATCCGCATCTCGACTAACTCCGACGAGACCTTCACCGCCGCCGAACACCTACACTTCCAGATACACACTGACCCCAAGACCACCCTCCGAGGCACCCTCATCTACAGACCCCGGGACCACGCACACTATTCAGCGAAGACATCGCAGACTTCATCAGCCCGCACGCCATGCCCTCCGCCGACTACATCCTCCTAGGGGACCTCAACTTCCACCTGGAGAACAACAACGACAGAAACACCACCGCCCTGCTGGACAACCTCGCCAACCTCGGACTCAAGCAACTGGTGAACACGCCCACCCACTACGCCGGCCACACGCTTGACCCCGTCTTCTCTTCCAGCAAGCACATCTCCTTCAGCCACGCCACCGGACTCCACTGGACCGACCACAGCTGCGTCCACTTCAGCTTCAGAAAGACTGCGACCCACCACCACCCGCAACAGGCTCCCCGCCGGAGCTGGAGCAAGATCACCGCCGAGCAGCTCACCGCCTCCCTCAGCCAGAACACACCCACCAACACAACGGACCCAAACGAAGCAGCCAGCAACCTCGCCAAGTGGCTGACCGCCTGCGCCGACGACCTCGCACCACTAAAAACCCTCCCAGCAGACCCGGAAGCAAGAAAACCCCTTGGTTCACCAACGAACTCAAGGAATCCAAGAAGAACTGCCGCACTCTCGAGAAAGCCTGGCGACTCGACCAGACCACAGACAACAGGACCGCCCTCAAGCACGCCACCCGCAAACACCACCAGCTGATCCGTGCCACCAAGAAGTCGGCACTCAAAGAACGACTGGACAACAACGCCCACGACAGCAAGGAACTTTTCAGCATCGTCAAAGAGTTCTCCAACCCCAGCGCCGGAAACAACGACATCACCCCCTCGCAAGACCTCTGCAACTCACTCGCCGCGTTCTTCCACCGCAAGATCACCGACATACATAACAGCTTCGACGCACAGACCACGCACCCTACCGCCGAACCAACGCCCGCCACCACCACCCTCTGCAACTGGACCCCGATCAGCACCGAAGACACCACCCGCACGATGAACTCCATCCACTCCGGATCACCAACCGACCCCTGCCCACACCACGTCTTCAACAAAGCCGACGCCACCATCGCACCCCATCTCCGGGACATCATCAACTCCTCCTTCCACACCGCCACCTTCCCGGAGAGCTGGAAGCACGCCGAGCTTACCGCCCTCCTGAAGAAACCAACGGCGGACCCCACCGACCTCAAGAACTACCGTCCCATTTCGCTCCTTCCGTTTCCGGCCAAAGTCATCGAGAAGACCGTCAACAGACAGCTTGCCGCCTTCCTCGGGACGAATGGATCCCTCGACCCCTCGCAGTCCGGGTTTCGGGCCAACCACAGCACCGAGACCGCCCTTATCGCAGCCACCGACGACATCAGAACCCTAACCGACAACGGGGAAACAGCAGCCCTCATCCTCTTGGACCTCTCCGCGGCGTTCGACACCGTCTGCCACCGCACCCTAGTGAAGCGCCTCAGCAACATCGGAATCCGAGAGAAAGCACTGGAATGGATCATCTCGTTCCTCGCCGGAAGAACCCAGAGAGTCCGCCTCCCCCGTTCAGATCCGAGGCCACCGAAGTCATCTGCGGCGTTCCACAAGGATCTTCACTCAGTCCAACCCTCTTCAACGTCTACATGAGCCCCCTCGCAGCCATCGCACGCCAACACAACCTCAACATCATCTCCTACGCCGACGACACCCAGCTGATCCTCTCCCTCACCAACGACCCCACCACCGCCAGAGCCAACCTACACGACGGGATGAGAGACGTCGCCGACTGGATGAGGAACAGCCACCTTAAACTGAACTCAGACAAGACGGAAGTCCTCATCCTGGGCTCATCACCCTCCGCCTGGGACGACTCTTGGTGGCCCCCGGCCCTGGGCACCGCGCCCAAGCCAACGGACCACGCACGCAACCTGGGCTTCATCCTGGACTCCTCCCTGTCGATGACCAGACAAGTCAACGCCGTCTCATCTTCGTGCTTCAACACCCTGCGCATGCTCCGCAAGATCTTCAGATGGATCCCCACTGAAACCAGGAAGACCGTCACCCAGGCACTCGTCACCAGCCGACTGGACTATGGGAACACCCTCTACGCCGGAACCACAGCCAAACTTCAAAAAGACTCCAGCGCATCCAGAACGCCTCCGCACGACTCATCCTGGACATCCCCCGACACAGCCACATCACCGGACACCTGAAAGACCTGCACTGGCTCCCCGTCAGCAAGAGAATCACGTTCAGACTCCTCACCCACGCACACAAGGCCCTCCACGACCTGGGCCCCAAGTACCTCAACGACCGCATGACCTTCTACACGCCCACCCGCCAGCTACGATCAACCAGCCACGCCCTCGCCACCGTACCACGCATCCGCAGAGCCACCGCCGGAGGAAGATCCTTCTCCTACCTGGCAGCCAAGACCTGGAACTCCCTCCCCACTCACCTTCGGCGAACCCAGGACCATCTCTCCTTCAGGAAGCAGCTCAAGACCTGGCTGTTCGAGCAGTAACTTACCCCCTCCCCCAGCGCCTTGAGACCCTCCCGGGTGAGTAGCGCGCTCTATAAATGCCGTAATTGATTGATTGATTGATTGACAAAAAGCGTCGCCGAGCGAGTGCCGCCTTGGAAATTCCAACGCGCAGAACTGATGACATTGCGCGTTCTCTTCGGTGGCGAATAGATCTAACCAAGGCTCTCCCCACTGTAGAAAGAGTCCTTGCGCCACTTCCGAGTGAAGACGCCATTCGTGATCCATCATGCACCTGCGGCTGAGTTCGTCCGCCCTGGCGTTCAGGGAACCTGCCAGGTGTTGAACCATCAGGAATATGCCCTGATGTTCCAGCCATGTCCAGAGGCGCAGAGCCTCCTGACATAGGGTCCACGACCCCACCCCGCCTTGTTTGTTGCAGGACCACATGGCGGTGGTGTGGTCTGTGAACACCTGCACTACCTTCCCTTTGACAGAGGGAAGGAATGCCTTGAGTGCAAGTCGGATCGCCCGGAGCTCCAGAAGGTTGATATGGAGCCGGGACTCCGCCAGAGACCAGAGGCCTCTGATCTCCGCCTCTCCCATGTGACCGCCCTATCCCAGAAGGGACGCGTCTGTCACGACTGTGTGCTCTGGCTGGGGAAGGGAGAGGGATCTGCCCATGACCCATTGCCGGTTCGAGAGCCACCACTGCAACTGTTTTGCAGTCCCCTCCGAGATCTGGACGTGATGGGACAGGTTGCCCTGGTGCTGCGCCCACTGGAACTTCAGGTCCCACTGCAGAGCCCGCATATGCCATCTGGCATGATCGATCAGCAG
This sequence comes from Calotriton arnoldi, assembly GCA_963921515.1. Lineage (NCBI taxonomy): Eukaryota > Metazoa > Chordata > Amphibia > Caudata > Salamandridae > Calotriton > Calotriton arnoldi. The sequence continues at coordinate 368,215 of CAWUFW010009633.1, forward strand.
GATGCAGGAGGCCATGATGCCCAGCAGCCTCAGGGTCATCCGTACCGAAACCCAGGATAGATGCTGAAAGATCGGAATCATAGCCTGAATATCCCGGACTCGCCGTTCGGGAGGATAGGCCCGAAACTGCGTCGTGTCCAGAACTGCTCCGATGAAAAGGAGCTGTGGAGAAGGAATCAGGTGCGACTTCTGCACATTGATGGAGAAACCCAGCGAGTGCAGGAGTTCGGCCGTAGTCTGGAGGTGGGAGACGACTGCCTGGGACGAGCCCGCCTTCAGCAGCCAGTCGTCGAGGAAGGGGAAGACTGGAACCCCTGCCCGGCGCAGATGAGCTGCGACCACCGCCATCACTTTCGTGAACACCCGAGGGGCACTTGTGGGGCCAAAGGGGAGCACGGTGAATTGAAAATGCTCGAGGCCCACCATGAACCGCAGGTAACGCCGGTGGGCCGGCAGGACGGGGATGTGGAAATAAGCGTCCTGCAAGTCCAACGCTACCATCCAGTCTCCAGGGTCGAGGGCAGTCCAGACCTGAGCTAAGGTGAGCATCTTGAACTTCTCCTTCCGGAGGAAGCGATTGACGTTCCGGAGGTCCAAGATAGGACGCATGTCCTCCTTGTCCTTTTGGGCACCAGAAAGTAGTGGGAGTAGCAACCACGTCCTACTTCTGGGGTCGGAACGCGCTCGATGGCCCTCTTGGCCAAGAGGGCCGCAACTTCCTTCTGAAGAAGCACCAAGTGATCCCCTGACATGCGGTGGAATTGAGGTGGCATGGCTGGGGGGTGGTCTCGAAGGGGAGGGAGTAGCCCCTTCGGACAATGTCCAAGACCCACCTGTCCGAGGTGATGGCACGCCAGTGGTGAAGGTGATGGCGGACCCTGCCCCCTACTGGCGTGCTGTGCACCTGAAAGGAAGGACTAGGAGGGCTTGGAGGCCGCGGACGGGGCGGGGTTGGTGGCCTGACCCGCACGCTGGTTGCCCGACCCGCCACGGCGGGAGCCACGTCTTCGGCCACGCGAAGACGCTTGCTGCGCGGGCCGGTGGCTGGGCAGCGGACGTGACTGGGCGCCCCTTTCGTGGCCACGAAAGGGGCGAAAAGCAGATGGCTGCAGAGGGCGTACAGCAGAAAGGCCCAGGGACTTGGCCGTAGCCCGTGAGTCCTTAAAACGCTCCAGCGCATGGTCTGCCTTGTTCCCAAAAAGACCGACCCCATCAAAGGGCATGTCCATAAGAGTGTTCTGGACATCACCCGAGAAACCAGTGGTTCTCAGCCAGGCGTGACGGCGCAGCGCAACTGTCGTTGCAATTGATCTACCCAGCGAGTCGGCGGTATCAAGGCCACATCGAATGGTGAATTTAGCCGCATCTCTTCCTTCCGCAATGGCGCGGGAAAGCAGTGTCTGGACCTCCTCAGGACACTGGGGCAAAGCTTGCGCCACCGAGTCCCACAGAGAGTAGAAATATCGGCCCAAAAGACAAGCGGTGTTGACAGACCGCAAGCCAGCACTGGAGGAAGAAAAGACCTTCTTCCCAAATTGATCCAGGCGTTTGGATTCCCTATCCGGAGGAGCGGTAGGGAAGTCGGTTTGGGAAGCAGAGGCTTGGACAACCAAGCTCTCAGGAGTGGGGTGTTGGGAGAGGAACAGGGGGTCGCCCGGAGCGGGGCGATGGCGTCGGGCCACGTTCCTATCCACAGGAGCCCCTGTGGCGGGCTTGGACCAGGTGCCCAAAAGAACGTCAGAAAGTGCGTCATTAAACGGCAGCAGTGGCTCCGAGGAGGTAGCCACCGGCTGAAGCACTTCCGTCAGGAGGTTAGTCCTGACGGCCACTGTAGGCAATTGGAGGTGTAAGGCCCCAGCTGCTCTACGCAACACCGTTGCAAAATTTGCTCCCTCCTCCGTTGCCACGGAAGGAGGAGACAGCATGCCAGGGTCAGGGGAGGTGTCCAGCCCACTGGCATCCCCAAGTTACTCAGCCCAGTCCTGTTCGTACTCACACTGCTGTGTGAGAGGGTCCTCCGACCCCTCCCAGTCCTCTTCGTCCTCCTCAGGTTCAAAATAAGGAGAAGGAGGGGCACGCGGGACCTAAGGTCTCAACGGCGTCGAGCGACGCTGGTCCGGCGCCGTGTCCGGATCCGGAGAGAACCGGGGAACGACGCCGCCCGGAGCCCCGGGCGGCGTCGGAAAAGGCACCGGAGACATCGGCGCCGGCGGAGGTGTAGTTAGGTCAACCGGCATCGATGGGGGTTGCGGCAGCACCGGAGCCGGTGCCGGGGCCGGGACCGAGGCTGGTGTGACAGGCGGCGCCGGGACCGGAGTCGTCGGCGGCGCCGGGGAAACCCCATCAGGGCCCTTGGGGCCCGAAGGCGCACCGGGGGGACCTTGAGGCCCGAAGAGGCGGGCCATGGCCGACAGGAATTCCTGTATCTCGGCCGGAGTCGCCCCCGAACCCGGGAAGGACGGCTAATGCGGGGGCGGCTCCACAGGCAATCCCGGAGCCGCGGGGACGGGGACGACAGGAGCCTTAGCCGAGTCGCGAGACCGGCGAGGCGAAGTCGTGGAGCGATGACGCTTCTTAGACTTTTTATGCTTCGACTTACCGGAGGAGTGCGAAGACTTGGACCCCGACGACCGATGCGGACTCCGCGACCGGCCCCTCAACCTCTCACGTGACCGGGGCTTGGTGTGGCGCGGAGCCGACTGCCGGACCTCGAGGAGCTTTCGAGACCGCTCCCGCAAAGCCTTCGGGTGCAAGGCCCGGCAGTCGGGGCACGACTTCGTGTCGTGGTCGCGGCCGAGACAGTAGAGACACTCTAAATGCGGGTTTGTGATCGACATCATACGACCACAGACGTCGCAGGGCTTGAAGCCAGGCATCCCTACAGACACCTTCGGAGTCGAGAGACTCGTGGAGAAAAACAGTGAAAAATCACCAAAAAGATAGTCAAAAAATGGCTAGGGCACTGCTCTTCCCGGATCTGCGCTTACTGGCGCGGAAAAAGAAGAACTGACGTCAGCGCGCAGGGGCGGCGTCTAAGTAATGCCTGCGACGTCATCCCGGCGATCACGACGCCGACGACTGACGCGGAGCCGCACGACGCCGCCTACCGACGCGCAAGGGTACTGCTACGCAAAAACTTTCCGGATCCAGCCTGACGCCTGGGGATATTCTAAGGTAAGGAATCTGTCACTAACGTGTCTCTTTCAGATATCACTTCTCTGGCTTCCTGCTAAAGAAAGACTGAATGGTAAACCTCTTTACCTTATACGCAGCGAGCTCAACTGTTTTTCATCAATCTATTAAAGCAAATATAATAGCCCAGTATGTTCTTAACCTTTTGACTTCTCTTCTGTTGATCTTCACTGAATTACTACTGTACACCATGGACTTCGCCCTAAGCAACTTCAAGACTTGAGCCTCAAAATAATACATCAAAAATACAGAAGCAAATGTAAACCAATTACGAAATATTTTATTAAATTCACAATCAAAAAATATACAAAAATCTAGTTTTTTTTTATTGTAATGCGAAGGTTCGAACTTTTCAAAATATTTTATTTCTAAAAGACAATGCAATATGCGACTCTAGAATATCACTTTGACTTTTTGGCTCCTAATGCCTGCTCTTTTTGTTGAGCATAACAGTGCTTCAATTGGGCCACCAATCATCCATACTAGATTCTGTTTACTGCCACGACGCAAGCAAGCGTTACCAACTTGATTTTTTGCCTCTAATATCGCACTATTGCACATTTTAGAATTTTCTGTTTTTAATTTTGCTTTTATTATGTATATTTTCTTTATTGAGCTGCTAATATTTAATTTTCTAAATAGCTGAAGATCCCCTCCCACCAGTAGGTGTCTCGGACCCCAAAATAATCAGAGGACCACAGGTTAAGAACCACTGTGAAAGCCTCTTATTTATTGAGGAGCCAACTGACTGCATACAAAAGATTCAGTGGTCTGTTCTTCCAGGTTTAAGGCTCTTCTCTTTGGGAATCGCAACCTATAAAGTTGGGACTGGAAAATGACTAGGTCAGATACTGAAGCTCTTTAAAGAGCCACCTCTACACCTGTCATTTTGGGTACTCCAGACTCCCCTACTGGATCCACTTGGTCTCTAGACATTGCACAGTCAGATGTACATAATCAGTTTTGCCTTCTTTACCCAGGCTCTCATGAATTGTGCTCTTTTCAAGGCTTTGTCATCATGTGGGAAATCATTCGAACAGTCACAGGGTGGTTAGGAGTGCTTTACACAAACCACATATATAATAAAAAATAAAGCCATCTACTCCGGGCTCCGACTGAAACGCATAGACAGGTTCCAAAGACTGCGAAGTCATTCAGACAGAATGTGACTGAACGTTTGCAAATGCGAACATGTGAAACCGGCTAAAGTTCTACCTCATCAATCAGACGCAAATTACTTTACCAGTACCTAAAGGTAACTTTTCATCTTCAACAATTTCAGCAAGGAAAGCACCAAATTGGAAATGAGTAGCCATGCAGACTTTTTGCTAGAAAGGCTGCCCCCAATGTGGGTCAAACAAAATCTGCTTCTCGTCAGGCTTATCATCACATTGCCTCTATTTAATAATAGCCGCATGCCTTGTGAGCTGTTTGGCTTGCAGCAATGTAGGAAGTTGCGAGGTAAGAGAAGCGCCTGAATATATTTTTAAATAAAACGTAGAATTGGTGAATGAACAATTAACTATTTATTCCTTAAGCATAACACATTGAAGCTAACCCATATATGCATTGGGAGTGTACAGAAGAATCTCTGGGTCATGATGGATTGAAAGCTATAGCTACAGCTTAGCTTGCAGTCATATAGGGCTGTTTTATAATCTTTGCCGGTGAGCTGACATTAATTTCATTTATGTTATACACATTAAAAATTATCCGAGCCTAGATAGGGTAGTGGTATAAACCACTTGCACTACAAAAACATTTTGAGCATAAGAAAGTGAGTTATTAGTTGCAGAGGATGTGGGTCCTTCACTAGAATCTGTAACAATTTGCCTACTGGGAACCAAGTATTGTGTTACAGCACTTGACTCTAGCAAGAGAGAGCTCTCTAAGTATACTCTGGCAATGTGGTGTAGTCAAATATACCGCAGCCCACAGACATGCAACAAATACCCAATAAATCAGTGCTTTCTCTTACAAAAACAAAGAGTACTTAAATAAGCACACACTAATCAATACTACGCATTAATTTACAAATATATACATGACCGGCAGGTGGAAATGCCTATGATGACACCCTCCTAACAGTTCAAACCCTTAGAGAGCCCTTAACCCAAAGACATTGATACCACGCACATACAATAGACATAATATAGTGGGTGCATTTGTCAAATGCAGACTTATTGGCTTTGTCAGGGTGTCACCACATTCATAAAAGCAGAAAAGTCATTCTATACCAATTCAACCCCATTAAAATTGATAAGAATGGTACTACCTCACAATGACACTCATTAGGGCATGTACTGACTCGCTGTTAACTCTGTGGTTGTTAATAAAGCATTTGAATAACATTTACAACATGTAATGATTCACTGTCAGTTTTGTGATTTTTAATAAAGCATTTCCATGCACTTATTATACATGTACTGACTCAATGTTGACTTTATTTTTGTTAAAGTATTTCAATTTCAATAAACTGAGTGCATAGTCTTTCTTTTATTTACATGTTGCAAGCACAGACCGAAGATCCACCAACAGAGGTTCCTCACACACCAAAGCATTATGGCAAAAGCCAAGGCTCCTAGAGTGATTGGAACTATCTAGCTAGCCTCCCAGGATCATGTATGGTTCTACCTGGGAGACTTAGGGTGGCTTTTCTTGAGAAAAACATCTGGACATCTGGACCTCCTGTGGGGGCTGTGGCACCTCTGGCAGCCCCAAAAACAAATAAGCAATTGTGTTTGGTGCCCCTGCCCTCTCTGGGTCATCACAAAAACTCAATACACAAAGTTCAGCCCCGAGGGGTGCTTATGAAATGAGTTCAGCTCAGCTGAACGGGCTGATGGGGGCCTTAGGGTGCGCTGTGCACCATGGCCCTGCTTCCTTTTGAGACAGACTCATACTGCAGCTGTTAAAAATGGGCTGGGTGACCATACTCCTCTGTGAAGCACCGGGTCTCTTGTTGCCCTTGGCCATGCAACCCGCTCTGCAAACACTGAACAGTGTTGGCATGGGATTGGCTCCCTCATTCTCCTGCCTGCTTCAGTATGAGCAGGTTGCTGGCTGCGGACACTACCTGCCTCTCCCCCTAACATGACCACAGAGGAGGGGAAGAGAAAGCACACAGTCTTGCTCCTGGGCTCCATCTCCTGGCTTTGGACACCAGAAGCATTAGGTCTTCATGAGTAGGTCGTACAACAGCGATGCAGGTACTCATTTTGTTTCGGTTGCGTCGATCCTGGGGGGAAGGAGGGTCCAGCAGTAATGAAATAAGGGAGGGAGGGGCCTGCAATATTTTCTTCTCTGCCTGAGTTCCCCAGGGAACTTTCAAGAAGCAGGATAGGGGATGTTACTCATGTTCCTGGCAAAATTAATTCCCCGGGAACCAGTCTTCTCCTCTCATTTTAGCTGGCCCTGGTGGACCAATTTAAAAAATCTTGGTATGGTTCTGCTCCTGGTGGCCAGTTCTAGCCACCATGGGGGGTCTTCACTCTTTCTGGCCTGTAAATCTTTGTTTTATTTGGGAAGCTTGATTTTTACTGTGCTCCCTCCTTTCATAAGACTTGCCTCCTCTCTGGGCTCCTGGCACCTTTCCTTGGCCCAGGGTCTTCCTCAGCAGCACCCCCACAACCTCGAGGCACCATGCCCTCCCTGCCTGAACACTCTAGGTCCCACGTCCTCCAGGCTGTCCAATTGCAGAGCATTTGAGGCAGCAGAAGTCAGGGAACCCCCTCCTTCTGGAGGTCACACTCCTGAAGAACAGTCCACATGAGATCTAGAGGAACCCACCTGGGTTCCCTTCCCAGGAGATACATCCTGCTACCGTGCCACACAGGGTGTATGATCCCCAGAGCTACTGGCCCTGGAGAAACAAATACTAGTTCCTGGGTGCCAACTGAAGTCAGAAGTCCTTGAATCCATGCTTGTAGGAGGGGTCCCTCTTTCTGCACGGCATTCCTCTTATCACTTCCCCCAGGTGCAGACTATGCTGAAAAGTCTCTCACTTGTGCAGGGGTTTTTAAGTGGGGGGTGGAAATAGCTAGAAGGTAGGCACCTCTATCCAATCCTTAGATGGTGCCCCTGACACAACCCCCCTGTACAGCATTTTGGTTCATTCTAACATTGTGACTTGAAGAGGTTGGTTGAAAGATCTCTCTGAGAGCCTGAAAGCATACCCCTAACTGCCACAGCTTCCTAGTCTATTTACTCCAAAACTTCAAATGGGATACTCTCCTGAGCTTGGTTCTAGGGGTCTGGTGGTACTCCTTTGCATCTGTGGGAGTGAGCATTCCCAGGCCAGGTGCAGTGCGAAAGGTAATTAGCACATGTAGATTTCATCCTGATCTTTCCTTTCGTAGGAACAAGCAAAAGCACTGTCAAATAGTTCTACGGTGTGGGGAGGCTTTTGATCCTCCAGCTGGCCAGCAGAGTAATTACTTGGCCAGCAGGGGGAACAAAGGCAAAGAATCTCATTAGAAGCAGTCGAGAAAAAAATGATAAATATTGAAGTGGCTCAAGGAGTGTAGCTATGTGGAAATTAATGGCAAATCGCCATTCAGATTGTGACTTACCATAAAATAGGTGGGTAAACGGAGTATCTAGGCCTAACAATTTTGACCCTGTAGTTTAGTGTAGATTTCGCTCATATACTACAGTGAAGGACACAATCTTTTCAGTAATCACTACAAATGTTCCTACCCACATTATAAGGCCTACACCAGGTCAGCATCAATCCCCGAGGATCCTTTCAGCAGCAAGCTACCTGTGTAAAGATATCAGGCTGAGCTAGATGGTAGTCTCACACGCTCAGCCCACGCACATGCACATTCGTGCTCATGTGCAGCCGGCCCAGAGCCTCTTACCCTAGCTGAGAATCAGGAGACCTTATCTTAGACACTGGTGGTTATCACTTCCAATCCATTGTACAGAGCTTACAGGGAGTCCGACTCAGGCAGTGAGACTAACCACAGCAGAAGTCCATAAACCAGGTAGTCTAAAAAGTGAAAAATCCATGTTTCTCACACTGACCTCAACTAGAAGCTTATGGGAAGATAATTGCTTTTGCTCTACAACATAAAATGATAGAATTAAAAAACAACTCATTGATACGTCGTCTACTACTCGCTATGCAACTGATCCATAGTTCAATGATTGGTCAAAACCATGCGCACCCAAGCCAGTGCCAATCAAGAAAACCTGCCAAGATATTGTCCTATTTACCCAGGGCCTTGTGAAAATTTGTGGGCGTTAAGGAAAGAATATGCACAGTAAAAATAACAGCTGAAGTTTTAACAAATATACATCCTTGTTCTCGCACCACAGTAGAAAGCGATAGGTTTTTAGTCTTATGTTTGTTCGCCATCTCCAGCAGCTCCTTTACTCTTTTCCATTCCCTTTGAAATCCAAGCTAGCTGTTCTGTTTTGCTCCCCGAGCAGGAAAATCTGTCTATTTTGTTTTGCTTCTCATATGAAAAAAGTGGGATACCAAATAACGAGAGAGCTCTTGGTGTGCATATTAAACAGCCTCATACCACAAGGATAAAGTCCTGTTGCTGGGCATTCTTTAGAACGCAAAGTGAGAATACCCTTCACAATGGCAACTGGAAAAAGGCAGGCTATGATAACAGATTCTCTACTCCATCCCTCAAGTACTCTAGATCTGCAGTTTCCTGCTGGGAATACTGAACAATTGAATTTGGATTACACCATTTAAGAGCTAGAAATGTTGAGGGAATGTACATTCGATTTTCATCTACTTTGTTACATTTTTGCTAATTGCTTTTAACATACTTCCTCCACCATAGTCGTCACGGCTTAATTACTCCAGGGCATTCTTTCAACAATTTAACAAATGCGCAGAATCAAAATGAAAGCTAACTACATTACACTGATGTAATTGCCAGTGGCCTTTCTATCCGAGGCATCAGAGACATACATTTTTTCGAACGATGATTACCTTCATCAAACCCTTTGTAAATTATTTCACTACCCAGAAGTGTTGGGAAAATGACTTGCGTTGTATAGATCGTAATACTGTCAGAAAACCTGTAGTGCATGTTGCCTAATATGGTGAAAAGAAAACTGCCTAAGAATTTAATGAACATTAGCAGTGCTTCAATGTAAAAGCGGCTCTGTTCTTTCACATTTTAATGAGCACCAGTTGTATCATGTTCTTGGTGTAGCTGGCCAAGTTTTAAACCACCACAGTACTTGTATCGTTTACTCAGTGCAGGTAGAAACACACACAGAGCATGGAATGTAATATGCATAGACTTTCTGAAAGTGAAAAGTTGCCTTTCAAGACTTCCTGGCAGGGATTTAAAACAGATCCTGTGAGCTCTCTTCTTACTTCATAATAAGAATGTCTGGAGTAGCCTTCTAGCGAGACCATAAAATATTAAAAAAACAGACTGGAGGAAAGTGACAAGAAAGAACAAAGATCCACCCAAGCATTCATAAAAAGGAAAACAGTAGCTAGATATTTTTTATTAATTGGCAGGATATTCAAATTCTATTTCAAAACTGCACTAAGAGGATCCTGTTACTTTATTACTCCAAAATTGTTTGCCCTTTCTTTAAACCATTTCGAATCTAAAGCACTCATTAGTAGTACATGCCTGCACCGGAATTACGAGTTGTGTGATATTATGACACACTCACAGTTTTTCCTTCATGGATTAAGTTGGGTCAAACCCTTGGGAATTTTATCGGGGGGAAAAGGCCCATAAAAATACAAAAACATGCGAAATTCGGTGTGCTGAATACTGAATTCCCATGTTATGCCTCATTTGCACGAAGTGCTAGGATTGGAAAAAATGTACTCCAGCAACCCATAAAGTGGAGGTAAAGGTGTAGCAAAGGAAAGGGGGTGGCGTTACAAGGGGTGGAGCTTGAAAAGCAGAGTCTGACAGTCAACCTATATATATATATTTTTTTAAATCTGCTGTAAAGAAATTGCCAACAAGGACATATTTAACAGTAAATCTGTTCTAGAGTACTTAATTGAACATTTTAGAATATTTTACAGGGTTAGGACAACCGCTGCAGACATCAGCAATTTTGGAGGATTATTATAGCAGTAAGGTAAGTCTAGTGGTTCTGTGAGAGTTCTGTGCTTTGTCCAGTCACAGTTTTGACTCATAAAGCACCATGGAGATTAATGTGCCTGCTGCAAAGCACATCATGTAACATGCATTTCACAGATTTGTACTTTACATAGATAGGTAAGTGGGTTACTGCTTTTGACACTGAGATCATTTTGTTACTTGCAGTCTATAAGATGCAGTCCTTGTAATATAGCACAGTGATCTTATTTACCAGTATCAAGGAGCTGCCTGCAAACTGTATGTCATGGGTTTAGAGCCTTGTTGTTTTTTTCCAATCTGTTGTTATTCTAAGATTGCAAAGAAGGGTTCCTTTGGGAAGTAATAAAGTCTTGTAAGTACAGACAACGAGAATCACTTTGCTATGTTTTATATCCTGACATTGTGTTTCTCATGACCATTCACTCTTGACATATATCTATAAGCATGGATGATATATGATTCCTACATCTTATAACCCTTATTGTGTCATGTAACATTCCATCTCCATTGACTTACGTACTTCAATGATTTATTGTGCCTCTGTGTTTGATGTAAAGTGCTTTGACACCCTACATTGGGAGGAGTAGTGCTATAAAAGAATTATATATTTTTTTAAATTGTTGATGTCAATTAAATCAATATTTGTGTAATTACTCATACAGACAGATACATCTTGCATTGCTAATGTGCAACCAGATCTCTTACATAGGAATTTAAACAAACTTAAGAACTTGCCTCCAAATCATAGTTTCACTTAATTACTTGTGAAGTGATAAGAAGTTGTGTGCCTTTGTTTTTTCCATTACATTGGCGTCTAGGTGTTGGGATCTAGATGGCTCCCAGCCAGGATAATACTTGAACAAAGGAAGGGCTGATAGCCCTTTAAATACAGCCTTTGTTTTGCATCCAGCTGGATATCAAAATAAGAAAGTCCCCTTCGCTGCCTCAGGTCGCTGCTCCGAACGGAATGCAGACAACTTGCGGGTGCTGCTGAATGGTACTTTCCTCACTCTATTCCACCTAACATGTTATGAGGACCTAATGCAGAGCTTTCCAAACTTTTCATGTTGGTGAGACACTTTTTAGACATGCATCATTTCGCGACACGGTAATTCAGTTTTACTAGCAAACCGGAGGTTAAACTAACCTCATATAAGAGCTACGGACAAATACATAAAATTTATGTCATATAAATTGCAATAACGAAATGTATGGGGACGCAACATAGCTCATGGAAACCTTTCATGTATATTTTTAAAAATATATGATTTGTAAGATAATAACATACATAAATTCCCAAGACTGTTGTCATTTATGAATAACAATATGTAAATATGTGCAAGAATTTAAAAAAATTATGTAACCAACAACACTTACTAGTTTAAGCAGATGTATGAGGTTGATAGGATGAACACAGCTGCTCAATATTTGGTGGATAAAGACACTCGCATTTCGCCATTAAGCATTTTCAAGCTTCCACATTTCAGTGTCTTTAAGTTTGTCCTCTCTGAAAAGGATACTTCACAAATGTATGTAGTAGAAGACTGCAGAAGAATTTTTAAAGCTTTTTTACCTATGTTTGGATGCATTTTTGAAACACGAATCCAAAAGCTGTGTAAGTCACCCTCTTCATGCATCATTAACAAACTTCGATCATTTTTTATTTCAGCTAATTTTTCTTCTTCAATAAGTGAAAAGTTCCCAGTTGTAGTTGAAAGAAATGGATTTCTGAACCAATCATAATATTGGATTTCAACATTTGGGAAGTAATGATGAACTTTCTTTCCGAGCAATGTTAAATGGTCAACAATCAGCAGGCTGATATCACATTTCAGCTCACACTCAGCAGTTTTGGAAAACATTTCAAAATTGCCTTCTTAAACTTTCCTTTTCCAAATTGCTATTTTGTCTCTCATAGCACAAATTCTATCTACCGCTGTTAAGATATTGTCTCTTTTTCCTTGCATACTGGTGTTAATTTTATTCAAATATGTCAGCAAGATATGCCAATTTTGCGTACAAAAGTTTGTTTTGAATTACATTGCAGAATTCGTGTTGCTGATTTTCCTCAAAACGTTAAGCATCATTTCCCGCAATTCGTATACACGACAAAGCACTGGACCTCTTGAGAGCCAACGAACGTATGTGTGCAGTGGAAGCTTTTTAAACCTTGCCCCCACTTGTTCACAAATATGAGCAAGTAATCTTGATTTAAGAGGTCTGCTTTTAATGTAATTGACCATTTGAACCACTTTGTCCATAACATTTCGTAATTAATTTCCAATTGTTTGCGCGACTAGTGCTTCGTGATGTAAGAAGCAATGAGTAATTAAATATTTTCATTCTCTTTCTTCGCAAAAGCTAAAAAACCTTTTGATGAGCCAACCATTGCGGGTGCGCCATCGTGCATATTCCTACACAATTTAACCATTGCAAATTATTTTCCTTCATGAAGCAATCTAAAGTTTTAGATAAATCCTCACCGCTAGTTCTCATTGGAAGTTCTAGGCAACACAAGAATTGCTCAATAATTCTGTCAGTATGAATGAAACGTATAAAAAACAATAATTGAGCTAACCCACTGACATCTGTTGATTCGTCTAATTGCAATGTAAAGATTATATTATCGTCTTGAAAAATATCCTTCATTTGCATCTTAATGTTATCAAACATGTCTTGAATAAGTCATGTTATATGCCAAAGGCATTTTATTAACTTCTATCTCAAATTCTGGCCCAAACATTGTTCGAACAATAACACAGCAAGATTCCTTTATGTTGGTTTCGGCAATAGTGTGTGGTTCCTTGTTTTTGGCAATTATTTGAGCAACCGAGTAACCTGCCTTTTGAGCTTTCTCTGATGTCTTAATTCTCTTTGTGATTGATGCAGACTGCTTCTTTATAGATTTTGAAAGCTCAATAAAGTATTTTACTGGTTTTTCTGACAAATGGCTGCGTTTTGAGTTAAAATGTCGCTTTAATTTATTTGGTACCATACTTTTATTTGCAAATATAACCCCCACAAACTAAACACTGAGGACAAGGATTGGTTCATTACCAGAAAATGTGAACCCCAGTTTAATATAAGCTTTATTGTATAAACGAGGATTGGAGATTTTTCCTTTACACTTCTTAAGTACTGAGACAGACCGTTCAGTTGATTCTTGCGTACTTTCCTCAATAGCTGCTACATTTTGTTCATGGCAAACGTCATCTTCACCACCTTTTCGTTTCTTAATTATAAACTTATCCTTGTTGTGTTTTTATTTGCCTTATCTTGCCGCCAGGGCTGGGTTCTCTCGAGGGCCTCTGCAAGTGTCAAGGCTTGGACTGGTCCTAAAATGGCTAATTAGATTGAGGTCACAGAAAGAATTCAGATGGTAGCAGGAGGAAAGGTAGGAACTGGCTGCATTTAATATCACACAATTAGGGACTTTTATGTTTTTTCACTTCTTCATCTTCAATTAGGTGGTGACCTAGCTGTGGTCTGAAGAGAGCCACCGGGCATGATAAGCACGGGTGTCAGACATAGTTTTCATTTGTTCATGCCTTTATGATGGCCATTTATTCTTGGCTAGATTTTATGATGGCAAGGCAAAGGAAAGGATTACAGTCCAATGTCAAGACGGCCACCGAATCTTCTTTTGTGGCTCACTGCGTGTGCTTGTCTGGATGCACCTCAAGAGAATACGGCTGTACAAGAGTGTTACCCTTAACCCATTGGTCCTGCCACAAAGTTCAGCCTTGTGAGGTAGTTGAAATGACAGGGTAGTAGTCTGTCGGCCAACTCATGCTTCAACCTCCCAAGCCTACTGCTGAGGTGTTCCAACATGGAAGGAAGCTTGAAAGGGTCTGCGGGGGGAGGCAGCAGCGAGCGCTGCAGGAGTCGCCGCAGTCTTTACTCACCGTCGCTGCCTGATGCTTCCACGGGTGTGTGGGAGGGCAGCAGCAGTGAGCGCCGGATGGCGACACCACGCGCCGCTGGCGATGCTGCTGGTGCTGCCGGCCTATCCCTGCCGCTGCTGGTAGATTGAATGGGACTGCAGGGGGTGGCGCAGCGAGCGCTGCACTGCAGGAGCCACCAGCTGGAGACGCCACAGTCTTTACTCACCGCCATTGCTGCTGCCGGATGCTTCAACAGGTCTGCAGGAGAGTGGCAGCGAGCAGCAGCGATGCTCCGACTCCAACCATGGCTCGCTGCCCGCCACAAGAGACTCCTCCTCTTACGCAGGAACAGGTAATGCACCAGTAGCATGCGCAGTACCGTCCTGCATGATGTCTAGACCGCGTTGTGCGACACACCTACACACGGCAGCCGGCACACTAACGTGTCGCGACACACAGTTTGTAAAGCTCTGACCTACTGTATATTTTTAAGTAAAAAATAGCAAATTTGAATATGTAAAGATTGTTAGAGTTTGTATTATATACCCATCTAACTCTATTTTTAAAGCGACTGCTCTATGCAGTAGCCTGCTCCACACAAGACAGTGGTACAACAAGCCACAAGGCATCCAGCAATAGAAAACCAAGCAGGGGTGCTTGGAAAAGGAACCATTTACTGCAGTCAAAAGATGTATGTTTTGAGGAGGAAGAGCCAGCCCCTGTGCCTCAGTTGACCGAGGGCAAATCAAGATGTGCTATTATCTGTTAGAAATGATGTGAAGATCATTCCAACCTTGATCACAGTATGATAGGCAATGCTCGGTTAAAAGATTACAAGATTAGAGAGTTTTTAACGCACTGACAATCACCTTGCGGTCACTTCAAAGCACAGGTAGGATTGTGGTTTAGCTAGAACAACAAAGTTAACAGAAAGTGTGAACAGTGGCAAGAGTGCACCTGGAAGCGAAGTTTCCCTATCCATGAGATTGTACTTAAAAGAAGGCCTGGAATAAAAACTCAGTTTCCGCAAGTTCTCTAAAGCGCACATGACTTGAATGCTGCCCTAAGAAGGGGTTTCAGCTTGTTCAAGAGTTTGGGCCGTGACCTAGACACAACTTCCCTCAAGCTTCAGTTGATTGAAACCTCTGTTCAAGCATCAATGTTCGCCAGAATGGACATCATGACAGTCCCTTCTGACCCTCCACAAAATCTGTGATTCACTGGCTGCTTGTTCATCCTGTGGCAGGAAGAAATGCAATATTCTGTCTGTGATCCTTTTCAGATCATGTAGCCCATAAAGGCTACTTCAGTTCCACTGGTTCATCTCCTCACCAGGCACTAAGTAGCAGTCACCCCAAGCTCGCACTGCGGGCTGACTTTGACTTATTGACTCGCTACGTGCACATAAACTGACACAAACATGCTGGATGGCAATAATGGTTGGCAAATACATAATGTGAAAGGCTACACAAAGAACGCTCCTTACTAGTGGTCACTTGGAAAGAGACACCACACCCCCTTCTCACTTGGGGACTTATGCCCCTATTTCCTCCCAGGAACGTTACACTTGACCCTGCAAATGCCCGAGAGGTAATCTCAGTCTGTGCTCACTATCTTTGTGATGCTTCCACAGGGGAACCCTGATTCTGGGGTATGGTTCCATCTGGAACGATGAGTTTTGTTCTTCAAAGGTTTAAAATGCTTTTAATGAAGTGGCAAATTCATGCTGACAGGCATCACAGGCAAAGTCTGTCTCCCTTCTGGGTACACACACAGGTTCAGCTTGTGCCTCAGGCCCAAACAGGTTCTCCACATCAAGGACCATGCAGCTGACATCCTTACAGGTCCTAGGTCTATGATTGGTCTTCAGGCACTCAATTCCCCCCTAGTGAGAACCACCAAAGTGAAATATCAATTGTAAGGGCATACATTATATATTCTCCTGTTACCATGGTCGTCCAGAGGACCCAACCTCTTTCTTCCCCTACACAATTAGCACTACTCTGTCCCATTGTACCCAGTTGCCTTTCTCTTAATCTACCTGGTTCGAGATCTACTATACCGTCCTAAAGCCTTATGTATTTCTTCCTTTGAAAATATCTTTACTTAGTATAGCTACTCTTCAATAAATATCAAGTATTTAAGAGCATGAATTTCATTAGACATGGTCAATTACCACCTGAGTGTTATAAATGTTATGAGATTGATTAGAACACGTGGAGTTAGAAACACAAATCACGAACAGCTCGAAGAACTGGTCAAACGACAGTGAACACTGTCTAATCGCACTATAAAATCCACTCTCCCCGAGCAACTGCAATCCTATAATAATTTCCACAATAAAAAGCCCAAGAGCAAAGGGATCCTTAGAGCAGTAACTAACAGTGTTGTTCTAAATTGAGTTGTTTTCCTCATTGCAACAGGTATGCCCAGATGTAGGTCACGTGCTCACTGCACCCTAGGACTGAAGCTAGATCTACTAACAAGGCCAAAGACCGCTGAAACTGGTTTGGTGTGCTTGTGTTCCCAGTTCTGGCAGACTGTTCCTATTGGACCAGAACGAAGACTGATTGTATATGGCTGGTTCCTGTCTGCAATGGCAAGGTGGGCAAAAAACAAGATGGACTGGATTGCGGCCCCAAGTAATTACCAGTGGCTGAGATTAATTTAAGAAATACACCTATAATTCTTCTGTTTTCCTCAGTGAAACTCCCAAAGTGCAACAGTTATGCCCCGACGTGGATCCTAAGTCAAGCTGCACCCTACTGAAGGACAAAGGCTGAGCTGCATAAGGCTGTTTTCTGCCCCAGGTGGCATGGTGGGGAAAATAAAACAAAGGACTGGATTGTGTCCCAGAGTAATTACCAGTGGCTAAGGTTAATTCAAGGAATCCATCTATCCATCACCTTTTTGTTTTCCTTCATTGAGATGAGTCAATGCGTTGATTGACATTAAGGCGTTTATGTATTTCTGGTCTTTTGATATTGTGTTTTAGGTACAGGCCAAGCTCAAATCGCAAGGCAAGCAAGAAAAGCAAATCATGTTTTTTTTTCTTCACTTACTGTAAAAAGTGATTATATATCTCGTATTGCCACAAACTAAATGTTAAAAATAAAATACAGCTTCAGGGGAAAAGATTATCTCCTTTTTATTTTTGTTGGGAGTCTCAAATATTGCCTTTTCACAGCCATTTTTTGTACTACCTTCTGAATTTCTCAGATTTGGTTCCCGTCACTGAAAATAAGATTGGGTCATGATGAGTGAATATCTCTGACTTCAAACACTCGCACCGCACACAGTAAATGACCTGATACATAACTGCATGTCAGCCTGCCTGCCACCGTTGCTTGACTTTGTCTCATTTGCTCCAAGCCCTCACACGATCTGTGAATTAGAGCTGGTCAGATGTTTCCAAAGAAACGCAAATCTGCAGCACTGGAATTCAGCAAAGCACATGAATAGGAGCAACCTGAGGTATAATCAAAAATTAAGTAAAGAAAAAAAAAAATTACATTTGTTTTTTTTTTATAATCAAAAATTAAGTATCACTCACTGAGTACCACTGAGCTGGGATCAAAATAGCGCCGGGAATGCCCAGTGCTGCAAAACTACTAGCATGTGGCTATAAAAGGTATTTAAATACGTTTTTGATATAATAATTACCATTAGAAGTCCAAAAACGTTTTAGATGGCGAGATACTGGGCACAACTCAAAGATCATTTAAGGCAGTGGCAAGTGACAAAATATGGAACTCTTCACTTACCTGCCATTAGAGATGGTCAGAAGCAAGGGCAATGCAAGTGGGAAAAGGTATTATCTTGCTACGTGGACAGAGGTAAACAAATACACTGCCATATGCACATAGCACTATTCAATCAATCAATCAATTAGTGCTTTATTTGATAGTACAAGTCATAAAAGCATATATCAAATACAGGACTACTCATACAAACAGGATTCCCCCCTCCCCCTCCAACTCAGAATCAGCGATCATATCCAAACTAGATGCTAGCTCTACACGGGAACTCACTGTGCAGGAGCTTGATGCTCTACATATCCATGCAGAATCCACTAAAGCTAGCACAGACTCAATGCAAAACGACCTTACAAGCAATAAAAAGGGACATGCATCTTTTGGGAGGGAGAGTGACAGAAGCAGAATCTCATATGAATCTCTTAGAGGACACAAACAAAGCTCAACTAATACCATGTCTGCCATTACTTCAAGACTAGCCAGATTTGAGAGAAACCTTACGGACTTGGAGGACAGACATGGGGGGGGTGGGGATCTTCAAAACTTTGGCCTCCCAGAGGGCGCCGAGGATCAGGCCTCATCTTGTGCTGCCTTCATAGAAAAATGGATTCCACAAACTCTGGGCTTGAGCTCTACAAAAGCCTCCGAAGTAACTAGAGCTCACAGAGTCTAACTTTCAGCCGAAAAACACCTAAACACCCAGAGTCATGATTTTCCATCTTCATCGCTACTCACACACAGATCTAATTCTCTACCATTTGAAGAAAGTGCAAAGGATCATCTGACACGGCTCCTCCACTGGCATCTCCCAAGACTATTCCAAAGATACAGTGAAAAGAAGGAAAGCATTCCTTGCCCAAAGAAAAGTTCTGAAAGGTCTGGCAATACAATTCTCCTTCATCGGTCCTGCTTCGCTGAAAACTGTCTACAACGGGAAAACTCCCATCTTCGATGACCCCAGGTATTTGGATTCCTTCATTGCAGAGATTCAGGAGTCGAAAATGAACTCTTAGGTTATTCACTTTCTGGTCCAGTTACTGTTTTGAGTCTACAACTCACCCTTAACCACTAGTGATGCATCAATAAGTTACTAACCCTACCATAAGCTCTTAAACTCTTAAGCACTTAACACTACACTAAAATAGGATTAAAACATCTCCTTAACCAACTAACAAACTATCTCTATCCCT
Organism: Calotriton arnoldi; assembly: GCA_963921515.1. Lineage (NCBI taxonomy): Eukaryota > Metazoa > Chordata > Amphibia > Caudata > Salamandridae > Calotriton > Calotriton arnoldi. Next base: position 387,321 of record CAWUFW010009633.1, read on the forward strand.
CCTACCATAATCATACAAAGCTACCACACCTTCCCTTCTCAAACTTGGTAACTGACACTTTAGATTCAACTAACCCCAAGTAACCTTTGCCAACTTCCCTACCAACACCTGACACTGAAGACTGTGCTGCTATTAAGGCGCCCACTGCTAGTACACACATACATAACCAATTCTAACAATATGTAAAAGTACTACTATTAATCCAAACTCTTGCGCTTATCACCCTCATTCAGAGCACTAGCTCGGCATCTAAGCTCTTAGAACCCGATGTCTAATGCATTCTCCACAAATGATGCCATCCCACACACTCATTCACTTGATCAATTCCCGTTGGCTAGTACATTCTCTTCCCACAACTTATACTATCTCCAAAGGAGAAGCCCCTACAATGAGAAGACTATAAACGAAGGCCTTTCACGAATAATATGTAACCCTATACCTAACCGGCACTCCTAGAACAAGAAGTACACTAAGCGCACCATACTCACCTTATCTGACTAAGTCGATCAGATTTGAACCGTATTCTAAGCCTCTTATGTTATGTTCCTCAACCAATTTTATGGTTTTAATGGTTGCTATAACCATATGTAGATGTAATGTGTCACCATTATGTCCAATCTAACCAATGCAACTGCTATGAACAATGGGTGTTCAATATACATACCTGTTACATCTTGATAAACAGTTACTTTAGGTACACATTGTTCACTTCCTACACTGTTTTCACTATTATCTACCTAAGCCAGTTGGATTTAAGTGTTACCTTCTGCCAAATATTTTTGTTGTGTACTAGACAAAGGTGAACCACCTTCGTCAGGTTACGCCATGTCCCTCAACCAGTGTTTACGGCTTCAGAGTTACTTTATCTAGGTACTGGTGTAATGAGTGTCCTTTGTGATCGGTATGTGATCTGTTTAGCTACCCTGCACACCATGTACATCAGATACACCAGAGGCACTAAGTGCACTGTGCTCACAATAGTCACCATATCTACCTAAGTTTGTTACAGATACCTAAAATACAAGCTGTTTAATACATATTTATACTGGACCACAATGGACCTCATATTTAGTGTCTCTCAATCAGTTTTAAGATATCCACAAATACGTGTTTTCTTGTTAAAGTGTATGGTTTTACTATATCACTTGGCAGACTCTTTTGCTAATCCCCAAAGAGAAGCCTACATCCATCATATCGCAGGCCAACATCTCCCATCAATGCTTTGTTCCTGTTATAACATGACCACATAGTCATGGCTTTCCAAGATCAGGCACTTACAGAGCTACCTGATGCCCCCTACGCCCCCGATCCTCTAACACACTAAGTGGTAACGCAGCCGCTGTCTCCACTTCCTCATAATGCCACTCTACCCACTAACCTGTCTACCAAACTCTTTCATAACTAGGTTTATAAGATAAGTCTACCTCTACTAATCCACAGACCAATACCACTCCTAGAGCGTGGCGTTCTGCCTTTTGACTCCGGGTTCGCCCGCTCGTGGCCTCCATCGTCTTACCTCTTGTTGCAGGCAGCACTCCACCAAAGTTCCCCTTCAGAAATATGTATTTCTGCTCTTATTTTCCCTTTCGCCTTCATTCTTCTCTCTCTGTCCTTTTTCTCCTCTCCCAATTCTCTTGCCTCCTCACCCTTTCCCTTCCTCCACACACTTCCCTACCGCCTATATTTCCCTCCCTACACCCCCTCCCTCTATTCCCCGTCACACCCTCCATCTGGTGTTCTCCCTCTCCTAATCCTTACCTTCCTTAGCCCTTCCCCCCAATAGGTGCGATGAACATCTTCACTCCAGCCTAACTCATTACTACACATTTACAGACACTCATTACATACCGCACATCCAAAAATGCATACTATAAAGATATTATCCCTTAATGTGATGGGATTGAACCACTCCATGAAATGCCAGAAAATTCTAGACTACCTACACAATCTTAAGGGGGATCTAACCCTGCTACAAGAAACAAAAAGCTGCCTTGAAAGAGGCCACCCTCTTGCGTAAACTATGGGTCAATGACCTATCTTGTGCCCCAGCCACCAAAAAGAAAAATGGCCTCATTACCCTTAATGTTAACCCTTCTATCCAACTCCTTGTGCCACCACATCACATCCCCTGAAGTAGAGCCAGAAGGAAGATGGCTAATAACAAATCTCCAAAAAGATGATAAAGAGCTTGTCATAGTAAACATCTATGCTCCCAATAATGACCTCCCTTCCTTCTGGTTACAGCTACACAAAAAAGTTAGCACACATCCCTCCAAAAAGCAGACTTATCATGGGTGGTGACTTCAACCTCCCTTGGGATGGGACCCTGGAAAGGAACTCCTCCTGCCCGTTTAGACTCAGGAAATCTCACAAGCAAGTGCTAAATCTATGCAAGGCTCTCAAGCTGAAAGATGTATGGAGACTATTAAACCCTACAGATAAAGACTTTACTTTCTTTACCACCCTTTGAAGTGGGCCTGAAGGTGCTCTACTGGGGGCAGTACCAATGCAGCGCATCTCCTAGCAGCTCCGTTTCAGAACTGCCACTGTGCAATGCATCCCAGACTCAGGACTTTGCATCGCAGCCTCGCAGCTTCTTTGGAACAGCCGATGCACAACACATTCTCGTTGCTGGATTTTGCATCTCAAGCCCTTCGTTGACGGCATCCTTGACGATGACGCAGGACTATGCATCGTAGCCGCACAGCACCTCAGAACTGCCGCTGTATGACGCATCCTTGACACAGGATCTCACAACGCTCCGCAAACTAGGATTCAAGGTACTTTGTTCAACGGGCCTAATTTGGTGGCTGTGCCCGATCTGCGCTCCATCGCAGTCAGCCTGAACTTCAGTGGCGGCTGCCACCAATGTTCCCTCTAATTTTCTTCCTCTGTGTGCGGTAGTTCAAGATCTCTGTGATCTGCAAACAAGGCTATCTGCACTAAGCAACTGATCATGCATTTGAGTGCATCGCTGAGCAATATAAATCTGTGACAATCACCACTCCAAACCTTTGTTTACAATGAGTGTGAAACAGGTGCATTACACACACATATAGTTCTATTTAAAAAGATCTTGAGCCAGTTTTGCAATGTAGATACACACCCTCGTGACATGAATTCTTTACTCCTGTAGCATCTACACCCCAGATTTAGAAAAGGACAGGACACAGAAGGTGCTACCATTATATGTATTAACTGAACAGCAGGGTTGATGCAAGACATCAGAAGAATGAGGCAGTGGTTATTGAGCTCGAAACGGGATCCGGGCTGGACCAAGTGAAATATACTGAAAAAAAATCCCAGTGTAATTCGCCAACACAGGAACATATTGAGCAGGGCCCACAGGTTGTCTGCTTTTGGTTCTGAGCAGGAATCTGCAGGTAGTGAAGGGGTTTTCTTATTTACAATTTAGGTTGGTCCAAAACATAGGCCTCATTTAAAAGGCCAATAGTCCTACTTTTGGACAAAAATGATCCTGGCTGGGAGTCACCTGGAGCCTAACACCTATATTCCAACACAATGGAAGGTAAACAAAGCACACAAGTATCACTTTACAGGTCAAGTACTTAAAAGAAACATTTGAGGCAGATTTTTGACTTTGTTTACCCTTCCTTTATCAGCTACACGCATGTACTCGGAGAAGGTAGGCATATGTTAAGAGTGCATAACTGGGAGAAACAAAAGGTATGGATTTAAAATGTAACGTGCTGGGGCTGTCTGTAGTCATATAAATGTATTACTACGCAAAGGAATTCTTTTCAGCAGCACTATATAACAAATTGAGAAAGATAACAATAAGGTTCTAAACCCATGCCGTGCAGTTTGCAAGAGACTTGTTGATGCTGGTTCATTGCTCACTGTGTTACAATAGGATTGCAATTTATATACTGCATGTAATAACGAGTATGTGTCAACAGTAGTAAAGCTCTTACCTATCTACAAAAAATAATAATTGTGATTTGCATGAGATGCATTAACCCTCTATGCAGCATTACGAGTCAAAATAGGAACTAGACAAAATACAGCTTTCTCCAGCAATTGCATTAACCCCCAGAGTTATCTGATCATCACTATTATCCCCTAAAATTTCCTGGGCACACAAATATCTCTGCAGAGGGTGTCTTAAGATATTTTAAAATGCAGCCTTTGCAATCATTTAAACCAGAAAAGATGTACTGTCACATTTGTCCTCATTGCCATTTCTTTGCTGCAGTGTTTAAAAAAAGTAAATGTATAAGCTGACAGCCAAACTCCGGTTTGCATGACTCCGTTCCTCGTGACTGCAACCCCCTTTCTAATGTCACACGTTGACCAACAATTTATGAGTTTGCACATCAATGAGGTCTCTGTAGTGGGTTCTTGGTGAATTGGCAAAAAAGTGCATGCGATTCTAAGATCAGCACCCACTGGAAAAAAGCCCAAAAGAGACATTCATTCACCAAACTCCCCAAATTCTAACAGCACCATATGTAAAGGGCTGCACGCCTATTTGTACGAGCTGACCATTGAAAATATTTGAAATATCATATTCTTATATGTTTTTTGAATATTTTACAAGGTTGCATTCAATATTCATGAAGTGTGTTTCTTTAATATGTGGAAGTGTTTCCCTTTAATACATTCAAAATATTTTGAAAGTACTTATTAAAAGTGAGTGGTTTTAAACATGAACTGAGAAGTAGTCTACCACATAACAGGGGCAGCTACACTTTTGTGGATGCAATGCAGGCCAGTTCCACTACAAAAAATAGAAATATACTGTCTACAATACTTTAATTCCTGCGTTCTGCCCCCAAATGTTGCTAGTTTTTGTCAGTTTTATAAACGCATAAACTTGGTCCAATGGCACTGGAGCCCTTTGCATGAGCACCAGTTGCATTACACAAAGACTCATTAAGATTTATTTTTAAGATACGGGGAGATTAAGGGATTTGCCTGGAGTCACAGTATCAGTGGTGGCTGGTGACATTTGAAAGTAGTGAGACGTAAACGTTGAGCATGACTTTTATATAGCGAGCGATGTGAACAAGTTCAATGTAAAAACCTGGGGTCCAGGGTGAGTCCTTCTCCCGAGAAAGAAATGAAAAAAAGATTGGCAAATGGTGCATTTTAAAGCAAATGAATGTAACGATAAAGCAAGGTTGATAAAGCAGTATAGCCTTGAAATATTAAACACAATAAAAACTGCACATATCTTCCTGCATTAATATGTTCAACAGTTACTGTAATGTGTAAATTGTACAGCATGACAACTTTAGCCCTTTAAAATGTATGCATGCCCAGTGTCTTGCACGTGCATGCAGCATTAACTTTGGAAAAATATGCTCTAACCAGACTTCGAGAAGCACCCACAGCTGCTGGCTGCCACCAGTCATATAGAAGTATGTGCAGACAGGTCTTTAAATGGGATGAAAAAAGTGGGGGCACCCTAAAAGGGAACATGTCAAATAAATTTCTGTGATTCCCATAGTGTGCCACCTGACCGGTATTTTGGTTTCTCTCTGAGAAGTAATTGTATCCAGATAAAGGACACAACAACTGACATACACCTAAAGCCTGTCAGTATGATTGGCTTTGTCAATGGATGTTGGCTGTTTAAGATAAATGAGCAACAATGATTTGTTATAAATAATTAACATTGGAAGTGTTTCAATTCTGAAACTGTGAGTTTGTGAATTAAATATTATTGAGGCCTGTGGAAGGAGTTTTGGCCTTCAGTTATGTGTGCTTTATGTTAGATATGTATCCTCTTTTTTCTGCATATGTTGTCCATCTGCACATTTTAAACCACCTTTTTTTCCTCTTCAGCATCCTCTTTTCACTCTTCCCCGAATGAACTTCTTCGCATCTTTGTCACTTCACCGCCCCCAAACATGCATGGCACTCCCGCAAATTTAAGCACTTTAATTTCTCTTACTTTTGCCTTGCAAATATTTTGACATCTGTGTACCCCCTTCTCACACACATCCACAGAATTTCAGTTGCAAATGGAATACATAAACATTGTTCTATGTGCTCCGATGGTTCTCACCCAGGTTCGGAGTAGGAGGTGCAATGTCTGATTATCGCCATTACGTTAATGCTCTGTGATGTCACTGTCTACAGATGCAGCTAGCTTGTATGTATAGTATAGCGCACGAAATGTATACTGTAAAGTTCATTAAGAAATGCATGTCATATTGCTGTAAAAGATAAATAAAGTAAAAAAAAAAAAAAAATCATTGTTCATTGTGCTCTGTAGAGAGGCCAACCCACCGACACGCTCTTTGTTTGGCTTCAGTCTTAGCGCCAGTGTTCTCAATCAAAGCCCCTCATAAACATCCGGCATGGCTCAACCTTTAAAGTATGCACAGAAAAAAATACAGATAAACAACAAATTTATAAAATAGCTAACTCTAGGGGAGTGCAAGATTAAGTAAAGCATGCGAAATCAAAAAAAAAAAAAAAAAAATATTTGCCTGGCTTTGAACCCACCACCTGTGTTTAGAAGTCAGCAGCGTTACCATTGCACCACGCCACCTTTCCAAGATATTTTTTGGCTCCTAATATCAACAGAGCAAGCATCAAGTGCAGAAGCTGTGAGTTCCCCAATATGCAGCGTGTCCGTGGCAGAATAGCTGCTCTTCCGTTTGATATCGCAAATGCACTGCCACTGCTCCTCCCATTTTGCCCATGTTGATTTACATATGTAGTTGAGGAACGGAGAACGGACTTTTGGTGTTGTGCGCGCTTTTCAAGTGTGTGTGAGATCTGGAGGAAAGCCTGGTGCGCGCGCGTGCACCCACGCATGTCAGAGGGAACTATGGCTGCCACATACAAACAGTGGTGGGACGTGGTGAGGGGGACGCGTGAGAGGGGGCACGGGAGGGGGTGCAGGGGAGAGGGTGTCGAGGGACTAAAAAAAAGTTAAACTTATCTGCTGCCGGCCGCCTCCCGCGACGCGCCTCGATGCTGTGTCTTCCGTGTCCCAGCAGACACTGTGACTACATCACAGACTCCCTGTCCAATCCCCATACTGCAGAGCAGCGCAGGGATTGGCCTGAGCGCGCTGGAAAGACGCTCCACTCAGGTCAGGGAGTCTGTGGGGTTTCTCTAACCTGGCTGTTCAATACAGCCGGGTTGGAGAAACCTAAGTGCGTATGTATGTTTTGGTCAACCTAAGATGGCCAGACAAACACATATGCGCACTTAAGGAGTGCACATAGCACTCCTCCTCCCCCTCCCATGCCCCGGCCCGCCCCTGCATGCACACACTGGCTGAGCCAGCGGCTTAAAAATAAAACAATAATGAAATATCGTTTTATGTTTTTTGCTGCTGGCTCTGAGCCAGTGGGGCGACGCTTCTCTGCCATTGCGAGGAGCAGCCCCTGCTGAACCTGTGACATTGCCCTGGTCCGGGGCGACCAGATAACCACCGTTGGCGATTGTGCTTTTAGACACGATTCTTGCTTAAATCTTTAAAATTGCATATCTCCGGTTCTATTGATTGGATTTTTGTCATTTTGATCTCAAACAAATTATTACATTTTACCCTACTTTTCCAAATGGGTGTAGAATTTTTCTTGTGTTGTTTTTTTCTCTTTATTACTATTTGAAATGTTGCATTAATACTGTACACCTTGCCACTAAGTTAGGCCTGTTTTGTGCCAAGCTACCAGAGGGATAAGTACAGGATAATTTGGTGTTTGCTTGTGTTTCACCCTGACAGAGATTGTGGTTGCTGCTTGAGTAGGGTTTCATCCCCTCAATCAGTAACCCAAATTCCTACACAAACTATGAGCAAAAAATGTATAACCTAACTGGCCAGAAAAACACCATCCAGGATTTTAGGACCTACCTTAGATAAAACAATTAAATTGCTAGACCTGCAAGAAATTAGCCAATACAAAACGCTCCTCAATTCCACCAGACCTATTGGCTGTGACAGTACCTGCCTATCTGGGCCCATGATAAACTTGCATAGGCATGTTTGCCTCGGATCTGGCAGATGATTTGAATGTGGGCTTGGGAAAGACTGGTCACGTCTCAGACACTTATGGATATAATAAATTAAAGCGTACTATAAACTACGTCTTGGGTTAGCAGGAAGAGTGTGTTCAGGTCAAGGCGGTGGAGGATAATGGAACGCCAGGATGGGGCAGCTTTAGAGGCATTTACCCTACTCAGAGCTGAAAGACTCCACTTCTACGCGATGGATTCTGGTCCCCTGATTTTTATAGAGACCAATGTATCTTGTCATGACTGTTCACAAGCAAAAGCCTGGAATATTACCCCGAAAAAGAGTCCACCATATAGGGAAGGGATTGATAAGGACAACAACCTTTTTAAATTAAATAACTGTATCATTGACTTAGCAGGGTCTACTGCCTACTGACCAACCGCCCAGGTAGGGTGGGGAGTGAGGCTCTACATTAATGTGGCTCATTCCAGCCAATAGCTTTTGTGGGTTGAATGTGGCACTGACTGGTCAAAGATCTGAGAGAGTCGGCATACGTGTAACAAGGGGCATTCCCCTGAGGCTGCTCACAGCCTCTTAGGATCCAACTGGGCAGTCAGTCTGAGCACGGTGGTATGAGGCTTGCTATTCTTCTTTTAGCACTTCACAAACTGCATGCTCTTGAGCATGACAATCAGTGTTGTTGATTTCTGCACTAAACAGTCTGAGCTTTTATTCGAGTCCCTGAAGGCAGACAATGGTACAAGAGAGGAACGTGGGCTCAGCGAATGACTCATAACTTCGAGCATTCTCCACTGTTAAGTTTTGAGGGCACCTTGGCTGACCTCTAGTGCTTCATGGCGGGCCCAAGTGTTGTGCCGAAGGAACACCTCAGATTTATCCCCATTGTTCAATTTCAATGTCATCTAAAAGTCAACCCAGAAAGAAAGGTTCAGAGTACGTAGATACAAGGTATTTCTAAAGCACAAATCTAGCCCAAAGGCAACAAAGCGTTGTACATTGTCAAAGTCAACTAGTAACAGGAGAGGGAGCTGGGTTGTGGATGGTTAATACATAGTAATGCAGCATTCTTTAACAAGATAAGTCTTCAAGTCTTTCTTAAAGTGGAACAGCGCTAAGGCCGCCCAGATTGATAAGGGGGATGTTGTTCCAAATCGCTGGTGTATTGATGGAAAGGCCAGTCTTTCATATTTTTACATTTGTTATTCTGCAGTCTGATGGTGTCTTGGCTTGAGAGTGCCAAGAACCACCAGAGATGGTGAGCTTGTCTGCAAGCTAAGCAGGGGGACTGCTTGTAATAGCTCTGCAAATGATGTAGATGGTTTTGAAGAAGGTGCAGGCGACAATGGAAGCCAATGGAGTTCCATCAGGATAGGGCGGATTAGATCGTACTTCTTCAGGCCCTGGATGAGATGTGCTGCGTTGTGTAGGATGCTCCTAACTGGTGCGAGTGTGGAGTCTGGAGGCCATGGAGCATGGCATTAACACCATCCAGATATGAGAGAACAAGGTCTTGAACAGCAGTTCTGAAGTAGAATAGTTTAAATTTCTTTAGAAGTATTTTGGGGCAATGCCTTCCTTGAGGGAGAGGCTGGTGTCCAAGTTAAATTCAAGTGACTTGGCATTAAGTGAAAGTTTGGGTTTAAAGTCGTTATGTTTGTACTGTATCTAGTTTGTTGTTCTTGACAAATAACAGGAATTCTGCCTTGGTTGGGTTGAGCTTCAGATAAGTGCTGGACATTCAGGTCTGGATGATGTGCAAGCAGTGTTTGAGAATTTGATGTCTGCATCCGAGGAGACTTTTGAGTAGAGTTGTATATCATCAGCATATTGATGAATCATGATGTTGTATCTTTGAGTAGACCATCAAGTGGCTCCATGCAAAGGTTGAAGACAACAGGAAGTAGCATGGAGCCCTGGGACTCCACAGGTGATAAGGATCTTTTATGACTGTTGGTCCCCATGTGAACAAATTGATAGATAGGAGGAGAACCAAGGAAGGACACTGCTGTTGAGCAGAATCCCATTCGAGACTCCAGGGTGCATATGAGGGTGGGATGGACAAATGTAAAACATAGTGTGTGACTCCAAGAGTCCTTTCCAAGTTAAGAGAGTTAGTTCTGAATGGACAGATCATAAGGAGAAGGACCTAAGTGAAAATATCTCTACTTGGCTTCTGTGCCTACAAATGATAAAGTCCCAGAGCTCAAGAGGAGCACATAAAGCAGTATTTAGTTTAAGAGTCCTGGAGAAAACATTAAATGAGTGGTGAGGCTCGGGGCACTCCAGAGAATAAATTTTGATTTGCTTTTGGGAAATTGAAGAAGCATACCTCTCAATTCCTTAAAACTAGTCACTTAAAAGGGTGCCAGGCTAGGAACAAAAGCAATGAAAATGAGTGTCAGGAGGGAGCTAGCTAGGAATCCACAAATAAATAAAACACAATGTAGTTTCGAATACACCCAAATCCTGGAGAGTTTTCATGTGTGTACACTGAGGTGCCAGTGCTTGACCACAAGTTACAGAATGTGATGTTCAAAATAACATGCATAGCACTTAAATTCATCTGAGGGTTAAAAAGTCAGGGTGTAAACTCTGCAAGATATAGTGAGAATGTAAACTCTGCACGATACAACTTCCAAGTTCACCGAATCGAATTTTGCATTTATGAAAGACACTTTTACAAAAGTTGCATCTATGAAAGACTAAAAGGGGAGCAAGTATCCCAAAGAAACATCTTTAAAAAACACTGTATTTAAAAAAAGATGTTAAATATAACTGTTCCAAGGCACTTTCTCTGTGGAATCTTAGAGCAGATGTTCTCCCTTTGGCCTAAGCTTCATGCAAGTGATTAACATATTCATCATCATTAACTTTATTTTAGTTTTTATCACAAAAACCATAAAAGTACATCTATACAATTCCAAATGCAAAAGACAAAAACAAAAAAGATAAAGATAAGACATAATTGCTTATCGGGAGCCTGAATCAATGCACTTGGCATAGTAATGTGACAGAAAGACAATGTGGGTACTTCACACTCTGGCGCTGTGTTCTGGACAAGGGCTCCAGTGCCCTTGAAAGGGATGGTTAAGATAGCTGATAAGAGAAGAGATTTGGTAGTTAAGGGTTCAAAATAGGTCAGTTCTCCCTCGACCATTGAGCAGAAATGGCAACCTGCCAGCTTCCCAGTACATTAGGAATGAAACTGGCGAGGAGCAAACCTCAGGGAGGCTGGTGCCAGTGCTTTCTTTACCTAGCTTGCCTGTTCCAAGGGATAGCCTTCATTTGCCTCCACAGTCAACTCCTCAGGTTATTGTTCTCACCAATGTTCCCCGTCTACATAAGGGGGTACATGAAATCTTTCCCTAACTTAAAAACAAGGTGGTCCATTGGTGAAGAGCCAGAGTAGGGAGTGCACTACATTTATTCAAACATATTATCATGGCTATGAAAAATGTACAAGATAATGGCTGAGGCTCCAAAACTACACCACTCCTGTCACTATCACCAAGGTTAATTATTCCAATTTGCATTAGGTGCACATGGACCGAGGAATGCAGCCTTTACACATCCCCCTTAATTGAAGAATTCAACCTATTATACAACATATGGTCCAGCACTCTAATTTAGTATCCAGATTTAAAATTTCTTGCTTTCAGATAAAGTGCATTTCTTCTGTGATCCATATCCACATCATATCACGCTGACAGCACGCCACTTGTAGAGAAACATCTGACTCTGAAACAGAAATTGGTGACTATGCCAATATATGCGAGATGATGGGGATATGGACCACAGGAGAAATGTACTTTAACTGAAAACAAGAAATATAAGCCCTGAAGTGGTCCGTAGAGAACGAAACGCGTTGGCTCTGGCTACAAATGAAAAACTTTGGAAAATTACCCGTCCATAAAGGATGACTCATTAATGAAAATTGTGGATCATCGTGAGGCTTTTTGACGATTACATTACATAATTGAATGTGTAATGTTCCTCATCCATTATATTTGGACTATATAAGACATTTTGTTACTGGTTACTAAATTAGAGTGCTGGACTATATTTTGTATAATATTATATACTAGTGGCTAGAAGGGTGAGCTGAGTGCAGAATCAACAACAAACATTTGAGGGAGACTGCGCGGTCGTAAATTCAAGTGGTAGTGAGGGGGTGTGGGGGTCTTTTGAACCTGTATTCTTAGGAAGATCTGTCCAACTGTAAAATTCATGCCTACCCACTCGGCTTATTTTTATCCTCCACACCCACCCCAGAATTTTAACGAAAACCCAGACAGTTACTTACAAGACCCCTCAACTTTTAACGTGCCATTGAACAATTCGTTCAATGTGTTAAACAACTTTGAATGTAATGACTAACAGCTGACTACAGGTGTGGATTCCCAGGTGACTCTGCTGTAGATTCTGTAATTGCGGGGATACCAAACTACAATGCTACGAGGGTTAATCATTCAGGTATATCTGTTGCAGCAGGGTCAGGGAAATATATTCCTCTCAGGACATACCTACAGGCATGTGAGATTCTAACATGGAATATGGCAGGCATTTATAACAATCTCCTATGAACACTGGCTGATTTTTTTTTTAAGATATTGAAAATAATTGCTATACACCAAACTTGGTAGATGTCAAATAGTGTTCATGTGGATGAGTTTGAATCTTTTGCCTCCCAGCTACCCATGTGGGTTCTGGTGCCTCTACAGGTAGAGCTAGAGGCTGTCTTCTTATTTTAATTTCTCTGGAGTTAAAATGTAAATGTACATTTTTGGATGTGAGATCACCCCATATTTTGGCTCTGAGAATTGTGTTTAGCAATGATAGTGAGTTTATTTTGGTCAATTTCTATAATTCGCTTTCTGCTGGCAGCAACTCCGAGCATTTAGTAGGCCTGCACTGATTTTTCGAGCTTTGTAAGGGCGGAGCCTTTTCCTCTACCCCATTTTTTCTGGTAGGTTAGTTTAATGTACATGTGTTTTTAGTCATTTGGATGATGAGGATAAGGAAGGCATACCATGCATGGAACATACGCCACAAAGGGGTTAAACCTAAATCTATTATTTTAGATTTCAATTTGTCCTCCCTATGAGACAACACCGGGACAACGTTCCCATTCCTGAAGTTCCCTCATTTACAGGTATGGGGCGAATACTTTGACTAAATTTTTGTTTCAGCTACTTTGTCTTTGTGTAGTGATCACAACCCATTATCTGCCCCTCTGCTGTGGAATAGTCTTAATGATGATATATGCTCTAGGACACGATGCACGTTCTTAAAAGCTGCGATCCAAGCAGGGATCCACCCACTAGACACCTGGAATTTTGGGGGAGCGGTCTCTTGGGCAAGGGCTTGTGCTCCCCCTATCACTAGGCCTACCCACACAAGTGAGGTTTCCATTTTATTGGGAGACTTGTGGGAATGCTGAGTGGAAAGATGCTTTTGGCTCCCCACAGGTTCCAGAACTTTCCAACACAGAAATGTTTGGAAAATGTGTTTTTTTAGGCAAAGTTCGAGGTTTGCAAGGAATTCTGGGCAAAAAAAACCTGCTAGAGCCACGCAAGTCACCCCACTCTGGGTTGCCCCAGGTGAATAGTTTTAAAAAAAATGCAAGTTTGCAAGCTTTCTCTAGCTAGGGCGCATAATACACAGCTACCCACTTTGCAAAGAAAGGGTCAGTTATTAGTGGAAAAATGTGATGTATGAATCATGTTGCGTTTTTGGCCGTTTCCTGTCACAGGCACAAGGCATACCCACACTAGAGAGGATCCCATTTTTATTGGGAGGCTGGGGGGAAAGCTGGATGGATGGAAGGAAGTTCCTGGTTCCCCGCAGATTTCAGAACTTTCCATCACAGAAATGGAGGAATAGGTGTTTTTTTAGTCAAAGTTAGAGGTTTGCAAGAGATTCTGGGTAAAAAACCCCGGTGAGAGCCAAGCAAGTCCCCCCCATCCTGAAGTGTCTAGTTTCCAAAAATGTGCAACTTCGCAAGGTTTCCCTAGTTGTTGGCTGAGCTACTGCCCAAAATCCACAGCTACCCTTTGCAACAAAATGTGCAAGATTGCTATGATTTTTTGGGGGTGGAGCCTAGCCAGGCAGCAAGACGGCCGCTCGAGAGAGGGCTCTGCTGGTCGAGTTTGCAATCCGCCATCCATCCGGTTACAGCGAGCTTCCACCCCATGTCATCCACAACGAGAGCCATGCAGGAGCTGCGGAGGGGCTGCTAACGGGGTTTCACCGCAAGCAACTGTGAGCTGCGCCAGGGCGGCCCTGGCTGCAGCCTGTTTCGGACTCGGACGCGTCCTGGAGCATGCGAGGTGCCTTGCTCTGCGGCGGGTGGCCTGAGCACACCGGGCTCCTGGATCCGGTGAGGCACCCACTCGAGTGAGGTGAGTCCCACCTTCAAGACGTAGGCAGCCCCTGGCTTGGGCATTGCTGGCCCATAACTCCTCATGGGATGCTTGGCGGCACCGTGGCCACCACCTGACGGGGCACCTCGCGGTCTGGAAGCGGACTGGCTGGGCCGTGGACCGATTGGGGGCCGCTCTTCCTCCTGGCCCGGTGTGGGGATGCCGGTGATTCCTCATGAGTGGTAGCCCCCCCCCAGCTTGGATCTCTCCCTCAGTTACGCAGGCTGCTCTCGGGTCCTGCGCCCTGGCCTGGCCTGCAACTCCTCCACCACAGCGCCTGACCCGAGGAGGCTGATTTGGCAGTGAGAGGATGGTGCTGCGCTGGTTTGCTGCCTCAGCTTGGTGCGCACCCCATACTGGGCCCTACTACGCGCTCCTCTGTGGTCCGCACAGAAGTAGGGGGCTGCCCCCCTTTGGCTCCTCTGTTTGGGCAGCACTCCTGAGCCTCTTCTGCTCCCCCCAGCACTACGATTTGGAGACCCTTGGCATGCTTGTGCCCCGTGTATCGCAGCAGACTGGAGAGGCTGGTGGTGGGGGCTATGGGGGGGGGGGATTCTTGAACACCCATCACATCTATCTACTTGGCCTCTGCGTTGGCCCTTGTGTGGTCCATGATGGATCCCACCTCCCGCCTTTTGGAGGCCCACACTGCCCAGTGGGCGCTGCTCCTGATTCGCCTGCATGTCACCGTGACTCTATTTAGTTGGTCCTGAGGACTGATTGCCCCCTTCATTTTGGTCTCCTTGGCCTGCTCGTGCCCCCCGTGTGAGGAGACCAGCTTGAAGAGAGGCAGGACCAGGGAGGGGAAGCACCTGGACACTCATCATACCCCTTTACCCTATTGATCCTCTTGCTCTACAGGATGCCAGACGACCTGGTGGGGGACCCCTTGGTACATGCTTGGCCTGCATGGAATGGTTACCCATCTGTGATGCACAGCACTCACCTGCTAGGACAGTGACGCGACCATGGGCAAACCGGACGTGTGCAACTCCAAACTCACCTTTGAGAGCAAGAGACACACCCAGCAGGCTGAGCAGGAGGCACCCCTGAAGAGTACTCCGACCACCCCGGCGAGGACGCTCGGCATGGTAGCGATCTCAAAGAAATGCTTGTGGAGGTCAAGATCAGCTTACAGACCATAGATGCCAAGTTAAGATTTACTCACTAGTCAGTCTAGACCATATAAAGGAGCGGGTCGACAAGCATGAGGACAAACTGGACCACTAAGAAAACCGCATTTCAGATGCCGACGCTGCACTCGCAGACACTAGAGAACATCTTCTTCGCATGGACAAGGTCCTCGAACTCATAAAATCGAAGTACGAGGATTTAGAAGTGTGCTAGAGGCGCAATAACATCAGGATCACAGGCATACCAGAGTATACTGCCTTTGAGAAAATGGAGACCTTCGTTGAGACTATGCTCCCCGACCTCTTTTGGGACGCCCTCTCTCCAGTCTTTATCGTAGAGCGTGCTCACCGCTCCCTGGGTCCGCGCCCTCCTCTGGGTGCCCCTGGCAGGCCCATATTGCGCAGATCCTAAACTACTCAGACTGCAATGTCATAGCGCACTTCGCCCGGGAGCGTCGCACCATTATCTACCAGGGTAGCGACCTCTCATTCTATCCTGACTTCACTTTCACAGTTCAGGCTGCTTGGCATGAGTTTCTGCCCCTTAAGAAGCTTCTGCAAAAATCAGACTTTCCATATGCTCTTCTCTACCTGGCTAAGCTATGTATCTCTCACGAGGAGAAACCACACTATTTTACTGATGTCAAGGCCATCCTTAAATTTGCTAAGCACATCACAGCCAAGCCAGCATTGCTGCGCTCATTACAGCGGTATCAGGAAGACACCCGCCCTTCCCCTTCCAGTACTCACTGATGTGGGCAGCTGACTCGGTCTGCTATCTAGGCATTTGGCTTAGCCGGGACCCGGACGAGCTCTGTATGGCTACAAGGTGGCGTGGTTGGAGTGCAGAGTTTCAGTTGGTCTCGGATTGCCATCACCTAAATGATCATCCTCCTCAAATTTCTGTACCTTTTTCTCGATTTGCTAGTTGCTCATACGGTCCACTTCGTCCGGCGACTGTGATCAACTTGGTCGCACTGACCTGGGCTGGCAAGCAACCTAAGATCTCCTGGGAAATCCTCACATTGCCACTTGAACAAGGGGGGTTGGGTGCTGGACATATTATCTGCACTCTGCACACAGTCACAATACATACACTTCTAGCTCTATCCTACGCAATTCCGACCGCACATGGCCATTGAGGCAGACCATGCTACACCCTGCCTATGACTACAGCATTGTATCTACCTTACAAGCCTCCACGTTTGGTGACCGACACCGTGGAGTGCGTGGGGTGGTATGAGGAAACCTGCAGGGCTCTCGTGTTTATACGCCCCTCAATACCCATCGGGCGCAATCCCATTGTGCTGCCCCTGCAGGATGCGGGTGCTCGAACGTGGCCTAGTTCTATTCTCAGATCTTTATCCAGATGACCAGTTCATACCTCCATTAGAAGGCCAGGGAATGACAAACCCCACCGCACTCAAGCGTCTCCTATATCATCAACTTTGAGCATCCTGCTGGTGGTTACACAACACATTTCCTGCCCCCACTTCCAGTTCTGAAAGATATCCTCACAACTCCGTCCCACCACAAGCTAACCATGCGCCTTTACTCCATCATGCAAGCTACAGTGCCTGTTCGTATACCTGCAACGCGTACAGACTGGGAGGCTGACATTGATCCACCAGTGACTGACGCACAGTGGTCCTACTGCCATGGCCAGACGGCGTATCTCTCCCCTAATTATAGATTGAGTCTCATCCATTTTAAATTCTTACATCGCCTATACCGTACCCCTTCACAGCTCCTCTGAATGGGGCTGATCACCGATGCAGTGTCTTCGATGTACAGCGCATCAAGCGTCCTTCTTACACCTCGCATGGGAATGTTCGCAGGTGGAAGCCTTCTGGTCTGCAGTGTTCTCTACTGTGCAGGTCATCACAGGTCACTCACTGCGCGCAGCCCCTAGTTAGCCTACTGGGCTATGTGCGGGACGTACCCGTGGGGAGTTGTAGACTCACCGCTATGCTCCTCCTCTTGCCCAAACGCAGGGTTGCCATACATTGGGGACAATTATGTCTGTAATCTAACCACTTTGTACTGTGGCATCCCCAGCTCACATATTTATGGCTCGACCGGAGGGTTACTCCTACCATGAGATGGACTCTGCTCGAGATGTTAAACTGAAGCATGTGGGTGATGTCATTTAATGCACGTCGTTGCGGTGTATTTTATTGCTTTGTGCTGTGTCTCACCTCTCCCCCACCCCCCATCACACCCCCTGCTGTCCCCTCACATCCCGTCTTGAGGTTTTTGATGTACTGTTGACTATGCCTAAATGGCAATAAATAAATAAACAAAAAGAAAGTTTGCTAGGTTTACCTAGGTTCTGGCTGAGCTAGGACCTAAAATCCACAGCTACCTACTTTGCACGTAACAGTTTTCAGTGGAAAAATGTGATGCGTCCATGTTGTTTTTTTGGGCCATTTCCTGTTGCGGGCACTAGGCCTACCCACATAAGTAAGGTACCACTTTCACAGGAAAACATGTGTGAGACTTCTAAATGTAAGCCAGGGAGTAGGAAAGATGACGTTTTTTAAAAATAACCTCTAAATCTTATGCTAGTATGGATACCCACGAATTCAGAGATGTACGTATAACCACTGCGCCTGAACTCCATATCTTGTGCCCATTTCAGAAATACATAGGTTTCATTAACACCCATTTTTCACTCTACCATATTTCAGAATATAAAGTGGTCTATACTCGGTATAAAATAAAAAACCCTTGTAAAGTGGAGCTCAGTTGTTGACTCTGGGTACCTTGGGTTCCTGAATAACCTACAACCCCTATAGATCTCCGCAACCAGAGGGGTCTAGCGGACGTAATGGTATATTGCTTTTGTAAATCAGACATTGTGACAAGAAGTTGCAGATGAAAACATTGTTACAAAGGGCTGTTTATTCCTACTCATTTACAGCATTTCTTTCTTTCAACAGTTAGTTTCTTTGGGAAAACCTTGAGGGATCCTCATATATGACCCCTGGCTGAATTCGGAATTTTGTCTACTTTTCAGAAATCTATAGCTTTCCTGGATCACCCATGGGTTTCACACCGGTTTCCACTACAAACTGGAAGTAGATTGGGAGCACAAAAATAGGAAAAAGAACTTCCTCTTTCGAAAATGCCAAAACTGTGGTAAAATATTTGTGCTTTTTTCAGTTTGGCATGCTTCTGAAAGCTTAGAAGATGGTGACTTTAGCACATGCCATTTTTAGGGAAAAAAACCAGACAAATGTCCTACAACATGAGTAATCATCCTTCTTCCTCTTCTTATAAACCGGGATGGTTATTGAGCAAGTCAATGAGTTCGGAATTGCCTCTCTAGCAGCAGCATTAACTGCCTCACTCCCTCAGTGCTACGCCCTTTTTTGGCAATTATTTGACTATTTGAGGTAGTTCACGCTTAGGGCTCCATAACTTTTTTTCCACATAAGGTATCCATGCCAAATTTGTGTGTACCCATGGCTTGTGGATTCCCTGGACGGGACTGAAAAAAATAGGCAAAATATAGCAAAATTTAACGTTTTGGGGGGAAAATAACCCAAAAATTATCTGGATAAAACTTCTCGTATTGACTCTGTCGTTAAGGTCATTGGGAGGGTGCTGCTCCCTAGGCTTAGAGACAGGCCTCATGCTAATAATAACTTACCTGATTTGCAGTATGGTTTTAGAGTAGGTTTGAGCATATTAGACCAGTGTCTGAATTTACACCTCATAGCAGAAAAATACATTACAGCTGCAGGTGGCTCCATCCATATGGCATTCATGGACCTGCCACCCGCGTTTGACAGGGTCAATAGGGATAAACTATGGTCAATCTTGCTGGGGATGGGGATTCAAGCCGATATTGTCTACTTTCTTAAAGCTCTGCATGGAGACATGACTGCAGTTGTTAGATATGGATTAGAGAGCAGGTGCTTGGATCTGTTTGAGCTCAAACGGGGTGTAGGACAAGGGTGTGGGATGGTGGAATAAAAGGTGTGCATGTCGAAAGGGTGCCCGCAGAAATCTGAAAGGCGGAGGGGAGTGGAACCGGGATATGAGAATAGAAGGGGGTTCATAAGTAGAATTCAAGATTGCCTGGAATGGGTACAGACTCTTTGTCACGTTGCCTGACAATGGAATGTCTCTTGTGTAAGATTTGTGCTGATAGCTGCTATTTCCTTTTAAAGTAAATAAAATGGGTTCTAAAAAGTAAAAAAAAGTTGTGAAAGTAAATTTTACGCAAAACACAGGCACACGCATACCATGGTTCAATTTAAAAAAAACTTTTAAAATAAGAAAAAGGAATTAAAATCCACTTATTCACTTTGCAAATGTAAACAAGTCAAACGCGAAATAAACGAGGCTTAATTTGAGAGGTAAGAAGAAACTTCCACATCATTTAATAACAATGGCTTTGTAGCCGACTCGTGAAGACTGTGGGATGCTCTTGGAGACACCTTTGCAGTACATCCGGCCTCTTGGGCCCGTCCGGCCAGGAGCAGCCGTCATGTCGGCTAATTAAATGCAGAGCACACGTTATCTCCTGCCCGCCCGCTCCCCATCTTACTGGCAGGCTGTCGGTTCAGCAGCTGACTCCACCCAGGCATCAGACATGTCAGCTGATGAGAATAAACTTGGAGTCATTAGGTATTTGCGTCCGGTTCAGAGGGAACCGCTGCAGGCCTACCCGAGGCACAGCCATGTTTTGTGCCCTGCATTGCAGGGCAGGCCTCGCCTTAGCGAGGGAGTGAGTGTTTAGGCCACCTCTGCTCACGGGCAGTAGATGACCGTCTCCCGATGCACATCACCTGCTCTGCGACTGCAGGTGTCAGGGCTGCAACAGCACAACATAAAAAGACTGGCTCAAAAAGGCCCTGCCTGTGCCACTGTGGAAATGTAAATTCTGATTTTGTCGTTTTTTAATTAAGCCATGCCTCATCCATTTTCCTTCACCCCGGGCTCTGCTCGGTTAACTATAAACCCTGACCCTTTTCCTCTGGCTATGTTGACCAATCGGTCATCCATTCTATCCATGACCTCTTTGCCAGCTCTGGTTCTAATCCTTGACACAGCATCTGCACAAATAAGCAAACAATCTAGATTAGGGCATTGTGGTTGTGTATACATGCCAAGTCAGCGCAAAAGAACAGCTGGTTTTGCTTAAGGATTTCTTGAGACAATCGTTGAACTTTAGACAATGTTACCTAAATAGAGATATCTCGCTATGCAGCCTCAGAACGCCACAATTGTGCAAGACACCAAAGCTGTAGATTCTTTAACCGTGCCACCTGTGTGTTCTCTTCGCTTATCCCTATTTACCTCTGATTGTCTTTAGTTTATGAACCCATGTGAACATTGTGAGCATTTGCTATAAAAACCCATGTAACCATCACTCAGTGTGCTCTCCCCTGAAGTGTCTCTGGGATGCTTGAGAGAGGAAGAGCTCCCATTTGTTCATGAATAAATGACCTATGATTCGTCTTCACTCCAGTGTCGAGTCCTCCTTATTATTGATAAAGAACCCGTGGACTAAGTGATGGCCCCTGCATCAGTAGATTATTATTAATCTACTTCCACAAAATTGGCGCCCGGCGTGGGGCTCCATCAAGGGCCTGCAGTCGGATCGGGGGAGGAGATCAGGTTGGTAAGATGAACTTCGCTGAGGGGCGCCCCACCTGAGGAGACTAGTGTTGCTCGTGGTCAAAGAACGACTGGACAACAACGCCCACGACAGCAAGGAACTTTTCAGCATCGTCAAAGAGTTCTCCAACCCCAGCGCCGGAAACAACGACATCACCCCCTCGCAAGACCTCTGCAACTCACTCGCCACGTTCTTCCACCGCAAGATCACCGACATACATAACAGCTTCGACGCACAAACCACGCACCCTACCGCCGAACCAACGCCCGCCACCACCACCCTCTGCAACTGGACCCCGATCAGCACCGAAGACACCACCCGCACGATGAACTCCATCCACTCCGGATCACCAACCGACCCCTGCCCACACCACGTCTTCAACAAAGACGACGCCACCATCGCACCCCATCTCCGGGACATCATCAACTCCTCCTTCCACACTGCCACCTTCCCGGAGAGCTGGAAGCACGCCGAGCTTACCGCCCTCCTGAAGAAACCAACGGCGGACCCCACCGACCTCAAGAACTACCGTCCCATCTCGCTCCTTCCGTTTCCGGCCAAAGTCATCGAGAAGACCGTCAACGGACAGCTTGCCGCCTTCCTCGAGACGAATGGATCCCTCGACCCCTCGCAGTCCGGGTTTCGGGCCAACCACAGCACCGAGACCGCCCTTATCGCAGCCACCGACGACATCAGAACCCTAACCGACAACGGGGAAACAGCAGCCCTCATCCTCTTGGACCTCTCCGCGGCGTTCGACACCGTCTGCCACCGCACCCTAGTGAAGCGCCTCAGCAACATCGGAATCCGAGAGAAAGCACTGGAATGGATCATCTCGTTCCTCGCCCAGAGAGTCCGCCTCCCCCCGTTCAGATCCGAGGCCACCGAAGTCATCTGCGGCGTTCCACAAGGATCTTCACTCAGTCCAACCCTCTTCAACGTCTACATGAGCCCCCTCGCAGCCATCGCACGCCAACACAACCTCAACATCATCTCCTACGCCGACGACACCCAGCTGATCCTCTCCCTCACCAACGACCCCACCACCGCCAGAGCCAACCTACACGACGGGATGAGAGACGTCGCCGACTGGATGAGGAACAGCCGCCTTAAACTAAACTCAGACAAGACGGAAGTCCTCATCCTGGGCTCATCACCCTCCGCCTGGGACGACTCCTGGTGGCCCCCGGCCCTGGGCACCGCGCCCAAGCCAACGGACCACGCACGCAACCTGGGCTTCATCCTGGACTCCTCCCTGTCGATGACCAGACAAGTCAACGCCGTCTCATCCTCGTGCTTCAACACCCTGCGCATGCTCCGCAAGATCTTCAGATGGATCCCCACTGAAACCAGGAAGACCGTCACCCAGGCACTCGTCACCAGCCGACTGGACTATGGGAACACCCTCTACGCCGGAACCACAGCCAAACTTCAAAAAGACTCCAGCGCATCCAGAACGCCTCCGCACGACTCATCCTGGACATCCCCCGACACAGCCACATCACCGGACACCTGAAAGACCTGCACTGGCTCCCCGTCAGCAAGAGAATCACGTTCAGACTCCTCACCCACGCACACAAGGCCCTCCACGACCTGGGCCCAAAGTACCTCAACGACCGCATGACCTTCTACACGCCCACCCGCCAGCTACGATCAACCAGCCACGCCCTCGCCACCGTACCACGCATCCGCAGAACCACCGCCGGAGGAAGATCCTTCTCCTACCTGGCAGCCAAGACCTGGAACTCCCTCCCCACTCACCTTCGGCGAACCCAGGACCATCTCTCCTTCAGGAAGCAGCTCAAGACCTGGCTGTTCGAGCAGTAACTTACCCCCTCCCCCAGCGCCTTGAGACCCTCCCGGGTGAGTAGCGCGCTCTATAAATGCCGTGATTGATTGATTGATTGAGGTGATTTGTCAGCTCTCCAATCCTGATCTTCCTGGCGGCTGCGGGCCTTGACTGGAGCCTCCGGATGGTCATACTTTGGATCACGGAGGATCGACAGGTGGGAGTTGAAGACTACGCATAAGGTAAATCTGTATTGAACCGGTTCGTTTGGTTAGGATTTGTTTTGGTATTTGATTGACTTGGTATTTGGTTTGGAATCCGATCGGAATTTGAATTTTGGAATCTGTTTTGGTTTTGGAATCTGTTTTGGGACTTGCTATTTGTTTTGACTAATATTTTTCCTTACAGGTAAATGTGAAAATATTTTTTATTTCTCTCTGTTTATAAGTTTTTTTTTAGCATCTTATATAACATGCCTGTAATTAGTACTCTTTGGAAGTTTTGTTACTGCTGCTGTGATAAGCAGAGCATTTTGGAAGCAAGTCAGCCTGCGCCACCAGAAGGTACGCCGAATTTTGAGATGTACATCAAATATGGTATTTGTCCCATTATGTATAATGCATTGTGGAACAAATATACGAAAGGGGATCCCCAGTTGCAATGGCCATTGGAGGGAACATTTTTTTTTTTACTTACATTTTTAACATTGGACCCTTATAAACTCGAGTATTTAGAGAAGTGACTGTTTTTAAAGAAGGTTAGGCCAGCTATGTTTGACAGTTTGCGTATGTGGTAGAAAGAAGTGAAGGAGCAGCAGCTCAAAGCAGAGAAGTTGCAAAGGAAACAGGAAAGGAAGACTGAGTATCAGAGGTATACGGAATTGAAGGAAAAGGAAGTCCAGGAGAAAAAGGAATGTTTAGATAGAGAGCATGGCTTATTAATATCTAAAGAATATATAGTTAGACCAACAGTGGCGTTTGATATCTGTGTTAAAAATGGTATTGACTCTGTTATATTTTAGCATTTTGTGGTATAAAATATGTGAGAGTCAATGCTGAGTTACTGTGGGTTTTTTATTATAAGCACTATGTGGGATTCTGGGTTATAGTGAATTTGAGTGGCAATCCACAGAGTGTCCTGTATTTGAGTGACGGTTTGGGAATGCATGAGATGTATATGTGGCAGTTTAAAATGTCTTGTGCATGGATTGTAGTCTCTGGAGTGATTGTGGTGGTTCAGTTTTCAGATTGTTTTGTGGTGAAATTGTGTGTGCATGCCTGAGAAATTAAGAACTGACGTCAGTAAATGGTGGTGTGTGAAATATTTGTTTGAATGAGCAGTGAAAACGTGGTGTGAGGGGTAAAGTTGTTTTGCCTCAAGTGAGTTATGTGGCGTGAGGTTTCTTTGTGTGACACGGTCTGTGGACAGCTTTTGGAAAAGCGCTTGAAATTGTTTGGTTCCTTTTGAGGACATATTGAGGGGGGGGGGGGAAATGTTATTATTTTGCCAGCCACGTTAATGAATTTGGCCTTTGTTTGAACATGCCTGCAGTGAGTTTAATTTGGTCTCTTATTGCCATCAATGCATTGCAAAAGGTAATTGAAAGGGGCGCAGCTAGAAAAAGAGCACCCCCTGTGATTTGATGACACCCTTAATTTGAAGAATGTAATAATGAAAAGGAAATATGGACTGATCAAAAGTTCAGTCTAAGGAAAAAATGTTTCCATTTGAATTTGCAGGTTGTTCCCAGCTGGTTTTGGTGGCTCAGTGAGCTAATGCGCCTGGTGCAGGACTCTGTGTTTAACATCATGGTTGTAGGTTAAAATTCCAGCGGGACCTACTGAGACTTATCCATTTGAGGTTGATAAAATGAGTACCATTGAGTTGGGTAGTAACAAACATCTGTTATTTAGTGGTAAAAAATACCTGGTATGGTATGTAATACAGAAGTGTATTTGAAAATGTGTACTAGGACACAGAAAAAAAAGAAAAAAAAATACATTACACTAATTCTAGAGACAAAGTAATTAGAAGGTCTTTCTTAGAATTTAGTGGGCTACATTAGTGAAAAAAAAATAAGTAAGAAAATTAGGACTTAAGTTACATAGCCAAATTGTGGCGCAAAGAAAATTGAAGACAAAATTGAGATAGCTGCCTGCTTATGTGTTCCAGACATGACAGGCCTAAAAAGGACAGTGGAGGTAAGTAGTGTTAGTTGAGATTTGTGTTCTTGATTATTTTGTGTGTTATGTTGAAGTGTCTTTTCTTTTGTGTTTTGTGTATTTTTACTTCTATCCACAGCTCTTTCATGAAGTGTTCTACGTGGTTCTAGGGCCGACAAGACTACAGTTGGACACGTGAGTTGGTTTGAAAAAGGACGTCATAGGTGTGCACAATGGTCTGCGCAGTTTTATACCAAGCACTTTAAGCTAAAACCCCCCCTTAAAAAGAAGGGGTCAGCCGCAAGCGCAGCAGCGATGGTCCACACCACGAGGTGGTGGAACGAGTGTTCCAAATGTACCTGTAGTACCTAATCAATGTACGAATTGCAAAAAGGAGGGTGCTGTCAGCTGTGTGTTGAAATATATGTGCTTTTAAACAAATTCTTTGGAAGGAAATGTTTGTGCGTTTTTCATTTTTTGTGCGTTTTGTCCTTTTATGAATTGTTCCTGCTGTTCCTGTGTGTCAGAAGAGACACAGTGAGTTGTGTCGACGGCAGGTCACCACTTATGTCACCTACAGTTTAAAAGGGGAGAGGAAAGTAAGGAAAGAGAATATTATTTTTTAGCCTGACAAATTAAGCAGGCCAGAATATTAGTTTTTTTTGGGCTGTAGGTCCGCTGTGCATAGAGTGCATAACACAGTGTTGTGTGTCACCAATCATTTAAACCTGATCTAGAAATTGTCTATGCTTTCTGTGCTTGGTATACAGCAAGTATACATGATGACTTGACATGTGTGTTTCTATATTTATGCGTGTTTTTGTTTTTGCGCTTTTTGTTTTTGATACTATTACAAGCTCCCTTGTGTTGTGAGGGGATGGTCATGACGATGCCCATTGCTACGCAACAGTCGGTTGGACTTGTTCTGGTTACTAAATTTCACATATATGATATTTCATGCTGTGAACATGACAGACAACACTTCACCAGTGCATGTCTATTTGGCTATAATGGTATTTATAAAAAAACAAAAAACAACTTCGACAATTTGAACTGAAATATTGCATGGGTACTAGGTGCAAACAATAGCTGCAATACTCCCTTGTGTCAAGACAAATTTGTGCTTGCAAAAGATGGTTGCAGCTTGGCACGGTCCCATGTAGGATATTTCTCCTCCACATTGGACCCCACTACGATAAAGCAATCTGAAATGCATATTCAAGGTCACAATTTGACAGTTATGATACCACATTTAGTGGATATTAAAAAATAATAATAATTCAGACCCAGCACCTGACCAGTGCGATATTAACAGGGTATGAGTTGACACTTGTTGCTCCAAACATCACTCTAAAATGCTGTAATATTTTGAATCCAGCCACTATACTGCCCCTTTCTGAGTCCCAACAAGATGAGAAGCGTGATTGCATATTTATTACTGAGAAGGAGACTAAGGGATGGGTAGACCTGACAGATATCCCTATATCTGACCCGCTAGGGGAACTGTTCATGGATAGTTCATGTTACATACTACCTGATGGCTCTTGTACAGCGGCCTATACAGTTACTCCCTTAAAATATGTGGTTGAGTTATGTAAAATACAACAATGTCAGTGCAATCTATGGAGCTGACAGCTTTGACTAGAGCCTGTGAATTAAGTAATGATTCGACTGTAAAAATGAATATATATACCTTTGGAGTTGGCCACTCATTCGAACGACTCTGGGGAAAAGGTTTTTTTTTTTTTTTACTTTGCATGGTGATAAGATACAGTATGAGGAATGAATAGTAACGTTACTGGATATTTTGATGTTACCAAAAACAGTTGCTATTGTTTAATGTTTTGTCCACAAGAGAATTATAGATGAGGTAATACAGGGAAATACTTTTGCCAATGAAATAGCTAAACGAACAGCCTCTTTAGAATATAGCTTAATGTATATTGTAGGGACAGCTAGATGGACACCAGAAGTGCCTATGTTTAATCAGATTCTAGATTACATTAGGGAAGTACAGGAAGAAGCTACGGAGGAAGAGAAGGAACAGTGTAAAAGATATGGGTGTCAGGATGCGACAGGATGTTGGATAGATCGGTCAGGAAAGCAAAGATGGATGCTTCCAAATTGTTATGTGAATGCTGCTGTTACCATGGCCCACAGTTTAGCCCACATCAGTGCTAAGGGAATAGTGGCCATGTCAGATCATGTATGGTTCAATAATCTGAATCTCAGGATGGCAGAGTTCTATGTCAAGAGGTGCATGATGTGCCATACTTATAACCCAGGAAAAGGTACCCCGTTTCAACAGGATATTTTGCACTCCCAGATCTGCCCTTCGAGAATTTGCAACCAGTTGAAGTGGTTATGGGGAGATCAGCAAATGTATAGGGTGTACCAAGATCAAGGACAATCTGACATTGAATTTACCTTTCTTGTTGATTACTGTGTTGACTAAAGATTTGCTTTTGATCCATTCACAGGTGAAGACCAGTCTCTCTTCCGGTCTTAAAGGTCCAGGTCACAAGCTGAGGCCTAGAGACTGTGTCTTTACCCAACAGTTTCAGAGGAAGTCCAGCCTTGAGCCATACTAGAAGGGTCCAGTGCAAGTTCTTGTCACTACTCAGACTGCTGTTAAGTGCACAGGGCACAGACACTGGATCCATACCAGTAATGTGGAGAAAGCAAGCGCCACTCCCTTTGAAAACAAAAGAAATACCTGATTTTGCAGCAAGTGCCTTTTGGGGATGGTGATCTTTTTGAAACATGGTGAAGTGGTGTCATTGGAACAATAACTTGCTGCCATCATGCCTGACCCAGATGAACAGATTCTGTTTGAACATCCTGACATTGTTTAGCCCTGATACAAAATGCGGCCAAGGGCCGAAAAAACTATAGACTTTGATTGAAGAAACTATCTCTGGAGAGGTAGCAACCCATGCCGGTGGTCAAGACCGCCAACGTCCGGACCGGTACATAAGCTTGCCAGTGAGGCTTTGAAGCAAAAGACACTTGGGACTCAATGCTCTCCGATAGTGTAGTGAGGGAATTTTGGAGAATTGAGATTCTGGCTGATCGTTACGCTACTCTTTGTTACCTTGGCAATCAAACAACAAATACTACAGTAAGAGAAAGGAAGGTTAAGAAACATACAGGTTGAATATAAAAGATCAGTATAGGGAATAGTGTTAGGTGTTCTTTTTAAATAGGTAGTTTTATATAGATTAGGTTGAAATGGGTAGAGTTGTCAACCTGCCATTAGAGCCCAAAATGATGAACTTATGAACATTAATGTGGAAAATTAATATGTATTCTTTGAAAAT
Source organism: Calotriton arnoldi (assembly GCA_963921515.1). NCBI lineage: Eukaryota > Metazoa > Chordata > Amphibia > Caudata > Salamandridae > Calotriton > Calotriton arnoldi. Next base: position 415,742 of record CAWUFW010009633.1, read on the forward strand.
GGATTCAGCATAGGCTGAAAAGGAAGGTCTGTGGAAATGTAAATTCTGATTTTGTCGTTTTTTAATTAAGCCATGCCTCATCCATTTTCCTTCACCCCGGGCTCTGCTCGGTTAACTATAAACCCTGACCCTTTTCCTCTGGCTATGTTGACCAATCGGTCATCCATTCTATCCATGACCTCTTTGCCAGCTCTGGTTCTAATCCTTGACACAGCATCTGCACAAATAAGCAAACAATCTAGATTAGGGCATTGTGGTTGTGTATACATGCCAAGTCAGCGCAAAAGAACAGCTGGTTTTGCTTAAGGATTTCTTGAGACAATCGTTGAACTTTAGACAATGTTACCTAAATAGAGATATCTCGCTATGCAGCCTCAGAACGCCACAATTGTGCAAGACACCAAAGCTGTAGATTCTTTAACCGTGCCACCTGTGTGTACTCTTCGCTTAGCCCTATTTACCTCTGATTGTCTTTAGTTTATGAACCCATGTGAACATTGTGAGCATTTGCTATAAAAACCCATGTAACCATCACTCAGTGTGCTCTCCCCTGAAGTGTCTCTGGGATGCTTGAGAGAGGAAGAGCTCCCATTTGTTCATGAATAAATGACCTATGATTCGTCTTCACTCCAGTGTCGAGTCCTCATTATTGATAAAGAACCCGTGGACTAAGTGATGGCCCCTGCATCAGTAGATTATTATTAATCTACTTCCACACCACTCCATGGACAACCGGTGAGGTGTCCACTGTGAACAGTGCCGTCATACGGGTGCAGTGGAAGTGCACCCCAAAGCAAGTGTTGGGGTGCTTTCATTCCCTTAAATTCACATAGATGGGGTGTGCCAACCCCTAGGATCGGGAGCAGTGTTGTCAAAATACGGACTTTGTTGATCGCCGACTGGAGCCGTCACTCTAATAAGTTCAGTAGCAGGTGATAAGCATTCTATTAAGAATGACAGACAAGGGTTGTAAGTTCCCAAAGTTTTATATAAAGAATTATAGGCAGATTACAAAATGTGCCATCTGTTAATTAATTAGCGGCAAAGCATATAGGTCATAACTGCAAAGATCTCAATACAGTTCTAGGAGAAACCCAGCAGTTTTGCCTTCTAGGAGTGGGGAGAAAGGGAGTCCTCCCCCCAAAGAAATATATGTCCATTTATAGGACTTTAGACAAAGACAGTCATACATTCTGTGGCGCAGGTGAGACCACGGCACATGAGTTTCAATTTCATCACAGCGGCCCACTGGATCCTTTGCCACCTGAGGAGAGACGCCCCAGAAGAGGTCTGTACCAACAATTGGACCGCTCTGTTAAGTACCATTTGCGGCCAATCGCACTGTTTTAATTTCAGACGCCCTGCAGTGCAGAGTCAGTATTACTGTTCTCTATACGCCCCTGACAGGGGTCAGTACCTGATATTGTAGGCCTAAGAAGCCTATTGGGACACGCTCCCAGGCCGGCCCCTCTACATATTTTGCACCAGAGCGACGTGTTCCAGGCTTGGACCCACCTGAATGCGAGGCTTTGCCCACTAAAATTCCGCTGCTGTCACTTCCCCCATAATAGCCTGTGAGCTGCCTACCTTTTGGACCCTCCCAGGGTTCTGCTCTATTACTGAGCCTGTGACCTGTAGCAACCTCACTACCTCACTACTCAATTCCATGGCGGGCGACAGAGGTAGCACTGTGTCGCCTGCCATGGAATTTGATGAGACCACCCACGGGGTGGTGATCCCCTGACAGTCCTCCCTCCCCTGGGACGACGATTTGTATGATGCAGTGGGCGCATCCATTTATACAGTGGTTTCTCTGAGGCATGAACGGCACGCCATCGCGGCCCACGCCGCGATAGCTGATCGTCTGAACTCAAGGATCCAAGGTCCAAAATCAAATAAACCTCTTTCGTATGTGCCCAATTTTACCCTGGCATAAGGGGCAAACGCTGAGATTAAATAGGGAATGACCAATTAACCAAGAAAACACTTGGATATTCTAGAAAAGTAGCTGAATCCAGCAGTTTTCACGTGTCCACAAAGTTTACAGCTCTGAGGAAGACCTTCTATTAAACACACCACCGGCCCACCGTGAAGGTCGAAACGTGTCGGCGTATGGCATATTTAAGAGCGTGGCCAAGAGCTGTCATTTAATGTATAAATTTGTGCATATATGTGTGTACTATCAATGATGGAATCTATGATTCCATGTGCATAATAAGCTTCGACCACCTTTCAAAATAGGGCCAAGCAGTACCAGTTCAGACTGCAGATAAGAGGGTGAAAATTGAGACTTGCCCCAGTAATATGACAGTGTTGGACACTAGACACTTAATTCTGTCTGTTTATGTTTTTTGATCAATTCCTTTGTAAGTTCAATGTTTAATGTGACATATTGTATTTTGGTTTGTACATGTTTTTGTTTCAAATCAATGTGGTTATAAATGTAACCCCTTTTTGAGGGTGTGTAAAATAGTACATGTACAATGTTTGTCTTGTCTATCACACAAAAAATGAATGGAATACGAAATATGATACCTTGTACATTCACAGTTACTTATTTATTCCAAGATCAATGTTATGATTAAGTCTATTGGCGCGATCCACATTTTTCCTGTGAACACCATTGAAGTACTTTCTAAATTAGAACAAGTCAAGTCATTGACGTTTGGAGAATCAAATTATTGTTTTTTTCTAGACGAATACTATTACATTGATGGTCTGGGGGTAACCTTTTTATGATAATCCATTTATAGAGCGGCATCAGAGGGCCTGGCCCCTTGGAGGAACGGCTCTCATACCAGTTAGCCCAGGCCTGCACTAAAATGTCAGGGTCCCTTCCTGCCCCTACCCCCTCTGCCAACTCCCTGGGGGCCCCTGGCCCTAATGACCAGGACCCAGTCCCGGTGTGGACCTGGATGCCTTTGACCAACTGAAGCAGGCTTTCCGGGCCAGCAACCCCCCTTCCCTCCCTCACAGGGACGCTGTAGGTACAGCCACTGACTCCCCTACGCCAGCTCACCCCGATGGGGATGCGGACAACGACCCCGGTCCTTCCAGACCCTCGCTTCCCTCCCGCCCCTCCCAAACTCCCTCGAGTGGACAGGGTACACACTAAGACATGCTCAACCATGACGAGATTGTTCATCCTCGGTCCTCTGAATGGGCCCCTGCCGAAAAGGTCACGAGTTACGTGACGGGGCGCATTTGGAGACCTCTGGAGAAAGAATCACATTAACTGTCTCCGGGCACAGTGCATTGGAGGGGAAGGTGGCCCTTACGCCGGAAATTTACACACGTATGGCCACCTTTCTCCAAAACTTTATGAAAGACCCAAAGAAGGGGATTGATAGGTCCTGGCAGGCATGCCAGGACAAACTCATGGACACTCTCTGCCCCCTTACAAAGATTCTAGACTTGGCCGAAGAGGCCAAGATCTTGGGGTCCCTGATCTCTCCTGAGACCCTTTCTGGCTGGGCACAGAGGGCAATCATTTTTCTGGGCAACGCGAACTGTGCGCTGTCCACCGAGCGCCGCCACTCCCTCTTAATTAAGGTGGACCACAACCTGGGCTCTTCTGAGAGCAGTTTGTTAAAGAATTAGGGACGTTTGTCAACACATTCACCTCCCTTGATAAAGCCCAATCATCAATAAAGAAATTGTTTCCCTCTCGTGTTTTACACGGGCCGGTCGAGGTAGGGGCCGCTCGACCGGCCGTCCTTCCAACCAATATCCTCCCAAAGGGCAAGGTTCCCGGCAAGGCCAATATCAAGACCAGATCCAGTTCGGGAACTTCTATCCGACAAGAGGCTGACGTGGCAGAGGCAGAGGATTCTGTGGAGCCGCAGCTTCCTCCAATTCCGGTGAGTGTTCTCCCTTCTTCTCTGCTAAAGGTAGGGGGGTGACTGGCAAGTTTTTTCCAGACTTGGACTTCCATCACAGGGGACGCCTGGGTACTCCAGACGGCCAGCGGGTTCCACATAGAGTTTTTCGGCGAGCCCTCTCAGGGTGCCAGGCCCCGACCTATTCAGTTTTCAGGGCGAGAGGCTACCCTCGTGGATGAAGAGATCGCTTCCCTCCTCTCCCAAGGAGCCATCTTTTGCTCGACCCCACATCCCCGCGGTTTCATCCGCAATCTCTTTCTGGTAGACAAGGCAGATGGAGGTCAGAGACCTGTTATCAACCTCCGCGAGTTCAACAAGTGGCTAGTTTACTGCCACTTCAAAATGGAGGGAATTCACTTCCTGCAAGATGTCCTTCGCCCCCTAGATTGGATGGTACGGCTGGACCTAAAGGATGCCTACCTCGCTATTTAGATCTCCACCCTCCCCCCAGGAGGTTCCTTCAATTCGTTTGGCGCCAACAGCGGTCGAGTTCACCGCACTGCCTTTCGGTCCCTCCTCAGTTCCGTGGTGTTTCACGAAGGTCCTCAAACCAATGGTGAAATACCTGAGAGCTCAGGGGATAGATCTGATTGTGTATCTGGACAATCTTCTCCTTATGGGCCAGTGCCCTCGGAAGCGGTCCATCCACCTCCAAACAGCGATAGATTTCCTTCAGGGCCTAGGGTTTGGGTTAAACGAGTCCAAATCCCTCTTGATCCCATCTCAGAGGGTGACCTTCCTAGGTTTCATCATAGATTCGACCTCTTCCACCCTGAGCCTACTGTCCCGGAAGGTGTAAAAAATTCGACATGAGTTGAGACGCACCCTCACCAAATGGCAGGTCTCTCTCTAAGACAAGTGGCGGCCCTGCTCTCTTCATTCATTCAGGCCATCTTCCCGGGTTCCCTTCATTATCGGGCGCTACAACGCCTTAAAGCTGCATACCTCCACAGAGGCCCCCCCTACTCCCACAGAGTACCACTCTCCGAGGAGTCTCAAGAGATCCGATGGTGGCTCGCTCATGGTCAGGAGAACCTCAGCGCAGGTCAGGGGTGGAAGTGGTTCTCACACTTCCATTTGGAGATCGCAAGTTTGGTTAACAGTTCTGCTAGAACTTTCCTGGGATTCTCCAATCCCACTTCCCCTGTTTCCGACTTCTCAATCCCGACCAAGTTCCACATCTATTGATTCGGGGAGGGGTCGTTGAACCTCATGGTGTGGCAGATTACAGGGGACGATGGTCAGTCCCAGGCCTTTCAGACAAAGCTGAGGGTTTCATGTCAAAGGCCTGGTCTGACAGCGCAGTCAAGAGGTACTGGTCCGCCTGGGGTAGATGGACCAGTTGCGGTGTGCGACGGAGTCTCGATCCCGTGTCTGCAGATGTAGTGCACGTTCTTAATTTTTTGGCTCACTTGGTTTCGAGTGGCCTACCCTACAGGTCGTTGAATTTCTTCCGTTCAGCTATTTCAGCTGGCCAAGCTCCAAACAACGGCGCAGCGGGTGGGGAACACACCCTTGTGTGTCGCCTTTTGCGGGGGAGTCGACTCTCCCTTCCACTAGAGCCCTGCTGTTCTGCACTTTGGGATGTGAACCAGGTGCTTAACTTATTTCTTTCCTGGCAACCTAACTATTTTCTCTCAAGAAAGGAGCTTTCCGCTAAGTTATTTATGCTGCTCTGCCTTATATCCTGTAGACGCGTCTCTGACGTACGGGCTTGGCTATTACGGGCAGGATCTTCTCCCCCACTGGGGTGATGTTCACACTCCACAGAGGGACAAAGTGCCATACCAGAGTCATTACTTACCCGGAGTTTACGGATTCACACAAATTGTGTGTTGTCCAATGCCTGAAAGCATATGAGGAACTTACTGAAGAGTTTCGACCCCCAGGCGAACGCCAACTCCTCATTGCTCAGTGGAAGCCGTTTAAAGCGGTCTCCTCTTCCACCATTGCTAGGTGGGTCAGGTGGATAATGCAGGAGATATGGATTGACTTTGGGGCGAACTCAGCACGTGGCGCAATTGTTTCAAAAGCCTTTGGCTTGGGGGCCCGTTTGGAGAACATCCTCAATGAAGCCAACTGGTCTTCAGACTCCACCTTCAAAAGGTTTTCTTTTAAACCAGTGGCTCACCTCGCGGTGAGCAAGCTTTGAACTAGCATAATCCTCGCCTCCAGTCCTGACATACAATGAAAACTTTCCTAGTTACCGTAATGGAAAGTTTTCAATTCTATTAAGGACTCAGAGGCGAGGATTATCCCACCCAGTGCAGCTCTGAGTAGATTTCACCCTCCCTGTACAGAGTAAGTACTGCAGTTTCCTTGCTTTGAGACTCTGTTGATTTGTTGGATGTTAGGACATGCATTGTTCTGGACTGTTTATCCTGACGTTCTTCCGCAGGTATAAGTACACAAATGTATTACTGTGAGTACACTTACCCTTTGTTGTTGTAGGGACAGATGCGAGTAAACAAGACACTTGAAGGTAGTCCAGCGACTGACCTCGTGCAACAAAAGAGGGAGAAGGAACAATGAAGAGAGACTATGTTGTGGACTATGGTTCCGGATTGCTTACTGTGGGCCTGTTTCCCCATTGAGTCATTTGTTCTACTTTATTCCCAAGGTTTCATGGGAAATGTAGTTTGTGTTTAAAATTGAATAAATGGCAGCTACAAAAATAAAGTGAAGAAAGAAGGCATAATCCACGCCTCCGATTCCTTAATAGAATTGAAACTTTCTGTTAGGATAGTTAGGACATTTTTCATTCTCTCATAGTAGCACTACATTCAATGTGAAGACATTCTCAAAGTTAGTTCAGCAATCCAATGGATAGATACATTGTATGTCCATGGCCTGGGACAGTTAAAGTGTCCTAGATACACAGCAAAGAGGTCTCTAGGCATGGTTTCAATGTATTAGTGTGAGTCTTGCAATTCTTAATTTGGAACGAAGGAAGCGACAACAAGGACACATGATCTTAGTGACAATGGTACAAGATGGTGGACATTGTAAACACAGTTTGAGTTAGCATAAGCCCACACTGTGATGCATTTAAAGTGGCAGGAGATCAGCTCCCAAACAAGCATGGACACTTCTATCTTCCCATGCCCGTCCATTGCTCGGGTAGTAGCAAGACAGCTGTGTGAGTAGTTCGCACACAGCACACTTTATCCACACGGCTGATGCACTAATGAGCGCTACACTCCTTGGCTGATAACTAAGATTACACAGAAAGTCTTAGGAGCAAAGATTGCTGCAAAATAGATGGGAACATCAAAAGAGTACATATATAAATACATAAATAAATTAAGATAATCTACCTCATTCACAAACCGGAACTACCCACTGAGGTTTTCTTGTCAGACAAGCATTTGACCTCACAAACATTAAATAAAATACAACTGACTGCAAGATGACAGCAGAGTTTGAAGTGGGCGAGATCGGAGGGGTACAACGCATCCATACTTTTTTAATTTATGAAAAACAGTTCCTTTATTTTTTGTGAAAAGAAAACCGTCTCGCTGTGGTTAATTCAGATAGTTTAAATGCTTCAACTGAAGCATAAGGCAAGCAGTCTTCTGTGCTGTGAAACTGAAGGGGTGGCAGACAGCTAAACAAGCTTTCTTGCCAGGGTGCCTGCTTACCTGAAAGAAATGCAAATGTGTGTGACTGGTTAATCTGGAAATGTATCGGGTGCTTGGAAGCTGGTATTGACTTTTTGATGGAATCACTTGAAGCTTACGGATGAGACGGATTTATTCTTTTGAGAGGTAGTGCAAGTGAGTTACCAGCTGAGCTCTGAAAAGCGTGCTTTTAAGGGACAGTTATAAAAAAAAAGTGCACTACGAAAAGCCTGGGTATTAGTAAAATCTATATTTTGGAAGCACCATTTTATCTTAACCCCTTTACCGCGGCCGAAATTCCGCCGCGGTGCGGCGGCTTTGAAGAGTGGGCGGGGCCGCGTCGGCCAACGGACGTGCGCAGCACTACGGAGGTAGTGCTCGCGACGGCCGTTGGCCGACAGAAGCAGCGAACGGGTTAAACGTGGGGAGTTAGAAATATATACTTATACCCAGTATTATTAGATTAAATTAAGGACAGCATGTAAACTAAGACCTTTCTAGGGACTGTTCCGTAGAATGTATAAGTTATGTGCTTAATGTGAAATTGTGTTGCTTGGATTATTCTTTGATTTGCTTATATTGTAAATAAGTGTTGTGTCTATGTGTATTTTTGTAGCCCTGAAGAAGTCCGGAAGGACGAAACGCGTTGGCTACGGTTTTAAGTCGATCAAAAGAAGAAAATGAATAAAGAATTTTCAACAAAGTACGTCTAAAGGATATAGCGTATTGTAAAGAATATGTATTGTGTGTGATGATCATTTGTGAGAATTTTTCTGAACTCTTATTCAATACAAGTGGCATGTTTTGGTTAATTTGGGCTGCTGAACCGGTAAAGATTCATTCAAACTTTTGAGTTTTTTCCACTAGAAGTTGAAAGGGGTTGAACTTCTGGTTCTGTGCACCATACTAAGTATTTAACAAATTGTCCCCACTGGGATGGCAGGTGCAGTAGTTTATAGCCTAAACCCCTTGTATATTTAATTGTTTTCCAACAAGTAGGATTTAATCAACATTCACCCATTGATCCGGGCACAAACTAGACCTGTGGTTCCACTTCATCATGGAAACATCATCATTATCAGTTGCACCTCTGTGTGAGGTAGTTGGTTAGGTGACGCAGTGAACTTACTGCTCGCTTGAGCTGAGAAAGTCAAACCCACTGCTCCCACTTGTGGAGTAACAAGCAGTTTTCCAGTTGAAGAACAAGTTACTTACCTTTGGTAATGCTCTTTCCGGTGGACACTAACTGCAGATTTCTTATGTGCAGAATATTCCCCAGACGCCAGACTAGAACTGGAAATTTTCACAGCAGTGCACCCACATGCTGCTGGGTGGCGCTGTGCTGTTCCATGTTGACTTTGTTCCATCCCTGAAGTGACTGAGCAGAGCCGCATAAGAGCCACCCTTGCACAACAAAGTCAGCTTCTTGCTTGTCTATTTTCGCACCCTCGGCCGCATGGCACAAAACAATCGGATGTGAGTAGATCTCCAAATTGGGCCCTTATTAGATGGCAAAAAGAGACCACTCTTCAGAATGTGGAGGTGAGAGGGCAGTGAGGAACATTCTGTTAGATAGATTATCGACCAGAAACAGCATTGCCAACTGGTTCTTCTGATGCATACTTCTAACTGCAGAATTTTCACCTAAAGGATAGTTACCAAAGCAGTACCTCCCCAAAGTGGAGGGTCCTCAGACCAGAAGGTTCTGCAGGACAAAAGAAGAAAAGTGCCCTTCCCACTGAACCTGGCTGTCAAGGCATTAGTGTTTCATTAACATTTACACAGACGCCAACAATGCAGACTGACAGATGTCCAGAATAGTCAATCAATGTGTCAATGAAGTAGTAGCAGCCTTGAACCTAGTGAAATGAGCACTCTAGCCTTCTGGGGGTTGCTTCCTGGCCAGTGCGTAGCTGTAGGATGTCTTAATTCAGAGGTCTATCCACCATGACAGAGTTCTCTTCTGCACCAACTTACCATTCTTGCCCCAGAGAACCCCAAAAAGAGCTGCCCATCCACCCGATGTTCTGATACAATTGATGTAAAAGTTTAAGGTTCTTTTGAGGTCTAATTGATGGATCTCTCCTCTTTCGAGGAGTGAGTCGGAGCAAAGAAGGTTGGAAGGGAGAAGGAGTGCCCAGTGTGAAACGGAGTCACAACTTAACGGGAAAAAAGGCCTCCATGGTCCTCAAGCCCACCTTGTTTGATTAAAAAGTGATGTACAGTGGGTGCACTGAGAGAGCCTGGAGCTCACTCAGGTGACAAGCTGAAGTGGTAGCAACGAGAAAGACAGTTTTGAGAGCCACGAGGCATAACGCACAGCTGTGCATTGGTTTGAAGGGAGTGCATATGAGGAACGTCAGGACCAAAGTAAGGACCTACTGTAGCATCACAAACGGTTTTGGAGGGAACTTGTGTCAAACGTTTAATAAAACGCATCAAACAGGTGATTTAAACAAGAACAGTTGGTCTGGTAAATGCAAAAAGGCTGAAAAGGTCAACAAGTAGCCTTTAAGAGTGCCGACTACAAGGCCTTGCAGGCCAGAAACAAAGCAAAAAGTGAAATATCCAACAGTTTGGTTGCAAGGGGTTTGTTTTGCGGACTCAATACCAGGCCACAAACTTGTCTCAATGACCGTCATACATTGACTTTGTAGAAGAACGCCCGGATGCGAGCATAACATCTATAACCTCCAGTGGCAGATTGAAGGCAGTTAACCCCTGCCGATCAGTCTCCACACATGGAGATGTAGATTGCCCAGGTTGAGGGGCAAAACCCTGCCCTGCTGCTGCGACTGAAAATGCTCATGCCCAGACGTTTTGGGTACCGCACTCTCCTGGTCTAATCTGGAGCCACTAGGGTGATGCAGGCGGTCATTCTTGATCTTTTTAAGAACTTGGGACACGAGAGGCAGTGTCCGGAAAGTGCACAGGAATCCCGTGCTCCACTCTTGCCTTAATGCATCTCCTAGAGAAAGTCTTCTTGGCAACTTCAACGCCCAGAAGTTTTGACACTATGCATTGTTGACAGTGGCAAAATAATCCATCTAGGGCTCTCCTCCACTGATGGAAGTTGTCCTGCACCACTTCGGTATGCAACCACCACCAGTTATCCTACAGGCGTAACTGGCTCTGTTTGTCCGCCCTGGCATTCAAAGATCCTATCAGGTGGTTCACAATTAGTGAAATGCCCTGACACTCTAGCCAAATCCAGAGGCCTCCAGAACCCCACTATGCTGCTCTTATTTTAGTGCCACATGGCAGTGGTGTTGTCAATGAGACCCTGCACCAGCCTACCCTTGTAGGACAACAGGAAAGCCTTTAAAGCCAAGGGATGGCCCATAACTACAACAGATTTATATGGAGACGGGATTCTGTCACATACCAAAGACCTCCGATCTCTTCCTCTCCAAGGATAAGACTCTCCAGGGAGATGACTATTCCAACCCAGCAGATGAATCTGTCACCCCTGTCAACTCTGGGTGGGGAAGGGGTATACCACTAGTCAGGTTGCAGTTGAGCAGCCACCACAGCAGATCTTCTGCAGTCTCCTTCGAAACCTGTTGACATCCAACAGGATTCCTTAGTGCTGAACCCACTGACACTTCAGGTTCCAAAGCCGAGCCTGCATATTCCACCAGGTGAAAGGGACAAGCAGGCTTCATGAGGCTAACAGTCCAGGAAATCTGACCGCCGCTCTCAACTAGATCCAGGACCCAGGCTGAAACATCGGGATCATTGCCCAAATGTCCTGGACTCATTGCTATAGAGGAAAGGCTCTGAACAGCACTGTGTCCAGAATGGCTCCATTAAAGGGGAGCTTCTGTGAAGGAGTCAGGTGCTACTTCAGCTCATTGATCGAGATCACAGCAATGTTAGGTTTGCTGTCATGTGGAGGTGGTCTACGACAGACTGTGGTGAGCCTGCTTCAGCAGTGAGTAGTTGAGGTAGGGGAAAACTGGTATCCCAAAACTCCGAAGGTGTGCTGCAACCACTATCATCACTTTCCGACCTTGAACTGCAGGCAGCATCTGTGAGACTGCAGGACGGGCACAGGAAAATACGTATCCTGCAGAACTTGAGCCAAAGTGAGCATTTTGAATTTGTCCTTCCGAAGGGTGGCTGTGTGCCACTAAGGGAAAGCTAAAGCAGCTTCGAGGCTCATGTCGCAGGACAGGAGGGCAGAGTGGAACGGTGTTCCTGGTGACCTGCATAATGTCTGCCTGATCCTCGGCCCAAAAGGACTGGGGTGACTGCTGCAGCGGTGGCAGGGTTTGCCGGTGCCTATACGGCAGGCCCCTGGAGTAGCCTTGAAAGCACCAGGACTGCTGAGGAAACTGTCGTGCAGGGGTAGATAGGCCCAACTAATACATAGTCGTTCTGATTCCTTTAAAATGCTCTAGGGCAGAATCAGCCTTTAAATATCCATTAGATACGCCTGCACGTCCCCAGAAAATCCAGAGGATCACATCTATGTGTGGCGACAGAGCACCAAAGTAGTGCCCACCTCAGGCCCCAAGCAGTCAGTAGCTTCCAGTCCAGCCCTAATGACACAATTTGCTGTATCCTCACCATTCTCAATGGTTTAAGCTAAAGAGGCCTGAAACTCCACTGGGATCCCGGCAAGATCTCACTAGACATATCCTAAATGGTGTGCTTATAATAGCCTAAAAGGCAGCCCGCGCTGACTGTTAATGAAAAGCTGGGGGAGGAGAATATCAGTTTTTGAAATGCCTCTGTCCTTTTTGACTCCCTGCCTGGAGGGCACGTATGGAGGCATTAGGATTAACCTTACTGGTGGAAGCTTGAACCACTAAACTCTTACAAGTTTGGTGCTGCGTAAGAAAGTCTAGGTCGTCTGCTGCTGGTATCTGGCATCTCGCCACCTGTCTGTTAACTGGTGGGCAAGAGCAGGGCTTCGCCCAAGTACCTATTGGTTTGCCAGTCAGGGCTTTATTAATTAGAAGTAAGGGCTCAGGCCAAGGTGGGCTGGAGGCAAAACTTCAGTAAGAACATTAGCATTGCCTTCCACTGAAGGTAGCTATTGCATCTTATCACTACAGCAAAAGGTGTGCTCTCTCCTCCATAGGGGGTCAAATGGGCGACACCAACCCTTTGTCTGGGGAGGTATCCTGCCTACTGGCCTCTTGCAAGTCCATGCAACAGTCATCATCAATATCAGTGTGGGGGTCAGTAGTATCCAATACAGCCCTGATGACATGTTTTGCTGTATCCTCATCATCCTGAATGATATAAGTTAAAGAGGCCCAAAACTCCTCTGGGACTGTCTGCAAGATCTCGTTAGACATACCCCAAACAGCATGCATACGCATGGCTTAATAAGCAGCCCGCACTGATTGACCTCAACGCCAAGCTGGTGGAGAAGAACATCTGTTTTCCAAATGCCTCAATCCTTTTCAACTCCCTGTCCAGTGGGGTCTTACAGAATACATTAAGTTTAACCTTACTGGTGAAAGCTTAAACCACCAAACTCTCTGGAATTTGGTGCTGCGTAAGAAAGTCCAGGTCGTCTTGTGAGGATGTAAGAAGCCAGCATCTGCTCATATCAAAAGTGCCATAAGAAGCACAGACATACAACCAAGTGCCAGATAATAAGAACATTATGGGTGAAGTTGTGGGTCTTCAACTTCACCCATAATGTTCTTATCTGGTACCTGGTCGTCTGTCTGTGCTTCTTATGCCACTTTTGATTTGAGCAGATGCTGCCTTCCCACATCCTGTGACTCCTGTACCCTGTGTAAGATATGGGGGCTGGTCTTGTAATTGTAATTTAAGTTGTGGGTTTTTCTTCTGTTTTTGTATAGGTACTGTCCTTTGTGTTGCCTTAAGCTGTTCTTTGTGGCTGGTTGATCTAGGGGGAGCAGGCGCTGCCGCAACTCAGTGTTCAACAGTGCTTGTTATATGAGAAGGCAATGGGGAGACAACAACACGGCGTTGTGCTTTAAAGCAGGCTCAGGTCTCCTAGTCCTCAGATGGTTTTGTGTGCCAGTAGTGTCTTCCCCTGACCTTTACATCTCTGTTCTTGCTCTTTGCTGTCCATCTTCTCTCCACTTCACGCCCCAGGGAGGGAGATTGCTGCTCACCTTCCGAGCAGGGTGGGTGGCTCGGAATGCGTCACATATGAGGAGATTAGCCTCAGCCTAGTGCATGGCCTCATACAGCTATGTCACTCTTCAATGTTCACATGCTGTCGCACATCAATATCTGACCGATGCATCCGCTCTCCCTAGGTGGCTTCAGTACACTCAGGGACTCATATTCCACTGGCCAAGAATCTTCAATAGAGCGGGTAACTGGCGGGGTATTCAGGAGCTTTACAAATAGCCGATCATCTTGACTCCGGTTAAGCCAAGCTTTTTAATATCTGTCGTAGTATTTTTACATATACTCTGCACTGGAACGATTTCTAAAAAATCATATAAACTACTAATATAATACTTCTAGTGTGCTCTCTTGAGAGAAAGGGTGAAGGGAACCTACTAAAATAAATGTGTCTCTTACAGATAAATTGATGTTCCTTTCACAAACCCTCTCTGGGTAAGTTCACTGGAGTTTTGCATGACACAATCTGCCCATTTTCACCGCTCCAAATGATAAGTTGGTATACAAGTACTTCCTCGGACCAAGGAAAATTTACTGGGTGTGGTCAGGAAAGACTGTCACACAAAAAACTGACCCAGAGGGCTAATGAAGAGCCTCTAGATTCACACCATATATACCCTAGACTTGACAGCCCACTCTGGAAAAAAACCCAAGCCAATCAACAAAAAGGACAGAAAATCAACAAGGAAGACAGCAAATGGCTCAATGAGAAACTAATAATGTGAAGATTGAGGGGTAAACATGAAGGATTGGGGAGTAAACAAAGGATTCAGCAAAGAAATTTAAAGCGGGTTTAGAAAAAACAAAGGTATTTAAAGAGGCTTCAGAAAGCAGACATCAAGCAGTGCAAAATCTAGCAGTGGGACTACTACAAAAAGGTGTGACTACCAAAAAGATGTTCCCAAAGCAGAGCAATTGTGTTACAATTTAACACATACCCTGGATGTGACATACTAAATAAACACTGTAAAGATGATCTAAGCTTTTTCAAACCAACTTACAAGAGAATCTAGTCAGACAATTGGGACAACTAGTTGCAATCCCCAAAGAACACAATCTGACAGCTGCAAATTCGTGTGTAACTGGGTTCATTCATACCATGAAAAATTCAACAAGTCTACTGAGCTTTAGAAAAAAGATTAGAGTCCAACCTGCTAACCAAGACATGCCTAGCAGCATTGATTAAGAACTGTTTCAATACCCTCAAACATTCCCAAAGTCATAAAAAGCTCAATAAATATCTCTCAGTGAAGGAAATTCATCTATTGTTGACTGGATATAAGACAGAGATAATAGCAATAAGACATATGAAAGCCCTTCCACCCACCAGTCACCAAAGCGTGGAGAAGTCTTAACACCAGTGACAATAGTAAAACATCTTGGAGCCTGGTTCAGCTCAAACCTTTACTTTTATCAGACGTTCACAGCAAGTTAAGGAACATTCAGATCATGATCAACAGAATCAGAGTCCAGCTTGTTAAAGTGTTAGTGAGTTAACACCTGAGAAGTGTAATATCCATTTAAACCAGGATACAAAGGAAGGACATTCTGACGGTGCATCCATAACTAGATGTTAAGAGTGAGTTGAATCTGAGAAAATTGGACTACATATTGATCTGAGCTGGTCTAAAGGCATCTTCCAATGCCACAAGGGACTAGAAATGTACATGTTTAAAATGTATCTTCTGTGGTCTCTTTCATCTGCTCCTGATTCTTTCTGTACCTCGACTGCTTGTCCCCTTCTTAGTCCCTCTCTACTTGTATCCCCTTTTAAAATTTTCTTTCTGGATAACCTCAAACTGTCTCCTTCACCCTTACTCGTGTAACTCCTCAAATCGATTTTGTCCAATACCTCCTCTTTGGCGTTCTTGATTTTCCAACGGTCTTCTCGCCAATCCCTCTAAATCTTCCTGTCTCCTCTCTTCAACTGTAATAGCCTTCTATTTCTATGGAAACGTGGATCCCTTCGCTTATCTCCTTTCTAACCGAGCAATCATCATTGGCATTTCCCTTCCAACTCTCCCTCAAGTTTCGCTCAGGGCACTCTTCTCTCATTGTCCACCTCGTCTTACCTAGCCCCTCTCTTTCCACTAACCTAATTCCTCTAGTAATTATATCCTCCCCAATCAGCGACATTTTGCCTCACTCACCAAGTCAGTTTTAGCTTGTTTCCCCCTTCAGGTTGCTCTATTATTATTATTCTCTGAATTCATCCCTACATGCTGAGGCTATTGTTAAATCAATGTTCTTTTATTATTTCATGCCTTTCATGGTTACTTGATGATTCTATGTAAGCAGCTCACAAACAGTCCTGTTGTTGTTATGATGTAGAGCATGCCAACACCTCTTACCTTGAGTTTGGCTCTATACGTATCACTGATCCTGAAATAGCCTCACTTTCTCCCAGTAGAATACAGGATCCAATTAACAGCATCTTGTACCGTTTAGAAAGCCTTGAGTGACAAAAGCACAGAATATCTGCAGAAACTACCCATTCTCTCACCTTTAACTTCAGCTAGTACAACTGCACGGTGCAGCAAGACTAATAAGCCAATCATGTTACCAGCAAAGCTGGATGCAGTCACACCATCCAAGTAGATGCATCTTTGACTCTCGCCTAAAGGTTTCTAGCCAAGAAGCATTCAAAAGATCAGTGCAAAAATCCTGTTGAAGAAGAATTTTGATTCTCAGTCAGGCCCCTCCCATCTGGGCTCCCACCACCACCACTACCAGGCCCCAGAAAGCAGCACAAGGTCAATTTGCTGGCTATTGATATCATGTGTTTTCCAAAACAGTCAGAAATCCAGCACTGACTTTGGGACAGAACACTACGCCCTACCTGATAACCCTAGCGCTACAAAGTAGCCTTTAGGAAAATGTCAGCAGTACAGAAGAAAAATATGATTTAAAACTGTGCCCTATCCAAAGATGGTAGTGATGTCACCGTCATTTATTTGACTTTAATGAATGTTGATCTGTAAACCGCATAACCATAGCTTGCATGATTTACACATGATTTATTCATCATTTGTGCATTATTTTACAAATTATTTTACATGTTGTTTTATATTTAGGCTTGGTAAACGTTTGTATATTTGATTAACTTTAGTTAGTATACGTGCATCTTAACATTGATGTGAATAGGCCTAGACCCTAACTCCAGGTTTAAAATTAATGCTGTATTTCTGCTTGTTGTGCATAACACTTTTCTCTTTCAGGTACCAGAGTCACTGTGTGCACATTTAGAATTGTTATTCTTTCTAGTGCGGAGTGGCTGAAGGATAAGGTAGTATGCAATGATCAAGCTGACACTTCTACCATGATAAAACCCCTTACACCGAGGCCTAAAGATACTTTTCAGAACATACCTACCTAGCACTCAAATGGCAGAAACTGATAAGTCGGAAGATGGGACACCAGCGTAAAGTGGATTCATCTTCCCTTGCCTCAGGACATCCAGTTTGCTTATTTGACAGACATATCTTGGCGAGAATGTCACCTGGGCAGCTGGATGGCTATGTCTTGATGAGACCAATGCACCACTAATATGGTCAACCTGCCACTTGGTGTAATTGTTTTTTTAAACCAAGACAATATGTCCTAATGCACATATATGTGGGTATTGACTTACCAGCCACAGTTGACTTGATTTCATGTGAGTCTTTATTCATCACTTCTTATCTACATACTGATGAACACTGTGTATGAATATGTGTTCTTTCCTTTTTTCTCGTTTTAGTTTGTATACCTCCTTGGTAAAGTAAGCAATAATAAAACCTTAATAAAAAATTAAAACAAAAAAAACAGAAATGTTATTCTTTGTTAGCTGACATTTTGAAGGTTGTAGACTGCCAATGATTTAGTTTGGACAGTGATTTCTACAGCTGCATGGGATGAGAAACTGGGGAGGTGCATACTCCTGGGCGAGATATTGTGACGCTCGCAATGAGAGAAAAAGTTGACATTGTGTTATCCATGAGAAGAAGGCCGACACCAAGTTCGGAGAGAACAGTGAGTTTTGATTGGGTCTTGCCCGGTGGGAACCTGAAGAATGGATTCTAATCTTATTAGAATCTGCTGTATCTCTGACAATTTAAGAGTCGCCATCTACACTGATAGTCAGTATGGGTTTAGTATGGTATGGTCCACAACATTGGACAGTTGTGGTCCTAGAAGGGTTTCATGACCTCATCTGGCTCCCGTATCCGTAATGAGCTATATGTCATGGCACTCATTGATGCATCTGAGAGGCCAACCGAAATGGTAGTTGTGAAGTACGCAGCACACAAGAGCGGAAAATATTTTATGAATGCAGAAAATAGGTACGCGGATGAGCTACTGCGCTCTTAGATCTTGCACCTTCAATGGAGTCTATTCAGTAAGTCTGAGCATGACAAGTCCATGAGCCTCTTGCTGACCATTGCTGATACATGGGAAGAGGTGAAGATATAGCAGGAAGAGGCACCAGAAGGCGAACAGGAGAGGTGGGTCAAGGCAGGGTGTACTAAGAATGAGGATAAAGTGGGTCTCTGCAGATGGTCATCTAGTGTTGCCTGATTCAATTTATGGCCCTACCCACATAGGCTGAGATGCAAAAATTCGGCTCTTTTGCACATATTGGTTCAATCCTAACTGCTGTGTAACTGCAGCCGAGTTATGTCACCAGAATGTTACATGCCAACAGTTGAATGCAGGCACGAGAACCACAGTTTAGTCATGTAGGGAGATCAAGTGGTACCTTTAATCACATGCAGCTTGACTTTGTTGAGATGCCGGTCTATAATGGGCTCATTAAATCTTGGTGGTGGTTTGCCTCTTCTCCCGTTGGGCAGAGGCCTACCCTACTTGAAGGAGGGTCTAGTTTTACCATATAAATACCTTAGGCCATTCCTGCCCCACACCTGAAGCATGAGACCCTCATATGGCCCCACCAGCCAGCATATAGAAATTTGTTAAATTGACCATGCTGTCTTAAACATTTGCTGAACACGGTAGGCCCTATGTCTCCCTGATAAACTCACAAAGACATCTCCCTGCGAAGGACACGAGCACCAGCTCACTGTCTTTTTGGTAAACAAGTCACCGAGCCCCCACTGCCACGTTGTCCTCGATGTGTAATTCTCTTCTTGCAATAACTGAGATATAGCAATACCAAAGAACAGGGAACATCTCTCATTAAGAGGAACACGATGGGGTAAGATTCGAGTGGGGGCCAGTTGCAATATTTCAATTTCTTTATATTATTCCTTTTCTGCTTGCTTCAAGTAACCAAGACAAGCAACATGGTGTGAGAAAATGACCCCTAACCCTTTGTAATCTTCCGCTTTTTCATAAAAGTTTCCAAGAAGTGACGCACATCATTGTCGATAAATGTTCAATTTCGTTATGATTGACGGTCAAACATGTGTCATGATCAAGCCTTGTGGTTAGCAGTTCCTCATTAAAATAGTATAAAAGAGCTGCCCACATTTCATTCGATGGACCACCTTGCACCGTAAAACTCTTGGGTCACGACGTGCTAGTGTGCTCCCCGGTTAACCGTTGTTTCATTTAGCATTCATCTCACACGTGTATTTCATTATTTTAGATAGAGCACCCCGGCTCAAATTAAAGTGGTGTGGTGCACCCTAAAAACCACCCTCTAACATTTGGCACCCCAGATGGGACGTGCATAGACTTTCCAGCCTGCAAGGAGCTGGAACTTTCCCTGTGGCAGCGGCCGGAGATTGCCCCTCGGTGCCTCTTCCTGACTGAACAGCCACAGCACACACGGGTAAGTCAAAGAGCCTTTGTTTTTTTTCTCTTTGCCTTGTCCCAATGTGATGTTTGGCTGTGGTCGGTCTAGCACTCATAGGTGCGATGCGGCCCAAACCACAGTTCCGAGCTAACTAGTGTTTTGCCACGTCAAAACAGCCCCCTTTTAAAGTGACACACGTATGCAGGCACTGAGCTAGGATTTATTGTTAGATTTTCACATAACATTGTGGTTTCTCCGTGCATGGTCTTTTGTATGATATAATTTTTTCATATCGCCTGTCAAACAAGATAGGGATCGCATGTCTCACTGGTCTGTCAGTGGGACATGGCATGCGAGTAGATAGGACAGATATGTGTCAGGTCTCCTCATGCGTCTAGAAGACAAGCCAGTGTATCTTCTTCGATAACTGATGCGCAGCGGTCAAGCGCCTACTCTACTTAGAATAAGATAGGCAAGGGGAGTGGCGCCTTGCGTCTCCCAGCTCCTGCGGGTTCTGCGCAGGTCTGGACTTCTAACAAGTGATCGTCAGTAGTGACTGGCAAGGGAATTTATAGTGCTAAGAAAAGTATTACAAATGTCCAGCTTCTGCAAGTGATCATCAGCAGTGTCTGGCAAGGAAGTTTATTTACTGCTAAAGAGCATTACAAATATCCAGCTTCTGCAGAAAAATAGTTAACGGCTGATGAAGTACAATAAATAAGCTTTGATATATTATCGCTTTAAATAAGAAATTGTTTTTAAAATGCATAGCACGTTAAGGGGAAGTTCTTTTACTTTCAACGGTGCCTTGCTTTGTGGCTTCCTGTTCTTCTTGTGTGAAGCCAACGTCAATGTTCTTACGAATTCGTTCATCCTTTCTATTTTCTGGTAACATTGAAATGCACTGTTTTGTTCTCTATGTAATTCTAAAAGACTGGTCCACTTTCTTACACCATGTTTGCATGATTGCTCACTTGTGGTTTTTCTCTCTTCTCATCTTTCATTGACTCTGTTGCGGTTCGGTCTACAAAATAGGTGCCTGGTGCACCCATTACAATTGCGTTTCATTTGTTCATTTGTTTAGAGAGACAAACAACTAGGTGTACCATTGTATGTGTATATGTTGTGTGCATGTTCATTCTATGTGTGTCCCCTGTTGAACTTCCTGTTACCTTGAGTACACCCTGCCCTCTGCCCATTTCTTGTTAGTACTAACATTCAGAAATGCATTATCACATTTACTTTCTAAATAGCAGCCTTCACTTCACTTAATGAAGGCATATGGCAACAGATTTCCATAAGGCTCCCCTATTTAACATACTGTGCCATTGATGTCCTACAAAGACTTCATTGACACATACGCCTCACACTTCTCCCCTCACGGTTCTTCCGTGCCTGGCCCCATAGTACTAGACTCTGCCCCTAGACTAGTCAGTCAAGCGGCAGACAGCGGGGAAGAGAGATTTAGCAGGCATTTAGTGAACACAGGCACTGCCAATTTTTCACTTCTGTTCACTATTGCAAAAACAGACTCATACACGTTATGAATAATAACGACCAGGAAATAAATGAACTAGTTCTGCGTGCAGCCCAGAATAGACCGGTTGCTGTGTTTAATAGTCACTCAGACACAATAACTCCATTTACTGTACATCAAAGTGACATTCTGTCAACGGCCCTCATACGTTCCACTAGGCAGAGGAAAAATTACAGAAATATGATGCTCAGTAAATAAAATGCATTACAGGGCAAAGACCTAACACCCAATGAAATAGTTACCCGCGGGGAGGGTTCCGACTTCTACGTCAACAGATTCACTGATGATTTGACGAGTTGGACAGAAAGTCTTGCCCCACAAATGATTCAGTGGCCAAGAGATGGATCCTTCGATCCACAAAATATGGCAACAGCAGAAGACTGCATCCTACACGGGGAGGAAGATGAAGACTGGGGCTACGGTTACATAAAGGCAAGTTTAAAAAAAGTGGCAGAAATATGCACATGAATTTGACCTCACACGACCCACAACAACAAATACCACAGTGACTCATCAAATGCCCCTACTGTTCAAAAGCCCAGATGCAGTCCCTCAATGTGTCCCATGGCCCCAAATGGACAAAGGCAATTTGGAAGAACAACTACCACCGCTAACAGAAGGGGCTAGTAAATGGATAGCAGTCTTAGAACAACTTACAGCTGGTATCACATTAGCGGTAGGTGACATTAAAAGTATGCTCACCTCCCTGATTGGAGAGGAACTCCATTAAAAAGATGCACAACAACATATGGATGCATTTACACTGCAAAATACTGTGATATGCATTAGCAGGCAACATGCAAGGTGTTGCACCCCACATGCAGCCGCAGCACCAAGCAATTCAGACCCAAATAATTTACTCCTACCTGCGTCCAATTCAACAGCAGCCCAGGCAGTAAAAAAAAAGTGTCACCTCTCCAGGCACAAGCAGTAGCCCGAATGCAAGCACCGATCCAGGAGATACAGCCACAGAGCACACACAGATAGCTAATACAAACGAGATTTTTGAAATTGTGGCTCATGAACAAGGAAGTTAGTGACACTGGACTAAGAGCAACGTAAATATTGGAGCAGATGGTGATCATTAGACCGAAGAAAGGAATTAGCGAAATAAGACTGTTCTTCTCTCCCGATTTCTTGTGCACAGAACTAGGGAGAGAAGAGGGGAGACAAATTGATGGAATGGAATGCACACTAACTACACCCAATTTTCGTCTGGGATCAAAATATAGGTCCAAATACATTATTCTAGGCCCTTAGGAGCGAAAGAATAGAAAATATGGCGTATTACACAACATGCATGACACATAACGCACCTCAGTTGGGTCTGTGGGGGCCTGTGTTTGACTTCATGGTCACAGGTTCAAATGCTACCAGGTCTACTCAGCCTTTCATCATTCTGAGGTGGATAGATGCGGGGTCTGTTCAGCCCTTCATCATTCTGAGGTGGATAAAATGAGTACCATTGAGTTGGGGAACAATAAAGATCTGCTATGTAGCGCCAAAATGCCCTTCTGAGTGAACGTGCGCTTTACAAAAAACACATGTTATGTTAAAATAGGCTCTATTCTCCGGTTATACTATCAACTGGGATAAGTCCTTGATTTATGTATTGAGTGGTGATCCCCCGCTGCTCCCCACTGGCTGTGAAGCCAAGATAGATAGTTATAGATGGCTTCCAGTATTTAGGTATATATATCACACCCGATCCCTCCATTTTTGTATGACCCGAACCTTTTGCCTCCCCTAAGCAGACTTCAGGCGGATGTGCAACATTGGAAAACATTACCTCTTACACTACTAGGTAAAGCTGCTCTTTATAAAATGATGGCCCTTCCACGCCTTCTAGATGTACTGCAAAACACCCCACACTTGGTTCCGCCTCGTTATTTCCAATCTATTGACGCCGAGGTCCGCGCCCTGCTTTGGAACTGCGGTGTTACCCGCATCGCACTAACTAAGCTTACAAAAAGCTGGTACGATGGCGGCATAGCCCTGCCAGCCACTGAATCCTACTATTGGGCCTCCCAACTTGTGGTGCTGAATCACTGGACGCATCGACCTATTGCAGACCCCGCCTACAGAATGGATAGGTGTAATATGCTTCCAGGCACCTATCTTAGGGCACTTTACGGTGGTGCGAAACACGCGCCCGGATTCACCCCAACCTCTACCGCGATTACTCTGTGGAATAAGGCAACAGCTGCTCTTGGTTGGAAGGATAAGATCACGCAGGTTACTTCGCTTCTTGACTCTTCCCGACTGGGAATGCTGTATGAGCAACCCGGATTCGATAAGTGGGACTTAATAGGCCTCTCTAAGGTCGGAGATATGTGGAGGGCGGGTGAGGTGGCTACATTCACTGACTTGCAAACAGAGTATCAGCTGCAGGAAGGGGAGACTTTTCGATATCTTCAAGCCCGCAATGCTCTTCGCAGAGTGATTCCCAAAGGAACTGACTTACTGGTTTCCGCACCCCTCGAGGATAGACTCTTGGACGACTATCTCCAGGAGAAGGCTATCTCATTAACCTACCGTAAAATCCTGAATAATACACCAGACACCCAGGAGAAACTTCGTTCAAAATGGGCGATGGACATAGGAGATATAGACGACGATGATTGGCGGGAGGCTCTTGCCTCTCCACGCGAGGTGGCAATTCGCTCCCGCTTTAAACTTATCCAACTCAAACTACTCCATTGTGTATACTATACTAGTTCGACGCTGGTTAAGATGGGAATACTGAACTCCCCGGCTTGCCCTCGGGGATGCGGCCAGGTTGGTACCTATATACATCAGTGGTGGGAGTGTCCGGTCCTATGGGATTTTGGGAGAAGGTTGTATCAGGCATGTCCAGGATAAGCGGGGTAGCTATCGACCTCTCCCCTCGGCTTTGTCTTTTAAACATCTGGGAGGCCACTGACTTATCCCGAGCTGGGAGGTTGTGGGTTGCTTTGGGCTGTATGGTTGCGAAACGAAACATAGCGCAAACTTGGAAGGGGGGAGTTCCACTACGACACACAGTATGGGAGTCTGATATGGACTGGTGTATGCAGGCAGAGAGAGGGATTTACGAAAGTAGGGGTTGCCCGCATAAATCGACAAGAATATGGGGCCAATGGAATGAAAGTAGGAGCTTGCTATGTACCCCCTTCCCCGTCTACCCCTCAGCGATTATTAACAGCATAGATATTTGACGTGTGGATACTGAGGAAACTACCAAATGTGTAAATGTAATTGTATCTGCGATCCAATGATACTCTATTCCTTAAATGTACTGCTTCATCATGACCACCTGGAAAGGTTGATTATTGCATTGTACTGCACCTGTTTTGACTGTGTGTTGTTTGTTTTATTAATAAAAAAAAAAGATTTAAAAAAATAGGCTTTATTTAGCATAACGTACACTGGAACACAACACGTGTTTTTTTTTAGATTACGAGGTGTTGAAGGGTTAAAAGATTTTTTTTCTTGGGCTGCCGTTATATTAACGCTCCTGGCTGGCCCCAGATTCTGGGCATTGAGCCCAGGCAAGAAAGACATAATGCAATAGATTTCCTATGGTTACAAACGGAACAGGAAACTTAAAAATAAATATATATATATATCTATATATGTATACAGTTAGCAGAAAATGAAGAGCTGTGTAAGTGCATAAATGAATTAACAGGATTGAAAAATATAGTTTTAGTGTATAAGTTTCCTGTCCCGTACAACAGATTATGTCAAGTGCGTTGAGAAATATTATTGTTGTTTCAGGGAATAGTTTTAAAGAATGAATTCGGAGAGACTGATTCTCTTCCCCACCGTGGCAGACATGCCACGGTGAACAAGACAAATAAGATGTCTAGGATCACACAATTTGGTAAAGGGGGGAAGCCGAGATTAAATACAGGGTTTCAGGTTTCACGTTATGCAGTTTAGTGACTGGATATGGATATAGATATATATATATATATCGCTCCCCTATGACCACTGTACTAAAGACACACTACTGACCAACAACATATATATATATATATATATATATATATATATATATATTTCGCTCCCCTATGACCACTGTACTAAAGACACACTACTGACCAACAACATCTTTGCCTGGCATCAATTAAATGAATTGTGCTGGGTTAAAGTGGTAGTGAAGAAAATTGTTGGATTTTGGCGGCAGCAGGAAAGTCACATAATTTTTTATCACTACGTACATCACCACTGCTTGAAATAAAGTCACCTAAGTGAACATGGATATATAAATATACGCAGGTCCTTCAATGACACATTTTGCAGACTATGACCGCGAAAGGTGGCAAAATACGGCAGGTCAGGAACTTGTCTAATGAAAGCGATGGGGACATCTCTTAATTAATTCACTGTTGTTCTAAATTGTGACACATTAGAGGCCATCCTAACACAGGGGCACTATGAGTGTAGCTGTGTGGCAGGAGGGAAGGAATAAGTTGTGGTATATGTGCAGCTCTGTGCAGCATATAAAATATGAGACAACGACCAGAGATCCGTAGGAATAGATTACCACAGATAGCCACCACACAGACTTCCTCCACACACGCCCCAGTGCTAGGAAATACAAAGAATAAATAATATGTGCTGATATAAAGTATATTTCAATGTTAAAGGACAGTATGCATTAAGTAGCAATGCTCAGTATTGCAATATATTCAGAATAAAATGTGTGTAGATTTAAAAATGCCGTTTAAACTGCAGTTGCAGACTTTAGAGGTGGTTGCATATATTTTGCATTTCGACCACTATGAGTTTTTATTTCCCAATTATGTTACTGGGATGGAGATTATTAAGATGTTCCTATCTTTTGGGAACAATTATTTATAGTACAATGTTTTGGTTCTTCTTTCGCTTTCGGAGTTAATTGATGTTTCGAGGTTTTGCTATTTATCAAAAGAGGGGGACTCTAGGAGCTATTCTAAAAGGTCCGGTGACCCGTGCTCCCGAAATTAAACTTATACCAAAGGGAGTCACCGTTCCTGAGTGGAGATGGAGAGGAGGGAAGTAGGGGGTACTCTTGTCGTGTGCTACTCTGCTTGTTGGAGGCAGGGTGTCCTCATCTTGATGCCCTCACACACCCCGAAGGATGTCATGCTTCATCATTGGGCTTTTGCTCCTCGTCGGGGCAGCGCTGCAATGCCCTACGGGTCCCCCGAAGGGTCTCTTTTTCGGAGATCTTTTGATGAAGCCGTACGGGTGCGTGGGTGTAAGTGGCAGTGAAGTCCTAGAAAGTGTATTAAAAAATGGCTGGAGGGAGAGTGATTAATTTTTAATAAAGTGATCCCTCTGTCATTATTAAAACAAAGTGTATGGAGCTGCTTTAAGGGGTATTATGTCCCTTGGTAGCTGGGTGATTATATGTCCCTAGTGGGCATATGTTATGGTCAACATGTTTCGCGCTTCAGTGGTCTCAGGGGGAGATCCAGGGCGCTTCGTCAGGACCGAATAAGAAATTTATATCCGGCGGAGACAGCGAGAGGCACATAGGTGACACAGTCCAGATGCACCGAGAGAACCCTCTCAAGTGACCCTCCCTGATCTCATGGGATCTTACCCTACCTACTAGGGGAATCTCTACTCCTTTCATTTATCCGGGGGCACCGAAATTTTCGGGCCACTGTAGATATAAATTTCTTATTCGGTCCTGACGAAGCACCCTGGATCTCCCCCTGAGACCACGGAAGCGCGAAACATGTTGACCATAACATATGCCCACTAGGGACATATAATCACCCAGCTACCAAGGGACATAATACCCCTTAAAGCAGCTCCATACACTTTGTTTTAATAATGACAGAGGGATCACTTTATTAAAAATTAATTACTCTCCCTCCAGCCATTTTTTAATACACTTTCTAGGACTTCACTGCCACTTACACCCACGCACCCATACGGCTTCATCAAAAGATCTCCGAAAAGAGACCCTTCGGGGACCCGTAGGGCATTGCAGCACTGGCCCGACGAGGAGCAAAAGCCCAATGATGAAGCATGACATCCTTCGGGGTGTGTGAGGGCATCAAGATGAGGACACCCTGCCTCCAACAAGCAGAGTAGCACACGACTAGAGTACCCCCCACTTCCCTCCTCTCCATCTCCACTCAGGAACGGTGACTCCCTTTCGTATAAGTTTCGAGGTTTTGAACACTGCAGACATTATTATTTTTGGGTTCTTCCCTTCGTCCCTAAGCAGTGTACTAGGTTTCCTGTTTTCGGGATGTTTGCATACATATGCTCAATGTTCATGTTTCCACCTCCTCATGTCTGGTTAGGAGCTCCACCAGTGCAGTTGTATTTTTTTTTCTGAATATTGTGCCTGCACAATTGCACAACTACTATTTCACACCTAGCCACGGGTCATAGACAGAGAATGTTTGGTGAGGAGTAGACAACACATGTGGTGCGACGGGTGGGAACATATAAAAAAAAAAATAATAATAATAAGAGGGGAGTACAACTAGATCCCCTAGATTTTTTCTATAGGAAGGCTGTAACAGGAAAACATGTCATACCACAGGCCCTACTACAAGTTTCCCACACATTTGGATCAAAGCTGGACCATGTGTCCACTGTGATATTAAAGCAGCAACAAATTTCAGCAATGCCTGAACGGACTGCTTAAAAATAAAATAAGCAAGATAAGTGCCACAATTGAGGGAAAGAAAGAAAAAATAAATAAATAAATAATTAAGAAAAAACAAAAATAGTTTATTGTCTATGGATCACCCTGTTTTCACTCAGAAATATTCCAAGTTCTGATCACCACTTAACACCCCATCAGCTTGTCACTGGCCGATCAATAAATATGTCAGTTCCATCCACCAGACCAAAAACTGATACTAAAAGTTCTTCTGAAATTGTGAAAACCGAAATGTACGAGTATCTGTGTGCATTAACAAGCGCTGCGAAGTTCCTTTCTACCTAGATATCCAAGTGGAAGGAGAAGGGCCTCATCGAACATGAGCTCCCACATTTCCATCCTGGAACACAGATTTTTGTCCAGAAAAATGTCAGACGGTGATCCAAAATTTGAAGGACATTTTAAAGTCATAGACTCTTCACCAACAACTGTCCGCGTTGCCAAGAGGAAAGGATTAACGGAACAGACTTCAGGGTCGACCCTGCACCCCCGCAACACTGAACGACGAACTAGAGGAGGGTAACTTGTTCCCATTGACTGTCCCAGAAGAAGAAGACAGTTATCGTTTGGTGATCTATGGACTCAGCCACTGCCACACAGAAGCGTCCTATGCGAAGTTATGAATTTGTATTGTAATATTTTACATTATTGTCAGAGTGGCACTAGGAATATTTAATTAGTTTGCTGTTATTTCTCATTGTATTAATAGAAAGGCTTGTATTCCTCAAAATGTTGAAGTTGCCAACACCACTGTGCACCTCATGTTACCTTCCCATCTACCTGCTAGCACATGTACTGGAAATGGTACCCGTAGTAATGCAAAAGGTTCAACATCCTCTGCCAGTACCGTCAGCACCCCAAATACTTATGCGCACCCTGTGTCCTCATCCCCTTCACATGTTGGAAGTAATAATGCAATAATGTAAATACTGCCCTAGCAGTTAGACAGCATGCTGCTCATGAATCCCTTCACGACAACATGTGGTACAGTGAGATGGCCACAATAGGGAGACAGAAAAATAATGAAGTCTGTTATGTGGCTCATACATTCCCCATGCAGTAGGTGCAGATAGACTGATTTTCCTAAGGGAAATACCACCACACACTGTAGAATATCTCCTACACCTGTTCCTCTACAGAATACAGGGGCAAGTTCAGATTATTGAGGCCAACATCTCTAAAAAGTGTTTGTAAATGCAACAGTATGGGACAACACCCCAATAATGGACGAGGTTATCACTGACAATTCCGGAATAGAGGGGAAGGTAACAAAGATGTTTATGATAGGAATTCCTGATGTTGACCTTAGTGAAGCTTTTGGTAGGAACAATGGGTTTATGATAACAGGATCACTATCAAACTGTAATAGCTCTTTGCCCCACACCCTACATTGCCAATGCCAAAATAGAACTGCTTTATGCTTATTTGCACAAATTTACGTCCTGGCTTCGTGGTGTGCAGAGCAGCATCCTTAGGGCCCCCTTGGATAGACTAAGATTATGAAGATGGGATAGACTGGAAGTCTACTTGGGGTGGGGAGAAAATGTCCAAAATTATAAAAGATTACAAATTAAAGTCACCTCTTCTCTGTTTTCTAGGAAATGGCACGGTACCTGTTGGGCGCAACTCTGGATGCAACAGCACCATCTATATTTTGGACATGCAATATGGCACCTCCAGCCTAATGGATTTCTACTGGGCCTGCGGAGGGTGTCTCTATCTCCAACAGCCTCCTCGATGGAGCAGCCTGTGCTCCCTAGAACAATGCACAAAGTCTCCCTGATCGTTCCAGCAGCAAGTATCTCCCACATCCATGCCCATCTCTGGTCTCTTACCTTGCTCCACAGACATTGGCGGTATGCTGAGTACTATGGGTGGACAGCATTCAAAGACATACCGCAGGAGTTCCGCCTATTGAACAGGGTCCAGCTATCTTCAAAAGACCAAGAGGAGGGTATGCCTTCGGATAGGGAGTCTGTGCTGCACATTGCCAACGATGAAGAAAATGGCTCCATCACCAAGGCCATCAAGGACTTGAACAACATAGAAAAAAAAATGATTGCTGGAGGAGGTGCCATTGCAGACCCAGCCACTGATTGGTTGAACTTTGACTGGATACCTTCATGGCGGTCTGCCATTCTAAAAATGTTTTGTTACCGGTTTTCGGTGTGCTGTTGATCCTCTGTTGTACCGTGCAGTTGTTCTGTCATTTTGCTAAAAAATACTGATAGTAAATTAGTAGGTATGATTTATATAGGAAGAAGGATAGAACAGGGAATGGGGATAACATAGCATTTATAGAAGTAGTAGAAGTCACAACAATAGAACTACACCAAATGCAGCCTGCTACCATTACCCAGTGCCAGGTCAATAGCCCCCAACTCACCACTAGTAGATACCAACTGAGATAGGATTTAAATATAGATCAACCATCACCTACACCGACACCATATACATCCCTCATTGACATACGTGAAGGACAGTATAAAGAGTTAAGGAAGAGGCAGGAGAGCCAATGTTCAAAATTTGCCAATGTTCCTAAGTGAGAGACACCCCTGGGATACACCAACTAGAAGGAGGGATTGCAAGGTATGCTATAAGACTTTTGTTCAAAGAATGAACAAGAGGAGGGAATGAAGCAGGGTCTAGTTTTACCATATAAATACCCTAGGCCATTCCTGCCCCACACCTGAAGCATGAGACCCTCATATGGCCCCACCAGCCAGCATATAGAAATTTGTTAAATTGACCATGCTGTCTTAAACATTTGCTGAACACGGTAGGCCCTATGTCTCCCTGATAAACTCACAAAGACATCTCCCTGCGAAGGACACGAGCACCAGCTCACTGTCTTTTTGGTAAACAAGTCACTGAGCCCCCACTGCCACGTTGTCCTCGATGTGTAATTCTCTTCTCGCAATAACTGAGATATAGCAATACCAAAGAACAGGGAACATCTCTCATTAAGAGGAACACGATGGGGTAAGATTCGGGTGGGGGCCAGTTGCAATAGTTCAATTTCTTTATATTATTGCTTTTCTGCTAGCTTCAAATAACCAAGACAAGCAACATGGCGTGAGAAAATGACCCCTAACCCTTTGTAATCTTCCGCTTTTTTATAAAAGTTTCCAAGAAGTGACGCACATCATTGTCGATAAATGTTCAATTTTGTTATGATTGACGGTCAAACATGTGTCATGATCAAGCCTTGTGGTTAGCAGTTCCTCATTAAAATAGTATAAAAGAGCTGCCCACATTTCATTCGATGGACCACCTTGCACTGTGAAACTCTTGGGTCACGACGTGCTTGTGTGCTCCCCGGTTAACCGTTGTTTAATTTAGCATTCTTGATTAAGGTTGCAAATGCTTTGTTATATTTTGAAATTGTCTCTTTCTCTCTCCTCTGCATTGCCGTGATTTTAAGCTTTATTAGATTGCATATTTTTGCTCTGCATCTCAAAATGTGTCTCTAACATTTGGTCTTTGTTAAGACTGCGTAGCTTTATTATTAAATAATGATGTGTATCATGAAATGTATTATTTGAAATTGTTCTTCAAATAAATTGTGCCACTCCGGATTCAATTCCTGCTTCTCACACGTGTATTTCATTATTTTAGATAGAGCACCCCGGCTCAAATTAAGGTGGTGTAGTGCACCCTAAAAACCACCCTCTAACATACTACGAGAAATGACAGTCTTAATGTTGCTCAGTGTATTGATCCCTCGTTTTGGGATCCTAGTTTCTCTTGAATCAGATCATGGCAATGACTTCAAGAATGAGGTGATGAAACTTGTGTGCAGCTTTGCAGGTGGAAATCCTTATTTTCAGTTGCCTTCAAACTGGGTAGGAAGTTGTTACAAAGAGTTAGTTTTTCCAAAGGTATATCATGTAGAGAAATTAGAAGGAAAGAGCAGAGTTGCACAAGGGAGATCTGTTCATAGTGCATCACAAATTGTATATAATATTTTCAGTACTAGGATTCCTTCTGTAGGTGTCGTTTTGAATGATGTGAAAATTAGAAAATTGTTCACTTTAGTTGACAGGCTGGCGGCTGATACTGCAATAGTGTTAGATGCCATAAATTCAGAATTAGTAGCAATGACATCCATGGTTCTTCATAACCGGCTTCCTTTAGACATTTTGCCCACAAAAGAAGGAGGAGTTTGCAAAGTTTTGCACGTCCATCAATGTTGAATTTCTGTGCCAAATAGAAGCAAGGAGATCAACAAGCATGTGAAGAGTATCACAGATCTGTCGAAAGATTTGAAGGTATTGGAAAAGACTGGTGCTTAGGAAACATTTTGGGGAGTCTTTTCTGCTATGGGTCACTGGCTTATGGAGCTTGGTAGTTGGCTTTTAGGAGTTGTATTAAGGCTTATTTTGATTATTGGTGTTTGTGTGATTTGTTTGCTTTTGATGATGGAAGTGGAGAGGTGTGGTGCAGCGGCCAGGGCAGCTGACTTCGGAGCACAGGGTTCACGGTTCGATCCCCGGCTCCGGCGGCAGCTCAGCTCAGCACCATGTGACTCTGGGCAATAGCTCATTTAATTTCCACTACGGCCCCCAGCGCCTTGAGACCCGTAAGGGTGAGTAGCTGCGCTATATAAAAACGGACTTACTTACTATACAGGGATTTAGGTTGGTGAGGAAGGTTCAGACAAGAATGGTGGAAAAGAAATCAGCTGCTGGCACGGGAGTGAAATAAAGAGGGAAGAAAAGGAGATGGAGGACATAAGGGGCCTGATTCACAAAGGTAAGTTTACATTTTTGTGTAAGTGTACGATTGTTTGCTATTTACAAAGGGATTTGCGAGTAGTATCTTCACGAGGGCGGAGTCAACGTATATAAAAATGTGTGGAAACTCCGCCCTCGTAAAGATACTACTCATAAATCCCTTTGTGAGTAGCAAACAATCATAAACTTACAGAAAAGTGCAAATTTACCTTTGTGAATCAGGCCCTTAATGTTATGTCTATTATGGGTTGGAGGGATCTAGAAGTAAGCAGCAGGCGCCGGCGAATGGTTTCTGAAAGTGTCATGAAGAAAAATAGTGGATGCTCTGGAGCCATCACAGGGGGAAATTGATTACACAGTGTCACCGTCATTTATTTGTGTTTAATGAAATGTTAATCTGTGACCCGCATAACCATAGCTTCCATCATTTGTACATGATTTCACACATTATTTTAAATGTTGCTTTATAGCTAGGTTTGATAAATTCCATGAATCACATTTTTTATTAACATTTTTTAAAACATTTTTATTGGTTTCACTATTGCACAACAATAAGCCAGCAATCAAAGTCAACAATATCACAGTATTCACTTACATCGTAGTCCATCTTCCGTCGTCATAGCTGAGCCCTGCCACCCACCAATGCTAGATCATATACATAAGCAATCCTTTCTCTCCATCTGTGGAATTACTAGAGAACTCCTCAACTACCTCGCTATTGCCACATCTCTCCTAGCCTCTCAACTACCTTTCAATTGCAGCAGGTTCTATTATATCCATTTTGTCATCCCATGTTGCCATGTCTGTGGGTTATGTACTAGTGTCTGCGTTCTGGGTCTGTCCCCCTGGGCGCGGACTGCCCTCTTCTACTTCCTGAAATGCATCCAGTATCGCTGCTAAGTCTTCCATCAATTTGTCATCCTTTTTAGTCTGTCTGATATATGTCTCCTCTGCTAATGCCTACTCAAATGTGTCTCTACTCCACAATTTTATTGAGGGGACTCTTTTTTCCACCCACCCCATGGCCACACGCCTCTTAGCAATTACCAACGCAAGTAGGAAATTCCAGTGCATTTTCCCAATCTGGGATTTCTTAATTATGCCCATAAAGCAGTATCTTGGGGCATCCTCCGGCTCAATTCCAGTCGCTATCCCCAGTCTTGTCGCCACCGTTGCTCAAAAAGCACGCACTGTTGGGCACAGCCAGGCCATGTGCATCTTGGGCAGGTCACTGCCCTTCCCACATACATTATACTTAGCATCAGATAGGTTCGGTAGACATAATTAAAGTGTATCGATTTGAACCTGGCATTTCATGACATTTTTTTTCATCAGCTCACACGTTGCGTTCCATTCTTTATCTGTCAGCGGATCAACTACGTCGTCTATCCATGCCTGTTTGGCTTTAAGGCTCTCCCTAATCCTTTCCTTTTTAAGTGCTTTATAGAATATGGACTCCAAATGTCGATCAAAACCCGTCAGTATCTTCTGCAGCATATTAAACTGCTGGGAGGTTCCAGGGAACCCTGTCCAGATTTCCCATGCTGTACCTGAGAATTTAGCATACTGTAGGAACCAAACAGTACCCACTGAGACCTCCTCACAGGCTTCTTCAAAGGTAATGAATCGTTCTACCGGATACAGCTCTTCCAGACTCCAACATGTGACTGACATATCCTCACGGATAAGTTTAAAGAGTACCAGTGTCCACAAGTTCAACTCTCCTGCAAAAGGGTGTCGTTTCATAACACTGTTAATCACCCTCCCCAGATGTCTGCGGTTTGTCGCACTAGATAGAGGAAGTGCCCTGGCACCCTCGAACCCCTCATATGCAACTCCATCAGGTGAGTGCTCCCGCAAGCGCCCTTCACCAGTCTCTTCTCCCACTTGTCGTCTCCCGTCGTCCCGTAGCCGTGTGTTGCAGCTTAGTTGCATAATAATACAACTCAATGTCAGGTAATCCCATGCCTCCTTCTTCCAGATCCAGTTTGAGGGTGGCAAGAACCACTCTGCTTCTCTTTCCCGCCCACTCTAGGGATATCAGCAGGCTATCTTGTGCCCTAAACGTTTATTGGGAGAGAGTGCATAACGAATTCTGCACCATATAGAGGCATCGGGGGAGAAAAAACATGTTCGCAATAGCAATCTGTCTCCCCACTGAAAGCGGCAACGTGTTCCAGAAAGCGGTGGTCTGTGCTAGACCTTCCAGCATCTTTTCTGTGTTATGGTGGCGTTATCCCTCTGTGGTATGTGCCACCATAATTTCAAAATATATCTACATGCATCTGTTTGCCATTTCAAACCCAGATGAAGCAGGCTAGGCCCAGGAGTGTTGTGGTTCAGCCCATTACTGTATTATAAGACTACGAGCACATGATTGATTCAAGACCTTCGGGGAGCTGACAGATAACACAGGATTGAGAAGGGGCAGCGGATTCCTGACAAGGAGAAGCATGCAGCGCTCCCAACAACAGTATTAGTTTATGTCTATTAATCTTGAGACCAGCAGTGGCCCCAAAGCTTGCTAATTTAGTTAACAGCTGTGGCACAGACTCTTGAGGTCTCCTCAAGTAACCAAGAACATCATCAGCAAATAGCGATATCAGATATGTGTTATCACCAATCTTAATGCCAAATTCTCCGATGTCTCTCCCAGGTTTTGCTGCTAAGGGCTTAATTGTCAGGACGAACAACAGTGAGGAGAGGGACATCTGTGATGAATGCCCTGTTCCACCACACAATCCGCACAGACCATCCTACCGCTACTGACTCTGGCCCAAGGGGCACTGTAAAAGAGCTGCATCCAACCACAAAAGTTTGGTCCAAAACCCATTAGTCTCAGGACCTGTAGCAGATATGTACAACCTAGAGGATCAAATGCTTTTGCTATATCCACAGATACCAGCGGAGGTTCCTCACAGCTATTTTCCACCTAGTGTAGAACATGCACCAATCTATGCAGATTCATAGCTCTATTCAGACCAGTATAAAGCTGCACTGATCCTCGTAGACCAGAGTCTCCACCACTGCATGCAGTCTTTCTGCATATATCAAGCATAACACCTTTGTGTCTGTATTAAGCATGGTCATGGGTCTATAGGAGGAGGGATCTGCTTGCTCTCCTCCCACTTTAAGTACCATACAGACCATTCCATCTCCTTGTCCTTCTCGTAGTGTAGGGGGCAATCCTCCACTATGCTTTGCTTCCCTGTAAACCTCCAACAGTGCTTCCGTTCACTGTGGTGCAAAAATTGATAATACTCCACTGGGAATTTGACCCCGCCTGGCGTTTTTCCTCCAGACATCTTCCCCAGTGCCTCCCTCAGCTCCTCCAGCATGATCTCCACATCCAGCTCCTCTCACAGGGCCAGCGGGACAACAGGGAGGTCTTTTGTGCCAGATAGGTGATAACAAATTCCGTATCAAGCTGATGCTCCCGGCCATACAATCCTGCTAAATAATTTCTGAGCATGCTATTGATCGCCACCTGCTTTGTCTCCAGTGTCCACCTCCCGTTTCAGTATCCAAGCCAGCAATTTGCTGGGTTTGTCACCCTCTCTGAGCAGTCTCTGTCGGTACCCCCATCGAGTAAACTTGTCCAACCTGACACATGTCTAGTGTTCATAAGTCCCGTCCTTGCTACTGGGTTTTCTGTTTCTCGTTTTTGTAATTCCACTAACTTCCCTTCTAAGGCCCCCAATTCCTTGATTAGTCATCTAACACCATAGATCATACTCATACACTCTCCCCTCATCACTGCCTTCAACGCCTCCCAGTCAGTGGCTGTACCAGTGGTCGAACCCCAATTCCCATTTAGGTATTCTTTCAGCGCCTCATCCAAAGTTTCCCCACATGATGGATCAGACAAGGTCTCAGGCAGCAGTCTCCAGAGGGGGCAGGGGGGCGGCACTCAGCGACCTCCTCCTGGTAAGCTCAAGGAAAAGGGGTGAATGATCTTATGGATATCGGCCAAGGTATTTGGCTGATTGTACTACAGAGGGCTTCTCCATCGTCCCCAATGCTCTGTCCAGCCTACTTTAAGTACCATGAGTGAGGGAATGGCATGAGTATTCCTTAACATTCAGGCCCATTTCTCTCCAGATATCCACGTATCCCATATTCTGCATTACTAGGCGTAATATCTCAACCATGCCCGGTTTTGTTAAGTGTTTCGGGGGCAACCAATCTAGGTCTCCATCCAACACACAATGAAAGTCCCTAACTCACAGTATCCTGGTTGCCATACAGCATTTTAAGATAGAAGTCTTTATCATCGCTGTTGGGGGTGTAAACATTTAAAATACATATTTCTGCACTATCTAGTGTTCCCTGCACTAGAACCTGACACTGGGTCCGCCTCAGAGTACCACAACTTGAATGGTATCCCAGGTGCCACCCATATGGAAACGCCGCAAGCATAGGCAGATTATGTAGACGAGAATAACTGACCTCTCCAATCCTTCTTTAGTCTACTATCGTCCACAACAACTAAGTAGACAAGCTATGCTTATCCCCGGTCTGCAAAGATAGGACATCACCCTGTGCCTCTTCACATATCCTCCAAGTTTTCTGATATTCCATGTGACTAACTTATATCCTCGTGCCATGTATTTACGGACATTGTCCCTTGGGGCACTCCCCATGCTCTCCTCCTTGAGCGAGTGTCTCCACCCCTCTCTTGGCGTCTTGCGGCACCCACATCCAGTGCCAGTGAACAATCTGTGATTACCTTTTCATTTTCCATTTCAGTTAACTACAACATAACAAAACTATGCTGGCAAAACTCCACTCCACCCAATCCCCTCTCCGGGTAAATTCTAAGTAACAACAAAACATTGTGCTTACCCATCTTATTAGGTCAGAATACATTTCCAAGCCTATCCCTCCGAATCCCACGGTGCAAAAACAAAAAACTAGAAAAGCTTACAAACGTTTACGCATTAGCTAACTGATGAAATACACAGGAGCAAGGCAATACCCAGCAGGTCTCTGGTCATGAAGGGATGAGACACCACCAGGAGCCCCCCTCCAGCTACAGCTGCCCTATCAATCCCTATCTAGTATACTCGTGTTGCACTGTTGCATATTAGATATGTTCCTGCTGCTAATAGGTTTTGTTGATTCTCATATCTGCCTCCTCTATACCCTTAGCCCCTCTCTCATTGAGCCCAGGTATCAGGCACATTCTGCAGTAGTAATGGCAAAGTACCTCCCCACCAGTTAGTCTTTTTACTGTCTGTCTTCTCCATCCACTCGATGTTCTCCCATGTGCATTCATCATCTGCTCCTTCTCCCTGCTACTTTCCAGCTCTCTCCCTCGCGTGCCATGCTGTTGGACTAGCACGTGTGGTGTAAGCCAGGTGTGCAGTGTCTCCACCCTGCAGGACCTTTCGTTGCCAACGTGTCTAGATCGCATATTTCTGCCACCTCGACCAGCCCTAGGCACCCCGCCCCCTCGTGCCTAGGAACTTGGTCCCACAGTTCCAATCAGGACCACACTTCAGGTTTCTTGAAAAAGTGGGTCTTTGCATTGGTTATCACTCTCAGGCTGACCGGGCACATCAGCATGCATGAAAGATTCATGATGTTGAGTTTCAGTTTAATGTCCATAAATGATTTCCTTTGCAACTGTACCGTGCATGTATAGTCCAGGAAGATAGCAATTTTATGATTTTCATAGTAAACGTCTCGCGCTTCTCGAGCAGCCCTCAAGATGCTGTCATGGTCCCTGTAATTGAAGATTCTGGCTATCACTGCCCTCAGTGGTGCCCCCAGTGGTGGCCTCGTCATTGAGGCCTTTTGGGCTCTCTCAACTGTGAACATGGCCAATAAACCTTTCGGCTTCAATATATTTATTATCCAGTCCTCCAGGAAACATTCAGCAGAGTCACCCTCTGCTCGTTCCAGGAAGCTCAGGAATCATAGGTTGTTCCTATGTGATCGGCCCTCTGCATCTTCTGCTCTGCTTTCCAGTGTTTTAGTTGATGCAGTCAGCCATGTTACCTGTTTTTTGAGTGCCATTAGTTTGGTAAACATATCATTAATTTACTGTCCCGCATTTGTGACCCTGTGGGTCACCTTACGTAGATCTGTGCAGAGCAGGCCCACTTCTATGGAGCTCGCATCTATTTTTCATTCAATGCTAAGCGCGGGGGCTGTATGGCCTCCAGGATTGCCGCGCGAGATGGCTCTTCCTCGTGCTCTGTTGCTTTGGACCCCATTTGTCTAGTAGTCCGTGGGGTGGGACCCTGCGGGGTGGTGTACTGCATGAGGTTATTGCCCTGGAGGTCTTGTCTTTACCCATGCCAGGGGTGGGGTGTAGGAGGAAAGTCACCCCTCCAATGGAGGTCGGTCCGTCTCAGCCCCGGCGCAGTCCCCCTGCTGAGGCGCGGGAGGGTCTTTCAATCTCTATATGCCTGATTTTTCAAGACAGACCCCTGCCACCACCTGCGCAAAGTGGTTCAATCCTTGCAGTTCGCCAGGGAGCGAGGTGGGCCTCGAATCACAGCCCCTACCTCACACTCTCGCGCAGCACAGCCTCCCCAGCAGCAATCATATCCCACCAACTGTGTTGGCCTTGCAGCTCCAAGGGGGGTTTGTGTGCTCAGTCCAGCATATCCAAGTTGCCAGACAATCGTACCCTGCATGACGCCACATGTAGGTAGCCCATTCAACCACCCTAATCATGGGTGCTTGGAGTCAGTTCAAGTGCCTTGCTGTTCTCCACCTGGCACCACTCAAGTTGGTGCAGGGGTCCGCCGGTGAGAATTCGGAGCTCCACAATGTCACAGGCCACAGCAGGGACCTCCCACTCCACGGCCGCCGCACTGCCTCAGCCCAATCACTTGAACTCCCAGGGCAGGCCCAGGCGTGCAATGGGCTCAGCGGCTTCTGTTCATAGGCCAAAACAGCGTCCCTCTGCTTATGGTCTCACCATTCATCTCAGGACAATTCACAAGTGGGTAGGCCCTGGCCAACAGCCCAAGGCAGCCGCTAGCCAGACCGCTGCCCCCCACTGGTGTACCTCCATCACAGGGCAGGACACTTGGAGACTGGCCCCGCACAGCCTCCAACACCACCTGCAGTGGCGAGGCAGGCAGCAGTGCAAACCCCTGGAACTGCAAGGTGAAACCAAGCTCCCCTGCTCTTCACTGTGGCCCCAGTCGTGCATCCCAGCATCTCCCTCTGGTCCCTGGCTGCCGCTTCTCACCCCTGGGCCCACCACAGAGCAAATCCCAGCACCACTCCAATCGCTGTCGCTACTCGTAGCAGCTCCCCCTCCATTCACCACCGGCGCACCTCCACTGCCGGGCATGTTTTGAAGGGGCAAGGCCTGGCAGGGTCTCCACACCCAGCAACAGCGGCAGCTGCAAGGTAGGCCACGATGCGAGTCCACAACCCCAGCGCCCCGCAAGGGTTCAGTAATATCCCACAGGGAAGGCTCCTAGTGCAGCAGGTCTGTCAGTGTCCTATTTCAAGATGTATGGGTCTCTGTCTAACACGATTATGCAGCATTACTTTTTGGGGCATCGGAGCTCATTAACCGCGTGTCCGATCGACCATCCTGCCTAGCCATGCCCCCCATATTTGATTAACTTTAGTTAGCATACGTGCATCTTAACATTGATGTGATTAGCCTAGGCGCTGAACTCCATGTTGAAAATGAACATTGTATTTCTGCTTGTTGTGCATAAAACCTTTCTGTTTCAGGTTCCAGAGTCACCATGAGCTCATTTAGAAATGTTATTCTTCGTTAGCTTACATTTTGAAGGTCGCAGACTGGCAATAAGTTAGTTTATACAGTGATTTCAGCACCTGCAAGGGATGAGAAACTGAGGAGGTGAATACTCCTTTGTGAGATATTGTGAAGGTTGCAATGAGAGAAGAAACTGGCATTGTGTTATCCATGAGAATGAGGCCGACACCAAGTTTGGAGAGAACATTGGGTTTTGATCTGTTCCTGCCCAGTGGGAATCTGAGGAATGTATCACTTGGATGGAACTTATGCTTTACCTGTGTTAAGCTTGTTAGTTGAACAAAATCATTATCAGCCACAGCCCCCTTTTTTAGGGAGAGGCTACAACAGAGGCAGGACCAGGTATCAGAGACCAGACAGGGGGAATTATCATCAAACAGACCCTCCACCTCCACAACCATATATGAGAACCAGAAATCAGCAATACTGGAGGTGATGAGTGGCAGGTTAGGCCCCTCTCAAGACACTATTCCTATTTTCAATCTATCGAAACATCAACTTAGCAAAGAAGAATTATGAATATTAAGCAAGGGCCTTTCATTTGTCCCTAGTACCTCATGTAACAAGTTCCAACTGAATCAAGATATCTTTTCCTTTTTTAGAAAAATCCGGCTGAAAAAATTCTTTTGCTTAAACAATGGAGAAGATATTGAAATGAATCGGTCAGGCTGCAAACCCAAGTCTACCTAAACTCCCACCCTAGACATGGTAGGCCCAGAAGTAGCCAGCTTCGAAAAAACAGTACTGAAAGACTTGCAAAGAGTCACCAAGTATAATCGCAATGGCAATTCTAATCTAACAAAACAAGAGAGTGTGGCACTCAAAAATCTACAAGACAGCAGAGACATTACTGTCAAGCCCTGTGACAAAGGGGGAGGGATAGTGGCTATGGACACACAAGAGTATACCACCAAGATCCAAACCATGCTAGCAGTCCCCGAGCACTATAGACCAGCTAACCGATCAAGGCTAACCACACTAAATACACAGATTGGTACCATTACGAAAAAGGCCCTCGAAGATGGCGACATCTGTCGCAAAGAGTATGAATTTTTGAATAAAGCAAACCCAGTGACTCCAGCTTTATATAGAGTACCCAAGACACATAAAAACATCAACAATCCGCCTTTGCGCCCCATTATTTCCTCCATAAACTCGAGCACAGAACCCATCTCAAAATATGTTGATGCTTTCCTATGCCCCCTCACTTTTAACTATCAATCGTACATTAAGGACACGGGGGACATCATAAACAAAATAGAAAATATGCCTTTCAAACCAGAAAAAGAATTCTTAGTAACATTAAACATCGAGGCACTCTACACAAACATACCTCAACAAAAAGCCGTAGAATCAGTGGCAGCATTACTCATCAGAACTGCAGGAGAAAGACCGGATAGGTTCATTTTAGAGTGCCTTGAACTGGTGCTATGCAACAATTATTTTGAGTTAAAAGACAATCTGCATCAGTAAATAAAAGGGACCAGCATGGGAGTTTCTTGTGCTCCCAGCATTGCAAATATCTACATGGGCGAGTTTGAGCGCAAACACATTTTCAATGAAGCAGCTCCGTATTTTGAAAATGTGAAAGTATGGCGCAGATTTATAGATGACATCTTTTTTGTCTGGGAGGGGGAAGTACAAACTCTACTTGACTTTATCTCATGGCTGAATTTGAGTGATGTTAACCTCAATTTCACAGCCAATTACAGTAATCATCAAGGAGAATTCTTGGATATAGTCATCTCAGGCCATACTGGGTCACTACAAGTCAGTTTCTATAGAAAGCCCACAGCTAAAAACACAATTCTGAAACACAACAGTTTCCACCCAAACAGCCAGAAGGATTCCATACCGTTTGGAGAGTTTCTAAGAGTCAGGAGAAATTGTTCAAATATCTCAGAATATGACACCTATGGTGGGCAACTAAAACAAAGATTACTAGACAGGGGCTATCCAAAACGTTTGGTGAGGACGGCCTTTAAGAGAGTCAGATACTACAATCGGGAAGCTTTGTTGTCAGGACCACACCGAAAGAAAACAGACAAGTTGGTATGTGTCATTAACCACTCCCCTTTGAACTTTAAAGTTAAAAAAGTATTGGAGAAAAATTGGAATATCCTCAACGCTAATGAGGATTACGACACCTTGGAGAGACCCATACTAGCATATCGCAGCAATGCCAACCTAAAAGACAAACTGGTGCACACCAGGGATCCCCCAAAACAGACTGCCACTGAGAGGTCCATTACGGGTCTGCCCGTAATCAAGGGCAATCATAGATGTGGCACATGTATGGCCTGTGACACAGCGATTGTAACAGAACGATGGGAATACTAAGGCCGTTCTGGAAAGTTACAGGATTTGACAAATTGCAGGAGGCAGAATATAGTTTATCTTATCATGTGACCTTGTAAACATGGCTACGTTGGAGAAACAGGCAGAGAGTTCAGGGTACGCTACTCTGAGCACAAATCTGCAATCAGGACAAAAAAATTCACATCACCTATGGTGCATCCTTGCCATGAGCATGCACATACAGAGAAAGACCTACGCTGGCTGATCCTGGAAAAGGTGAAAACCAAACTAGGCAGTAATGAGACAGAGATGCGCAAACAAAGAGAAACGTATTGGATATTTACCCTTAACACTGTAAAGGAAGGGTTAAATGAGGAAATAGTATGGAAAATCACCTGATCTGAAAATACAGAATG
Organism: Calotriton arnoldi; assembly: GCA_963921515.1. Taxonomy (NCBI): domain Eukaryota; kingdom Metazoa; phylum Chordata; class Amphibia; order Caudata; family Salamandridae; genus Calotriton; species Calotriton arnoldi. The sequence continues at coordinate 458,504 of CAWUFW010009633.1, forward strand.
TAACATCAATATCAATCAGGTTCTAGCATTGCAAGCATATCTTGTCTATGATCTGGACACCATGATCAATAGCTGCCTTTGCATAGGATCGATACTAATAATAGAGTTTTGAAAGAGTGTTGGATATTTCTCTGATATACCTTACAAATATATTCCTGAAACACCCCATAAAGATAACATCTGATCATACCCACAGGCATAACATTGAGAAATCTCAATTAATGGAGTACATGGCCTCATATATACCTTCAGAACCATAAGGAATCAGATAGTAACAACAAAGTGCATTTTCTTTCACCAACTCTGTAAGACACTCTGGGAGGACCCCTATGTATATTCTTTGCATTCATTATACCATTCACGGATGAGGATTGGCAACTAACAAAATCCCCTCCAAGGTGCCTCTGGGGCTGATACTCACATGAGACATAATATTCTTCATATACCATCAATTAATGGTGTCAGAAAAGGTACTGTTAGGATGTCACACCCTCATATTAAATCAATAGGAGAGGAGTCTCCCTCCAACATATTAGAGGTCGAATAGCATTAATATATAATATTAAGGCCGCCGTTGTAAACAACGAGCACAAACATTTTAACGGTTAACAATGACTTATAACATCAATACTGGTGGCATGTATAAATAAAGAGACTGTAAGAGCATACAAAGAACCATTTACATATGGAGCCATGTTACCCGCGTCTCCAACTTATAACATCAAAACCGGTGGCGTGTCTAAATAATGAGTAAAATCAATTTTAATTTTTAGTAAAAATTATGAGGTACTCTTCCAGCGGCTTATTAAAAACAACTAAGCCGTCAACCAAAAATAGGGTATAATAAGAGAAATGTGTCTTTTTACAATTAAACATCATTTAAATAACCAGGAGAACGCTGCAAGTGCATACAAAGAACCACTTAAACATGGCGCCCGTGTCACCAATTAGTAGGTGCATGGGCTTCTTGGACACACCACGTGATCGGCGTACGCTTTGTATTTCAAATAGCCCGGTAGCCCATTTCAGCGATTGCTTGAGTGCGCGACGGTTGCGGATTAGCGACGCGGCATGTAACACACCACTAAGATTGAGGTAAGTAGGTCACTAGTGGTGGTTACTTGGGTACGTAAATCGCAATGAGGTCAACGTTAGGTCATATGCACAGATGCAGCAAATCGGAAACACATGAGGTCTCTCTCCCGCAACGGAGAATAGGGAATGTTTTGTGCGTGTTATTTCCCCGCGAGTAGCCCTGAAATTCGGTAGGGTCGGCATAGCCCGTCAACTTCTCATGAAGCCTTACAGCACCCATGGTCAGTGGGGTTTAAAAATGCAAGATGAGGGAAGGATGATTGCCTACTAAAAAACGATCTGTGAACATGTCCTAGATGAGATTAAAATTTACGCCTAACAAACCTGTGATTAATTGGTGCTACATAGCCAAGAGATAAACATTGTATTGCTACCATGTGGCTTTAACTTCTACTTCATGTTTTTCTCTCTCCGGTATTAGTAGTAGAAAAACTTTTTTCCCACGTAAAGAATTATTCACTAAAGGACTCTGACCTCTAACCAGTAAAAGTCCTATGCAGCACTGGTCCCCCCCAGAACTAATCGGGTCAACTTGAATCACTTGCTGGAATTATCCATCTCCCAGCAATTAAAAGTGTTGGTGGCTGCTTGCACAGCTCCAAGGTAAAAAAATACTATACATTTACCAACTTGCTATATTTCCTTACTGTTCCAAGATAAGAGAAACAGTAGATATTAACATTGTGATTTCTCCACTGTTGTAGCAAAGCAAGTCAAAGAGCGGTTACTTGAACCATATATATCCTTATTATTTGGAAGGCTTTCCAGATCTATGCAACCACTCAGGCACCAGCCATAACCTGTGAGAACGAAGGCATGCTGATCTTTTGGTCAGTTATAGATAAGCGCCATATTGGCATTTATACTCTGCATGAGTGTTCCACAAATGAGACTATCACAAACCTTTAACATTTCCTGAAGAGAATGAGGGCTATAAGGTACAGACAGAGTCACTCTCTAAAAGAAACGCACAGGCATGTTGGATACTTGTTGAGTTTTATGTGAACAGTGTTTTCCATTTTCTTTTCTACTTTTAATCCACTTAGAGGAATGGTGATGGATCTCGATCTACTTTTTTCTCTGTAGTGTAGTAGTAGTTACTATTTGCAATGTAAAAGCAAATCATTTAAAGTTAGGGTGCCACGATTGACATTATACCCTTTGCTTTCAGATTCCCCATTACCCTCCACCATAAAAATATTGAAAAGGAGAGGTCCTGAAGGTGGATTAAAGTAATTGTTGTCCACTGAAACGTACTTCGACCTAATGGATCCCCAGCTGGCAGCATAATCATGGACATTTATGAAGGGCTCTTCCCATGATTTCAGCGTTGCATGCTAATCCAAGCTGGGCATGAGATGTATGTGATGTGTGAATGTGTGAGTTCGGTATGAAAGGCTGTGATGTGATGTGAGGCTGGTCATAGTATGGGGATATGTGTAGTTTTGTCTTTATTTCTGTACAATGAAGGAATTCTAAAATGTTGAATTATACACAAATTGATTTGTATATATGATTACAAAAGAAATGTATTAAAAAAAATATGAAAAATCTTTTTTAACTCTTTTCCAAAAAAAAGACAATAAAAACAAGGATGTAAATACATTTAAAATTGTTGTATCCATTGACCTTTATAGCAAAGGGTAGCCCAGTGAGCTAGCAGTAGCCATTGTTAAATAGATATAGGTCGGGTGGGAGCTCTTCTCAGTTCACAAGCTTGTTAGTTAGATCACTTGCCCCGGTCCACCTTTGCAGGAAGACGCTCTTTCCATTGTCTTGAGACCAATGCTCCTTCTTTTTTTGCTCAAAGTGCTGCTTTCGGGAACAAATACATTCTTTTTCATTCTAATTTGAACCTTTATTTTGTTCTTATTTCGATGTTATATTTCCTGACACCTGCTGCTTCTGAATTTCCCCGACTTGCCCACAACCTTAGCTTAGCATTAGGGAGTTTTATTTATGAATACATCACTTTGCTTTCATTTGCAAATGTCACCTTTAATAACGCAATATTGCCATTACTAATGGAATTACTCCTCTCTGTCATTACTGTGGTGCAAAATTTGCTTTCCCGTCATTGCACTATTAGCAAATTTATGATTTCAGCCTCAGTTCGAGAAAAAAGTCCGGCCATGTGGACATAGCAAAGTCCCGAGTTTATGCCAAGTTTGCGTGGTGCAAATACTATCCTTATCTATTCCGATACCAGTAGGCTCTTGTTGTTTGTCCAGGACATAGAGGATGAGAGGATGTGTATTACCATCCCAAACCTGTTCATATTCTCCTTACTAGTTAATGTGATATATTTTCCTCTTTTGGAATCGTTGGCACCTCTTCCGATGTGGCTGCATGCTAGTGGTTTGTCAGTTTTCATGCATATTTTCTATTTTAATTTCCTCTTTACTTGGAACCTTGCTTACAAGGCACAATTTTGCAAACTTTATTTATTGCCCGGGTTTTACTGACTATACAAAGCGTTTCCAGTCGTCTCGAACTAAACCTAAAATCGCTTCTATACAACGTTCTTTATCTAAATCTACAAGGACACAATGCTGTGTGTTTCATCCCCGAGGGGAAGGCAAGCTTAGTGATTGCTTTTGATTTTCAAACTCACACATATAAAAAAAAAAAGCTCGCCATCTGCTTTTGCGTATGCCCGCTGTTGTACTACTCAGCCTTTTCTGGCATTTCTGCCCCTTTTTCAGGCATGCCTTATTCTTGGGTATGCCATTCTGCTAGCCTATGTTCTGGCAACTGCACTGTTCATTGTGCCTTGCACCTGCTGTAGTTGTGTTGTGCCTGGCTGTTTTCTCTCTGTGAAATAATTGCCAAGGCCTGTTTTTGCCAGTTTCTTCTCTTGTTGCACATGCTCCTGTTCGATTGTGCTCTTCTCCCTGGCAAATCATGTATCCGCCAGTCTCCTGTGCTTGCTCTGAGGCTTCAGTGTATGTTCGATCCTTGCTCTTCGCTCCAAACCTTGCCATAGTGCAATAAGTGATGGCACCTTATGGATCCACCTTCCTGCTTGTGCATACTTTTGTGCAGACTGGCAGACATTTCAGATTATCTCTGCTTTCTCAAGTCCTCTCTAGATTTTCACCTACAATGTGTGTGCAGTTGCACATCTGAGTGTCCTACATGCCTTTGTCACATTTATGGCTCCAACATTTGACAATGAATCTTCACGCCCTCTAGTTTTCACAGTGTTCTCCAGCTGCAGATACCCTTGGCGGCCAGTTAGATTGTTGTGGGCGGGCTCTGTAAACATAATAATTAGCACCGCCATCCAGACGCCTGCTACTGGCCATATTATAAACCACTATGGTACGTTTTATGTGTGCTCCTGGGATTTTTACATCTACCTTCCAGTTGCAAATCTAGAATCTTCACTCCTTCCAGTAACAAATATAGAATCTTCACTCCCCTAAAGTTGGGGAGGGCCAGGGTGACAACCCTTAGCAGGTGAGACTTTACAAATGCTTTACAATGACTGCCTTCACTCTGTGCGCTTCCTGCTTCCTTCTGCTGTGTATGTTCTTTACACCCTGGCGTTCTGCCTCACATATAGTGATAGCAAGGAGTCTGTAGTGCTTTGTATTCATCCCATTCTTCGCCTGCACTTGCACACCTCTTGTGCCCTCCATGATTTGCAAATAAATTGGCAAACATAAAAATAAAGGCGTGGCCCGCAACAGCAGCCTGCCACTTAAGTGCACGTCTTTTAAGGCGTCTGTGCACATGTAATCAGGAAAAAAACATCACTGCCGGGGCAAGGCAGCCAATGGATGAAGTGGGCCGACCCACTGCTCTGCTGTGATGGGCAGAAGCAAAGTGTGAATGACTCTTGAACAAACCAATGCAAGAAGAGGGCTGTATGTGATGGGCTGTCTGTATGCATTTTCATTATGAATTTTGGGGAAAACACGAGGCTGGGGAAACTACCAATGTCTATAGGGGTCGGACCTACCTAGCCACTTCTGTGAGGCACAGCTTGCAGCCCTGCTCTATTCTGCCCTCTTTGCCTCCCCAATGATTGACTAAGGACAGTCTACTTAACTATGGAGTGCCAGTCTCCACTTGTTGGTAGCTTTTGGAAATGTGTTAGACCTGCTTATGTCCTCTTCAAAGCTGTGTTTGGCCCAATGCCTGCCTTTCTTTTTAACTTGTTCGAACTGGCCCTCCTATGGTGAGCTCGGAGTGCTCAGGGATTGGTGGCCGCATCGCTCGACGGTGTGTCACAGCATGTCTCTGAGTTCTGTCACTGGTGCTTTATGTGCACTGCCCTATGAATTATCAAGTCTCGTATGGGGTTTTGAGCCAATAGTAACACCTTTACCGCAATACAGCATACTTTATCGTCAGCCCTCGTAGTGCTTCGTGAGCAGGTTACTGATTATACATCATCAGACCTCACGGCGCTTTGCAGACAGGTTACACCTTCCATCCTAATACCTCGCAGCACTGTGCAGACATCTCACTTGATTCTGCACCTTCTATCAGATTAGCTGACAGTGGTTTATAGACAGATTACCTCGGATGTAGCAAGCCCTAACCTCTGTACAGCACTTCTACCCTTGGACCATGTAGTGATTTATGGGCAGATTAAATATTATAAAGTACCGTCCATCTTGGGCATCGCAGTGCTTTACAGACACACTGTACTTATCTGCACTATGTGTTTTCAGATACCAATCCACTTTACAAACAGTACCATCTATTTCACACCGTACAACGCCAACCCTGGGCCTCACAGCTTAAAAGGAGACACATTGTTTGCCCCTGTGTCTAGTTTAATTAACCTCACATAAATGGGTTGGAAGCAGCTGAGAAACAAGAAGGTTTCACACAAAACTCCCGAAGTATGCCACGCTAAAGAGAGAGACGCCCTTGTAACACCTAGTCTGTGCTTTGGAGAAACCACGATTGGTATAGCTGTAGACGTCAAGAGTTATGAGGACTGCGGCATTCTTGATGTCTGGCGAGTGATCATGAAAGCTGCTCCATTCGGAATTATGCTAACTGATCAAAGAGGCTACAACTATCCTCGAGGCAAGCCTCGTGTTATGTGGACTCCACACACTCAAGAGAAGGACCAAGATGGCTTCCGGTGGTCTGCACGGTCAGGACTCAGGAGTCTGTATATCAAGAGTGTAAAATCTTGACTTCCTGGAAACTGAAGACTAGTGCATTCTTGTCTTCCGGAAACCGATCAAGAGGAACTCTGCATTTTGCCCTGCTTTGGGACTGACGAGATGACAGCTACTTTCCAGCTTATGCTGTTCATCATGGCTGATGCATTCTGCTGTGCCTGGAAACGGTCAAACGTGAGCCCACTCCACTTCTGCAGCAACTCGTCTCCAACTAGACAAACGACTTCCTGTGAGAGTCATAGTGTCCAAGTTTACTTAGGACAAGGGAGACACTTGACGCTGACCCCAAAGACCTCCAATTTACACTACACTAATTCGCTTCGTAGGATCTACAGGGGAAAGTATGGCCGTGAGGCGTCTAATAAAAAAAATGAGGATTTGGTGAAATAAAGGAAAGATTTCTATATTACTTGTCGTTTAGGAATTGGATTTTGTCTCCTTGTTTTATTTTAGAAGAATGCTCCTTTCGTGTGATGTTTTTACTTGGAAGCCACTAGACTGCATCCAAGTACAGGTTCCATTCCAGCAAGCCCCGTTGGCGTGCCTCGTGCATGTCTGCGGCTCAGCACACCGCTGAGCTCCCTCCTCAGACATGCAGCAGCTGCAGCGTGGACTGCCGCAGTGCACATCAGCGCAGGCCTACTGGGAGCTGCAAGGTCCTTGCTCGTCACAGCGGAAGAACTACTCCCACGCCGCGTAGGAGCACGTCACTGCCCACCCCCCTTCCGTGTTTGACTTTTTATGATGTTCTGGTTTCACGCCTGACACCATCCACCTTGCCAACAGGCACATCATCTGCAGCAGGTTGTAAAGGCAACAACAGCTTTCAGGATTCCCAAAGGGTCTTGTTTTTCTTTCTCAATAATAACGACATTTCACTGCCTGATGGATTCCGAGGCCGAGGCATCCAATTTAGTAAAATGCAGTTTGAAATATGGTGATCACATACACCATCAAGCCAGGCATGTTTGATGAGTAAACATTAACATAAAGATATAGCTAGGAGAATGCTGCGACAATGGTGACGTGCCATGGGGCGCCGAGCCTTTCATACGAACAATATGTGGGCATTGGCATTAATAACCTGGAAAAGTGAAAGAGCATCCGATGCCCACACGGGGTTCATGCTACAAAGAGGAGGGCCCTGGTATGGACAAAGAGGCTGCGCAACATTCCAAAAATCACACCGAACAGGAAATCCACAGTACCTTTATTAAGTTTATAAAACAAACATATATACATAACATTCGTACCTTATTTCACAATAAAGCCCTAAAAATTACAATAAAATGACAATCGACCATCAGTTTCATCATCATCACATTTAGAAATTCTAAAATACAATGGGCCTAATTCACTGAGGTAAACATACACTGTTGTGTAAGTTTACGACTGTTTGCTATTCACAAATGTATTTTACGAGCAGTGACTGCGAAGACTCTGCACATAAAAAGGTAGGACTGTGCCATCCTTTTATGTGCGGAGATTGCACAGTCGTAAAGATTCTGCTTGTAAAATATCTTTGTGAATAGCAAACAATTGTAAACTTACACAACAGTGTACATTTACCTTTGTGAATAAGGCCCTATCGTACAAACAAAATAGATTCATATTATCACAATAAATCCGTGGCTATAGCACTAAATCCACAAGCATCAATTTCAACTTTTTTTATAAGCCCCAATTTAATCATCTCTGCTACCGAACAAAGATAAACTTTAGAATATTTATTAAAAGCACTGTTGAGGTCTAGCCCTGATCCACATGACAACAGTAGGAGAAAATGATCCCACTCTCCATAAGGCGACACAATTTAAAAGTATATGCTGCACAGATTCAATCTCTGGCTCGCATAGATGATAGCTCTGTGCTTCAACAGCTAACTTGTCACAGGGACCGTTAACTTCTAAGAAAGGAAACACTCCAAATCTAAACAGCATTCACAAGTAACTTTGGGCCAGATATAAAAACATTAGGAATATCGATTTCCTAATTGCGACTCTCCCCAAATCGCAATTAGGAAATCAGTATTTTTCTATTTCAAATGATTTTATTAGGTATTTTCAATAGGAAAAACACAAAGGAACGGCATACGGTGTACAAAAATATAAAATTGACGCGATACATCAGCTGGAAAGACTTATAACAGCTTCAACAGTATGATGAACAGGAAGTATTTTCACAAGCGATATATTAAGAAGCGTAGAATACAATGTACTAGATGATACAGGATACTGTACACTAATGGATAAACTTCGAATAATCTATGAAATAAAGAGGAGAGAAAAATAAGAGATGAGAGATAAAAAGAAACTAATAAGAGCTAAGTAAAAGAATAGGAAAAGAAGAGATGAAACAGATCAGAGCGAAAAAAAGGCTTACCCATGCTTATGTTGGGTGTTGTGTCAAAGTTCGTGTATTGGAAAGAGAGTCCTATCGAAGTAGAATTTTCAAGGTTCAGCATGTCTGAGAATCCAAAATGTGTTTTACTCATCCTTAAGTATTGTTTATGGCTAGGGGGATATGTGAAAGGGGAGTATCCTATAAATAGTATCTGTAGAATGATCATGGTGGTTTGTGTGTGGTGAAGTATACATCTAGTCTGTCCTACATGTGTCTGGTAGAGGGTTTCCAGGGAGAGTTTTGAAGAGCGATATTGTCTGTGCCCCTGAGGTGTGTAATCCAATTCATCCAGCATTTGAATGATGCCTTGTGCGTGTTCTTCCAATTATTCAGGACAATTTCTATTGCAGATGTGAATAGTAGGTCCAAGAGGGCCTTGTCTGCATTGTTTAGTGTATCAGTATCAAGAAAGCCGGCTGTTAAAGTTGAGAGTTCTCTTTTTAATTTGCAATTGAATAGTTTTGATAGAAAAGCAAATACATTGTCCCAAAATGTTGATACAGCTTTGCAGTGTAATATAAGGTGAGCTAAGTCGCCTGTTTTTCCTTACAGTTCCAGCAAATAGGATCATCGCGGAGGTGTTGTGAGTGTAGACGAGCAGGTGTCCAGAAGGCTTTATGTAGGAGCCATAATTTTGTTTGAGATAAGACCGGAGATATTTTATTACGGGTAGTAGAACTCCATATCTGAGGCCATTTAGTCTCGGGTAGAGGATTAGAGGAATGTAGCTCCCAGAAAGCAATACGTTTTTTATTGAGAGTCGAGTTTTTAGGGCGGAGTAGTTTGTAAATAAGTGATACTTGGTGGCCTAGCTTGTTGATCTTCATTACGAAGTTTGGTAGGGATGGAGGTGAGTTATGTAATTTGTCTTTTGACAGTGCTGCTCTAACCTTTAGAAAGTTGTAAAATTCCATATTGCCTAAATTGTAACTAGATTGGAGTTCCTTAAAGGTAATTGGGTAGGAGGAGCTTTCTAGCTGTTGAGGGAAGAAGATCCCTTCGTTAATCCAAGCATCATAGTGTAAAGTATAAAATGTTACGGTTGACCCATATGGATTCCAACTTGGAGTGCTTTATGCTTGAGTTGAGTTTCTTATCTAATTTTAGCAACGCTGCTTTTGTATTTTTAAAAATAGACTTTGATCTAAGTAGAGTTGTGTGGCTAGAGGTGAGCAGGGCAAGAGGGTTAAGGTTATCAAGGATAGATTTTTCGACTTCTAGCCATACTGGAGTATAATTGATGGGAGGCGAGAGCCAGTAGGAGCCCTATTTTGCCAGGAAGGCTGTTTGGTATGTTTTAAAATCAGCTAGATTAACTCCACCTGGGGATTTGTCCAGCCTTAGTTTTTTGAGTCCTATTCTAGCTTTCTTGCCTTGCCATATAAATTTTGATAAGAGGGCATCAAGTTTATGGTGCAAGTCTTCTGTTGAGATGAGAGGGAGCATGTTGATTAGATAATTAATTAGGGGCGTTATCATCATCTTTATTGTTTCAATTCTTCCCAACCAGGTTATAAATTTTGGGGACCAAGTGTCTAGAAGTTTCTTAATTTTTTCCAGCGTGGTATTTTCATTGTGGTGTAGTGTGTCAATGATATTGCCACCAAATTCTATACCTAAGTATTTTATATATCCCAATTGCCACACAAGACCTGAGTTGCCTAGAATCTCTCTGGTGCAATGAACATTTAAGGGTTTTACCTCAGATTTGTCCCTATTTAGTTTGTACCCCGAGTGTGTAGAGTATTTCCCTATCGTTAGCATCAAAGCGTTAATTGAGGGACCCAGGTCTTCTGTTACTATTAAGATATCGTCCGCATAAGCGGCTAATATAACTTGAGTTTTATTAAAACCTACTCCTTTGATGTCTGTATTCTGTTTGATGTCTTGTATTAAGGGCTCTAGCGCTAATAGGAAAAGGGATGGTGAAAGTTCGATCGGGTCCGTGGAGAAGTGGTGTGAAACCTTAAAATCTGAATCTCTTGTTTTCTAATTCAGCTGTACTTCATCCATGCTCACCTTTGACCTGTTTTCAGCCTGACTCTACCCTTGACACCACACCTGCATAAACATTAGGTCACAAATCTAAAGTTGAGACATTGTAGGCTGCGTAAACATGCAAAGTAAGCACAAAAGAACAGCTGATGTCTGCACTGTGGGTTTCGTGTGTGTTTTAAACAATGGTAAAGCCTTAGATAAAGTTTGTTCAGATAAGCCTATCTTGTTGTGCAGCCTCAAAGACGCGACAGTTACACATGGCACCAAGACTGTCGATTCTTGCCTTGCCTCATTTGTGTGTTCTTTCCAAAGTTCTATTTACCTCTGGGCGTTCCTAGTCTGTGATTTTCCCTATATAAACCCATGTAACCATCGTTCAGTGTGCTTTATCCTTGGGTATCTTGATGGTACTTGTCGGATGGAGACCCATTCATGAATGATTGAATAAACTATCCATGGTTTGACTTCGCTCCAGTGTCGAGTCCTCCTCATTTTGATAAGAACCTGTGGCGAACTGGTGATCCCTGCACCAGCAGGTTATGAATTAATCTGCTCCACAGTGGAGTCTACCGTTCTCTATGATTTTAAATTTAGCAGGACCTACAAATGAGAATTGGGTGTTTTTGTCACGTAACCTGTCTCTTAGTAGCAGGAAGCCTTTTATTGTATCCATGGTAGGCTTTGAGTAATCTTGTGTGAAAGTTATTTTTTTACCATTCCAGGTTATCTGGCGATTTTTACGTGCAAAGCTGAGAATTGCTTCTGTGTGATGGTACCTTAGAGGTTTGCAGATGATTGGTCGGGTTGTTTTCCTCGTTGTTGAGTTGTAGGTCGGAATTCCGTGTGCTCGGTCTAGTTCAAGAGCGTTGTGGAACTTAATGCCCGTAATTTGGGGGATCCAGTTCTCCAAAAAGGCAACAAATGATTCCGTTGTGTCTTCTGTGCCTTCAGGAATGCCAAAAATTCTGATATTGCCCCTCCTATTTCTGTCTTCCAGCTCGGCTGCTTGACGTTTCAAGCCATTGGTGACAGCCAGAAGTGATTTCATTTCTTTGCTGATTTGGGTCGAAGAATCTTCCACATCACTTATTCTTTGCTCCGCAGCGGTAATTTTAGAGTTAATTGTGTTCATGTCAGCACGGATTGCGGTCAGTTCTAATTGCATGGCGTCCGTGTTCTGTTTGGTTGATTTCGCCAAGTCACGGACATCTGTCAGTTTCTTGAGGATCATTTCCATTGTGCTGTTCACATCGGCTTTGGCCTTGATAGGCGAGTCAGATATTGCAGGTTCCCCTTTGGAGCGTTTGTATTGCGCCTTAGGGTCTTTTTCCGCCATGCTGTCTGAGATAACTTAGGATGATAGCTTAAAATGATGGTTGACGGAGGTAGGGTCGGCAGAGTAATAGGTATAACCGGTAATAGGGCACTGGAGGACCTGTCTGGATCCTGCGGGTATTTTGCGGCTGTTTATTGGGGAGCTGCTTATTATGAGCCTTATTGTAGTTTAGGTACCGTTAAGAAGGGTCGAATCGGAGTTAACAACTCAGCTCAGGTACACAAGGAGCAACTTGGAGGCCGGCTTGGAGTTGGATTCTTACAGGAGATAGCGATGGAGATCAGATTGGGTGTAGCATGTATGCAGCGTAGATGTCAACTGGGAACAGAGCAACCTGAAATCTCTTGAAGACCAGACCGGAAGTACAGGCAGGCAGGCAAGTACAGGTAAGTACCGGCAGGTAAGTTCATATATGACTGAGCACTGTAATGGCAGATGTAGTGGCAGATGGACGCTGGTAGTTGGAAGCTGGTAGTTGAGCACTATTTTGATTATTTTAGTGCTAGTTTGGCACTTTTTTTGTATTACTTTAGCCTCATTCCAGAGTTATTTGGCTAAAACAGCTGTATTTAATTGTAGGTTTGAATCAGAGCAGAAGCCCCATTATCGCTGAAGGAGCCGCAGGGGACACAGCAGGGTGAGTATTTGCACCATTTGCGCAATTTGTACAGATGCACAACCGCCAGTGAGGCGCGCAGAACCACAATGGGGTCGAACAGAGGGTCAAACAGAGCCTCTGACTTCTCCGTTATATCCGATAAGTCTGCGCAGCAAATTGGCAGCGGGGAGGGTCGCGGTGGCAACGAGGGTCCCAGATGAAGGTGAGGGGGCTATTAGCACCTTAAATTTACTTCAAAGGCATGCGGGCGGTTATTAGCCCGATTTCATGACCAGTGGTACAGCAAATGAATACAGTAGAAACGTGCTGATTTTTGATGAGGCCGCCATCTTGGGGTCAGGCAGTGCCGTCGGCTGATATTAACGCGACCGTGCTGCATGCGGTAGCAAAGCTGGAAGCAGGAAAGGCGTACCTTGTTGTAATCTACCTTGGGAGCCGCTCAGGTAGGGGTCTCAGCCTAATTGTGGTCCGACGTATCTGCAGAGTGCAACAATGGGCGGTTGGTCGCCATTTTGGGACCATTGTCCGAGTGGCATTGGAAAAAGCATTGGCCCCAGAGGAGAAGTAGTCTGTGTTCTTTTAGGGCAAGCCGGTTATATAGTTAGTTATTACCACATTCCGTGATGGTCCAAGGCCGAGATTCGCTGTGGGTGCGCCGTGATGGAGCTCCGGCGTTGTTGGTTACGGCACTAGGAGGCTGCCATTTTCGACCCGTTAGGTGAGGGCTAGCGGGAAGGCTACCAGCTGCAATTAGTAGGTTTCTAAGGTGAGCCTACGTCCGATGGGCACAATCCATGCCCCGAATCGCGTTGGTCCGAATCCTGGTGCGGACGTGAAGTTTAGGTTCCAGAGCATGTGAAAGGAAGCTTTGGAAGTCTCTGCGTTGTGCAGAGCGACGGGATCAGGCAGCCATTAGCTCTGCCGTCCAAGCCACGCCCCCCCGGAAATCGGTATTTTTAATGTATGAAACTCATTGAGTTTCATTTAGGGATTCTTTGTGGGTCGCAAATCGACCTACCTCATGAAAATTAATGAGGTAGGTTGCAAGTTGCGATCGATTAGGAATCACAGCTATCAAAGGGATGGTGGCCTGCTGAGGTTAGGAGACCACCATGTCTGTGATTGCTTTTTAATAAAGCAATCTCTTTTTTTTTTTTTTAAATGCAATCCGTTTTCTTCAAAGGAAAACGGGATGCGTTTAAAAAGAAAAAAATGGAAACCTTGAAGTGTCATTTTTTAAGAGTAATTAGTGGTCCGTGGGAGCACTGCCTGCTCTTCAAAAATTCTTAATATTTAAATTCTCAAAGGGAAGGGGTCATTTGGGGACCCCTTCCTCTTTGCGAATGGGTTGCGACCAGTTTTAAACGAGTGGTCAAGTATTATTGTTTTGCGAACAAAATTCGGTCGTAAAACATACCGTACCGATTTGATATTTGGAAGGAACACCCATAACACGCCTATTCCGAATACCAACTCGCAAAATACAATTTGGTAAAAAGTTACCGTATCACATTTTGTACATTTTAAAAAGGCATTTTTCTGGTTGCAAACAGCCCGTTTCTGCAAATCAGGTCATACATCTGGCATTTAGGGCCTAATTTATGGTTCGTAAACAGCTATACTCAGTCAGGGCGTAAAACACTCCGTCCGTCGCCATGGCAGAGTACCCGTACTCTGAATTTATAGAAGTCAGCTGGCCCAGCAGACATATCTAGTCCTTGACAGGAACTGCTGCCAAGGCAGTTCCTGTCAATGACTTAAATGTTTGACAGATGGTACAGTTAAAATGATGGTACCATCAAAATGACAAGGCTAACTTGTTTTTGTTTTTTCAAAAACAAAATCCCAAAGAGGGATTTTTTTTTATTGAATAAACAATAACTAATGACTCCTACAGCATGGGAACTGTCTTCTATGGTGTGCAGGTCATTTAAACAGTCACTGGGGCATATTATCAAGGGCTCGATCGCCGCTTTAGCGGGACTTTTTCCCGCTAAAGCGGCGATAATACAGACGCCCTATTAGCAAGCTGTCGCTAACTGCTGTTAGCGACAGCTTTTAAGCGATAGCGACCGGGTTGGGTGCCGCTTTGCATGCCAGCGATATTTATCGCTAATGGCATGCAAAGTAGGCGTTCCCAACCTAAAAGCGACTGGAAACAGTCGCTAAGGTCGCTATCGCCTATTAGCGAGGCAGGGGAGGTGATTAACGAACCAGCGCTAAACACGTTTAGCGCTGGTTTGTTAACGCCTGGTCTCACCCTGACTTAGCCATGTAATCCAATGGGAGGTGGATTACATGGCTAAATCCCCTCGCCCTATCGCCAAGCTAACACTGGTCACAGTGTGAATATCGCTTGTTTTCAAGCGATATTCACACTGTTCTCCAGGGTTTCTATCGCTTTGGAGATAAGCGTTGCTGATAGCACGCTATCTCCGCGATAGAAACCTGCGATAGCCGGCGATAATTATCCTAGCGCTAACTGCGCTTAGCGATAATTATCGCCGGTTATTGCTAATAGGCCCCACTGTTTCTTACCGCCAGGGTTTTTACAGTAGTAAGGGAGAGTAAAAACTGGCCATTCAATCGCCCACTCTAAATCATGCGAGCAGTCAACTGGCCAAACCTCAGACAGCTCTCAAGCAGTCGGGCGTTCGAGCAATATGTCAGCGACGAAGACTGCGTAGTCTCCATCGCTGATATTCTTAAGGTCTTCCTGATTGTAAGACAGATCTTCAGGTTCGCAGAGCGGGTACTCCGTCGCTAATGCAAACATCACCAAGCTCTAAATCAGCTCCTTACTTCTTGAGAAAATTCTCACTCAAATTTGGCTATGGGCTAGTATCTTCAAGTTATTCCAAATAATTTTTACAGATGGTTTAATGTTTAACAGAAACACACTAGTGGCTCCAGATCAGAGGTCCAACACTAATTTCTCTGGGAATTTATATTTCAGATTCAGGCATTCCAAAAGACAAATTTAACCTCCAAATATTTTGCCAGTTTTTGTGCAAGAACATTTTCTGCTATTCTTCTCTTATAAAGTTGAACAATGTTCAAGGATTTGCCCCTGTAACTTCATATTGCCAATTTTGCAACTCTCATTGCCAAGCCCCAAAATTGATTCAAGCGATACTTAAAGACTAACACTTTTGTAAACTGATGTGATAAACCTTAGTAGCTGCTCCCATATGGGTCCCTTCTCCTCTCAAAATCATGATTGCGTTCCATGAACTTGGCGACTGTCCCACATGGCAATACACAGGAGTGGACTAAGCCATATATGCCTTCTTAAAGGTTAAAATGGCAGGCCATCATACATCCTAATAAATCAGGCTAAGCCCCCAACTGCAGTAGTTATGAAACCCTTCTTTTTCAAGTACATGAGTTTACATAAAAATGTATAGTCAATTAGGACACTTAGTAATGTATACTTGGGAGCCAACTATATTTTGTTAGAATGTAAAAGCCAATATCTCTTAGCCATACCCTGCTCAAAACAAATGTTGTTGGTTCTGGCAAAGTTAATTTAAAGTTAACTATGTTTTTGTATAAATAGCAAGTTTTTCAAAGCCTCTCTGTAGCCCCATAGGGGTCACATCTAATAAAAAAACATGCTATCAGCAAAATACAACAAAGGTATATGCTCGTATCCCAACGTAGTTGGAAACCCTCCATGGTCCCCAATGTACCAATAACGCTCAAAGCAAACAGCTGGCTCAAGCAGTGATTTCCTGTTTATGCCAGTAAAATAGTTCAGCAGGTCAAAGAGTCTGATTAAGGGATACATGTGGAACCAGTGGAAACAGGTTTAAATCTCTGCAGGAGTGTTTTGAGGGTCGACCTTTGTTCCTTTTCATGCTCAACAAAAGGGATGTCACAAAGTTAAATAAAAGGAACATCAGTCATCATCATTGGAGGGTTGCAGAGAGTTAACCCAGTATATCAGTGCCAGCTGTTTTTCTCATTATTCGTCCTAGTGCTATTATTATAAATTCACTATTAATTGGGCTTCGATTAACACACTTCCACAAAATGAAATAAAGTAAGCCATTTTAATCTTATACGTTCTTTTTTAAAATATCAAAGTAAAATAATGGTACTGGACAATGACTGATAAATGTGGGATCTCTTTCATTGGACAATGACTGAGATATGGTGTCTCTTATATTGAGTGTAAAAATTCTTCTCATACAAATGAAGGATTAATACTGTGGTCTCAGAAAATTAGTTATATTTCTGTAAGAGTTAGAGAACTTATTTTATCCTCCAGAGGAAAGGGATCATGGGCATCACCCAATCCCATTTCAGCAAGTGATAAAGATTTTCATCCCTTGGTGGCTAAAAAAATAGCCTCAGCTCTGCCCATGGGAAGCCCTATTCATGTTGAACATATTTCAGTCTTTTTAAATACTGACCTTGAGGCACTGATGAACAAGTTACTTACCTTCGGTAACGCATTATCTGCTAGAGACTATCTAGTTGCAGATTCCTTACCGTTGAATTTCCCAGGCGTCAGACTGGATTTGGAAACTTTTGCTGAGCAATACCTCTTGCCTCTTGCGCGTGCCGTCGGGTGGCTCCATTCGGCTCCGTGTGACGTTGTCGGCGTCGTTAGCGTCGGTTATGATGTTGCAGCACCTATATAGGCGCCACCCAGGCTCGCGGACATCAGTACTTTTTGTTTTTTCCATGCCAGAAGTGCAGAGCCATGAAGTAACTGACATAGTCGTGTGCAAAACTAGGGCCCTGAACAGGGGAGTAACCCTGGCTCTACAACATTAGTCCGCACAGCAGGGAGGCATGGGTGGGCTGTAAGTAATCTGCAGCTAGATAGGGTCTCTACCAGATAATGCGTTACCGAAGGTAAGTAACTTGTTCATCTGATAGAGACTTCTAGCTGCAGATTCCCTACCTTTGAATTAGATACCCAAGCCATACCATCCCGACGGTGGGTTGCAGACCAATACCTCAAACTAGAAAGTCCTGCAGGACTGAACGGGCAAAATGCCCATCCCTGCGGACCTGACTGTCCAGGCAGTAATGTTTAGCAAACGTGTGCAAGGATTCCCACGGTGCTTCCTGACAGAAGTCTAGGACTGGGACACCCGAGCCAAGGCCGTAGTCGCAGCCTTTCCCCTGGTGGA
Organism: Calotriton arnoldi; assembly: GCA_963921515.1. NCBI lineage: Eukaryota > Metazoa > Chordata > Amphibia > Caudata > Salamandridae > Calotriton > Calotriton arnoldi. The sequence goes on from CAWUFW010009633.1 coordinate 476,252, forward strand.
ATAGGCCCTTAATCCCTCAAGGGGCTGCTTCTTTGCCAGGGCATAGCAGATCTTAATGCAGAGAACGAACCAGCGAGAGATGGTCCTTTTCTGCACTGCCCTTCCCAGCTCACACGTAGCCCACAGAGTTGGTTGTCCACCCGGAACTCTTTTGTGCGGTCAAGATAGAACGACAATGCTCTTTTTGGGTCCAGTCGGTGGAGACGCTCCTCTTCCTTAGAGGGATGTGGGGGAGCAAAGAAGGTAGGCAATGTGATGGATTGACCCAGATGGAATAGGGTCACAACTTTTGGCAAAAAGAAAGCCTGAGTGCCAAGCACCACTTTTCCTGGAAAAGACATCAGATAGCGAGGCGAACAAGATAACGCCTGCAACTCACTCACTCTCCGGGCAGATGTAATCGCCACTAAGAAGGCTGTTTTGATGGTCAACAGCCGGAGGGGACAAATATGTAAAGGCTCAAAGGGAGCACACATCATGTAGGTGAGGACCAAATTAAGGTCCCACTGTGGCATAACAAAGGGCGTGGGTGGAAACAAGTGAACCAGCCCTTTTAGAAATCTATGTACAATAGGAGACTTAAAGAAAGAGCGCTGGTCTGGCAGCTGCAATAAAGCAGACAGAGCAGAAAGGTAACCCTTGAGAGTTCTCAAAGCAGAGCCCCGCTGGGCAAGGTTCAGAATGAACAAAAGAACAGTAGAAAGAGAAGCAGAAAGAGGGTCAATAGACCTTTCTGTACAGTATAATACAAATTTCTGCCAACGGCAGACATTTACCGTCTTAGTAGAGGGCCTCCTGGCCGCCAAAATAACGTTGCATACTTCGGGAGGAAGGTCAAAAGCCATCAACTGCCGCCGCTCAATCTCCACGCATGGAGGCACAGAGTTGACAGGTTGGGTGGAGGACCCTCCCCTGCTGCTGTGACAGAAGATCCTCCCTGAAAGGGCAGCCTGATCGGAGGATGGATGCTCATTTTCAGAACCTCTGGATACCAGACTCTCCTCGTCTAGTCCGGAGCCACAAGAATGACTTGGGCCCGTTCGCTCCTGATCTTCTTCAGAACCCTAGGCAGGAGTGGTATGGGCGGAAAGGCGTACTGCAGGCCTGATCTCCACTCACGACAAAAAGCGGTGCTGAGCGATAGCCGCCTTGGAAACTACAGCACGCAGTACTGCTGACACTGTGCATTCTCTTCGGAAGCGAACAAATCTAACCAAGGTTCTCCCCACTGCTGAAAGAGACCTTGCGCCACCTCCAACTGGAGACGTCATTCGTGATCCCCTAGGCATCGACGGCTGAGTTTGTCCACCCTGGCGTTTAGAGAACCTGTCAGGTGTTGAACCACCAGGGTTATGCCCTGCTGTTCCAGCCATGTCCAGAGATGCAGAGCCTCTTGACAAAGGGTCCATGACCCCACCCCTCCCTGCTTGTTGCAGTGCCACATGGCAGTGGTGTTGTCCGTGAACACCTGAACTTAACTTCCCCTTGACAGAGGGAAGAAAAGCCTTCAATGCCAACCGAATTGGTCGGAACTCCAACAAATTTATGTGGAGGCCTGACTCCTCCGGAGACTAGTGTCCCCTGATCTCCACCTCTCCCAGATGGCCGCCCCATCACAGAAGTGACGCATCTGTCACTACTGTGAGATCTGGTTGGGGTAGGGAGAGGGTTCTGCAGTTGACCCAATCGCGGTTTGTCAACCACCACTGCAGATCTTTTGCAGTCCCTTCTGAAATCTGAACCACATCGGTGAAATTTCCCTGATGCTGTGCCCACTGGAACTTCAAGTCCCACTGCAGAGCCTGCATACACCACCTGGCATGCTTCACTAACAGGGTGCAGGAGGCCATGAGGCCCAACAGCCTCAGAGTCAGACTCACCGAAACCCAGGATAGAGGCAGAAATATCAGTATCATAGCCTGAATATCCTGGACTCGCTGCTCAGGAGGATAAACCCGAAACTGCACTGTCTCCAGAACAGCTCCGATGAAAGGGAGCGTCTGAGAAGGAATCAGGTGCGACTTCGGTACAATTATAGAGAACCCCAGCAAATGCAGGAGGTTCGCCATAATCTGAAGGTGGGCAACGACTGCCTGGGGCGAGGATGCCTTCAACAGCCAGTCGTCGAGGTAGGGGAAGACTGATTCCCCTAATCTGCGCAGATGAGCTGCAACCACCATCACCTTGGTGAACACCAGAGGGACGCTGGTGAGGCCGAAGGGGAGCACGGTAAACTGAAAGTGCTCGCGGCCTACCTTGAACCGCAGGTAACGCCTGTGGCCCGGCAGAATGGGGATGTGAAAATACGCATCCTGCCGGTCCAATGCTACCATCCAGTTTCCTTGGTCTAGGGTAGACAACACCTGAGCCAGAGTGAGCATCCTGAATTTCTCTTTCTTGAGGAAGAGATTGACGGTCGGAAGATCTAAAATGGGCCGCAGCCTTTTGTTCTTCTTTGCAATCAGAAAGTACCGCGAATAACGGCCACTGCCTACTTCTGAAACAGGGACCCTTTCTATAGCTCCCTTGGCCAAGAGAACTGTAACTTCCTCCTGGAGCAATTTTAAATGATCGTCCATCAGCCGTTCCTGATTTGTCAGAATGAGAGGAAGAAAAGAAAGGAAAGGAAGAGAATAGCCCTCCTGAATGATCTGCAAGACCCACTTGTCCGATGTTATGGACCTCAGGTGGGGGAGATGATGATGGGTTCTCCCGCCAACTGGAGTGGTGTGGTCTTGCAGAGTCAGACTAGGAGTGCTTGGAGGCTGCGGATGCCGAGGGCAGAGTGGCCGATAACTCCTGGCTTCCAATCCCAGGTCAGAATGAACCGCGCCCACTTCCTCGCACAGCTTGGGAAGACTACGCAGGACGGTGGCTAGGATAGGGCTGACGCGGCTGGAAACCCCTTCCGTTGCCACAAAAGGAGCGAAAGGTAGAATGGCCACGAGGAGTAATAGAGAGGCCCAAGGATCTGGCCATAGCTTAAGAGTTCTTGAACCTCACTAGGGCCGAATCTGCCTTTTCCCCAAAAAGGTGGGTCCCATCAAAGGGCAAGTTCATCAGATTTGCCTGGACATCCCCCGAGAAGCCAGTTGTCCTAAGCCAGGTGTGGCGCCTCAAGGCTACTATCGTGGAAATCGATCTGCCCAGCAAATCAGTTGTATCAAGGCCACACATGATGGTGAATTTTGCTGCATCTCTCCCGTCCTTAACAGCTTGAGAGAGCAAAGCCCGGGCCTCCTCCGGGACTTGTGGCAGCACTTGCGCAACTGTCTCCCAAAGGGATTGGGAGAAACGGCCCAATAAGCATGCGGTAATCACCAACCGCAATGCCAGGCTGGAAGAAGAAAACATTTTCTTACCAAATGAATCCAGCCTCTTGGATTCCTTATCCGGAGGGACGGAAGGGAACGCACCCTGGGACGTAGAGGCCTGCAACATCAAACTTTCTGGGGTGGGGTGTTGGCTGTGGAACTTTGGGTCGCCCGGAGCTGGGCTATGGCGGCAGGCGACTGTCCTATTCACAGGAGCATCTGTGCTATGCTTGGACCACGTGCCTAGAAGGACATCAATAAGTGCTTCATTAAAGGGCAAAAGCGGTTCCAAGGTGGAAGCCCCAGGCTGAAGCACTGCAGTCAGGAGATTAGTCCTGACCTCCACTGAGGGCAGCTCCAGTCCAAGGACCTCAGCTGCCGTCTTAACCACCATGGCATAAGACGCCCCCTCCTCCATAGCCAAAGTTGGCGAAGAGAGCATGCCAGTATCTGGAGAAGTGTCCAGTTCACTGGCCTCCCCAAGTTCCCCATACCAGTCCAACTGCTCTGCAGAGTCATACTGGTGATCTAGAGGGTCCATAGACCTCTCCGATTCCTCTCCCGAGCCTAACACATCCACAAAGTGCTCAGGCGAGAACATAGAACCTCTGCGTTCAATCGACGTCGGAATGGCGTAGAGCGACGTCATTCCGGATCTGTGTCGTCGGAGATGAGGATGGGGCTGGCACTGCCAATTGGCACCGACGGCGCTGATGGGCACCGACGGCACCAACTTTGGGTTCGATGCCAGATGAGGTCGCAGTGGCACGACCAGGATCGACCCTGTTGGGATCCTCGAGGCACCACTGGCGCCGTGGCTGGAGCCAACGGCGTCAAATCTGCCTGGGCCCCTCCCAACCTCGCGGGGCCCAAAGGCTCACCAGAGGGGTCGGCCTGCTCAAATACGTCCCACAAGGCTTCATAAAACTCCTTAATCTGAGCGGGAAGTCGACCGTGGCTCTGGCTCCACAGAACTGTGCCTAGAGTGTTGGTGCTTCTTACCTCCTCCGTCGACGGACGACATTTGAGGTGAAGACGAAGTCCGCTTGGACTTCTTCTTCTTGTGCCTATTCCCCGAATGTCCAGACGACCTCGAGAGGTATGAAGAGGACTTTGGGCTCTGGGAGAGGTCCAGCGACCTCCTCTTCACCGATCGGGACCGGGATCTCCACTGAGTCTCGCTTGACGGTGTCAGCTGTCGGGCCGCAAGGAGCTTCAAAGCCCGCTCCCTCAAGGTCTTATGAGCCATGGCCCAACAGTCCGAGCGTGACTTCGGATCATGGTTGTGCTTGATCAGACGAGGTGGGGATCGGTGACCGACATTGTGCGGGGACAGGCCCCGCACGGCTTAAACCCTGTCTTCCTAGATCAAAAAATACAGAAGTTGACAAAATGCAGAGAAAAAACCTGTCAAAAAGTGACAGAGGGGTAGCTCTTCCCGGATCAGCGCTTAACTGTTGCGGAAAGAAAAGAACGGGCGTCCACACGCCTGGGTGGCACCTATATTGGTACTGCGACGTCATAACCGACGCTAACGACATCACATGGAGCCACCCGACGGCACGCACAAGGGGTATTGCTCAGCAAAAGATTCCGGCTCCAGCCTGACGCTTGGGAAATTCAAAGGTAAGGAATCTGCAGCTAGAAGTCTCTATCATATTTAATATTTTATAAAAACCCAGTGAGTGGCAGTGCTACACCTTTCTGTAGATGGTCTGTATCCTATGGGATAGAAAACAGTAAGAGAGAATGCGCTTGTACTCGATGCTTCCAAGACAGACTCCCTTTAGGCATCAGCCAGACATGTGATAACCATTATTATGTATCCCATACACAAAGGAACAGGTTATCAGTTGGCATAAACCCAACAAGCATTGACAAAGCCAATAGGTCTCGCCAATGCCCAAGCTATTGGCCTGGTCAATGTGATTGTCTTTTAACTATGTTGGCTAGCAGCACATCTACTATTCAGCATGGCCGAAAGTTACTGAAAGCCCGGAATCACAGGACGTTGAGCTCTTCGCCCCCCATGTTGAGGTTATTGTCCTGCCCCTGTGCTGGCCACATCATAGTGCTTTTTTCAGTGACTTTCAGCAATATTTCAATTACCTACTCCTGCTGCAATCATTGACCAGAGCTTCTGATATTGTGTTCAAGAAGTTTCCCCAGTTACCATTAATAGAAGCCATTTCGCATCCAAGGGGACCTCTGCTGTAATTACCGGAGTCATTTTCTATACCACCTGTCCCCAGTAGCGTTGTATCACTGGGCAACCCCAGGGTATACGGAAGAAAGTGCTGTCCTGCTCGCAACCCCAGAGACACAAAGTAGAGACCGTTCTCCCCATTTTCTGAAGGAGCACCCTGGAGTAGTAGGATCTGTGAAGTATTCTAAGTTGAACTAACAGGTCCGGATCGCTATCTCCCGGGGACTTTGTAGTGCTTCAATCAAATCGTCATCATTTAGCGGTCTCAGGTTTTCCTCCCAAGAAGCTTTTAGTGCCACTGTAGGATGACGAGAGCAGTTCATGAGGTTTTTTTTTAAAATAAACAGTGGAAATCACTTTTTCCATTATGTGGCCCAGCAGTAGTGGGTCCTCAAGTGGCGCAGCCTCTGGAAGCTGTTCCCCCTCTACTATGTGTCTTCTAAGTGCGTGTCCCAACTGGAGGCATCTGTATTTCTCAGCCCCAGCCATGTCATAGTCCCGCTGCAAGTCCCTGAATGTGAAGGCTTGTTCCCTCCAAACATCTCCCAGATTTTCAATGCTAATCAGGTCCCATTTTGAAAAACCTTTCAGAGTGCCCACTTCCCGTAGGAGGTTGCTATCCCATAAAGGGATATAGTTAGTTAGCTTGCCTTCCCAGCCTAGGAACCTAGTGGCATTTTCCATACACTGACCACCACTTGTGTGTGCATCGGTAATGCCAGTTTGCTGGCTCACCGATAGCGGGCCCCGACCGGGCATCTGCGACCCGTAGCTTCTCTGTCCATCATGTAAGCTGGCTCTGTGGGAGCTGTGAACATCCAGTCATTTACCAACACAATCTGTGATGGCCAGTAGTATTTGAGTATATTCCGGACTGTGAGTCTCCCATCATATACTCCTCTCTGCAGTTTGCGTAGCGCTATGCCTCCCATGTTTCACGTTCTTCCAGTCTGTCCAACTGCGGAAACAGATTTCTGCTTAAGGCATCGCTCAGGTTATGAGTGCTATATTCCTCAAGGTATAAGAAGCAGTCCAGCACCAGGGGTGCTGTACAACAAGAGGGAAGAGTCGGGGCACCCCCACATAGGGGGTAGACCAAAGATTTAGTCCAATTTATTCGATAGCCCGAGTGGTCCCACAAGAAATCTAAAATTTGAAGTATTCTATCGAGAGAGTGGGCTACATGACGTATAGCAGAATATTGTCCGCATATAGGGATATGCGTTCTTCCCAGCCCCCTGTGCTACGTATGCCTTGTATAAGGGGCTCCTGCTAGACCCAAGCAGCAAGCGGCTTGAGAGCTAGCGCAAATATCATGGGGGAGAGTGGGTACCCTTGTCTTGTGCCCTTCTCTACGGCAAACTGCTCTATTGACCTTCACCCCCGCCAGTGGGTTTTGGTATAGGAGACTTACCCACAAAATGTAGGGCCAAATCCCATCCTTTCTAATGTTGTAAAGATGTAGTTCCACTCGATGCTATTGAACGCCATTCTGGCGTCCAAAGCTGCAAGTGCTGCTAGCGTGGGCCCTGTCTTGTGTAATTTTCCGTAGAGGCATCTTAGGTTGAGCCATGTGCTCCTGTGTAGGATGATAAAGTTATTTATAATGGAAACAAACTCTTTGGGGCGTGGCTTAGCGCCGATCGCGTCTTATCCCGTCTCTCTGTCGGGTACGGAGACGACATTCGTGGATTCCGGAGATATTGGGGACGAATATAATTTTAAATACCAGGCTTCGGTGTCGGATGGAGCGCTGCTCCGGTGGGTGCCATCGAGGACTGTTGAAAGGCGCTAAATGAAGCTGATTTACCGCCGCAACTCCGCTGTCCGCATTGATGAAGAGAATCAAAATGGCGGATGACGTTAAATACCAATAATCCCGACATAGAAGGCACAGAGACAAACTGGATTTCCCTCCTGTGCACCGGGTTCAGGAGGATTTCAGCGGTCTGAACTTTTGTCAAGGTACAATTGCCTCTATTGCCATGCAAAAGGATGTTTGCTTTGCGGGGATCTTTAATTAAAGTGGCCTGACCCTAAGATGGCGGCCGTCCTAAGTGTACGGGAAACGTTGTGCCTGCTCCTGCGGACCTGAGGTGCTAACAACTGGCGATTTAGACAACTACCATTATGAAAGCTGTGTGTGTAAGCTTTAAGGAAGTTTTCCCACGAATCAGACCTCATCAACACAACGATCTTTATCAGAGAGGGCCTGACCTTAAGATGGTGCCCGTGATTTACTTGTCGGCAAAATCGATCGGCAATATAGCGGTCTGTAATTGCTGCAACACAGACTTCATTTTAAACCCCTCCTTGTCACACCATGTTGGGGGGCACTTTGTTAAAATATCAGTCAGTTACCAACTTGTCCGGTATTGTGCAAGTGCCCCTCACAACTTTATTGGATTTCAGCTTTTAAGGTCTCAGTTCCCTCTTTTTAGATGCATTAATCCAGGCATCTGTTAGTCACCCAAACTTCTAGGAGATACCATCGTCGCTAGGGAACCTTTTTCCTTTGACTTCGCCAGTGATCTCTCCTTACGTCCTCCGACCTGGGGGCGAGATGGAGGACGATTCCGACGGCGCCTCCCAGTAACACCGGGACTGATGCCTTCTATGGAACTATGACGATGCCTATGACGGGCTGAAACTAAAACTGTTTGTACTTCCGCAGAGCCCGAGTACCCTTGGCCGCTGCCCGGTGGAGCTGTCCTATGCAGCTATAGCGGAGTCTAGCTCTGGGTCACCCCCTCGGCCGTCACCTACCCAGCCGGACAACGGACATTGTTTTTCACGGTTCTTCACGGTTTTATCTGTGTCTCTCTTCGACTGCTTTGTTCCCCCTGGAGTACTTTCCCCCTTCAGATTTACCTGACTCTGTCTGCTTTCCTCTCCCCTGTGTACCTTTCCCCCCCTACCTTCCATTCCCCATATGACGTGTGTCTTGGATATGCTACGCGCTAATATCTTATATTATTGTGTAAGCTCACGTTTTTCTCCTAAGCATATACTGGTAACTGCAACTGTAACTGTAACTGATGTAACTATGTAACAATGTTCTGAAACAATGTCCTATCTCATGTAAAGCGCTCTGATACCTCCGGGTCTAGCCAGCGCTATATAAAACTTTTAAAATAAAAAATAAAATAAAATAACTTGATCTCTTGATGCCCGAGTGAGTGATTACCCGTGCGTTTGCTTTCTATTTCGTATCACTATATTGATGATGAATGTCTGTGCCAAGTCGACTAGCAAGCTTCACTGCGCCGAGTACAGATGTGCCTATTGGCCTCATGGGTGAAGACATAATGGTTTCCATCTCTCTACCTCTCTGGCTAATGTTAAGAAAGCATCAGCTCTTTCTCCTCTGAACTGCAAGCTCTTTTTTAACTGAACTATCACCGTCCAGATAACTTCCTAGCTTTTTCCAGGACCAATAACTGTTCTCGCTCTCTTTTGCCTGCTTGAGTCCCTTGTTGATGCACCCATCTGGCCTCTGCCCATCTCCGCAGCTTGCAAAACCTGAAGTCTGCCATGAGGTGGCCCTCCATTAGCCACAGAACGTATACCCCAACATTTTCTGTTCCTCGGATATGAAACTCAAAGCCTGTAACCTGCCCTCCTTGGTCCACCAAAAGCTTGGCTTCCAGACATGCCACGGATGCCTGTTCCACCCTCCTTAGCTTACACGTATCCTGGGGGCATTTCAGGATGTGAGACTCCCTTGAAACTTGCTGACCTTAAACAGGAAGGTGTCCCTTGAAGGAGGTCTCACAAGCATCTGCACAGCCTCTGCCATTTCACCCACTCCCGATCACAAAGGGATATTTGTGACTGGGGTGAATAGGGAGCCTTGAACCTCTTCAAAGTTGAAAATATTCTCAATTACCGTTTACCCCAGCACACGTAAGAAAAAGGAGCTGCGAAACTGATAAAGAAAATAACATTAGATCGGTCCATATAGAATGATGCAAATAAACCTTGCTTGGTGTAGGAATAGGTGCAAAGAAAGAGCATGTTAACCCCACTTATAGCACTGCCACCCCAATACCATAGTTTTGGCAAGTTATAGAGCGCGGCAGGTGAACCTAGTTCCTTCTGTCTGGTGGATGCATTTAGACGAAGAAAGAAACGACATTTCACAGCATAAGGCAGCTTTGGAACAACAGTCAGATTTCTCACTTCAAAGTACTCCTCGATGTGTCACCATTACCTGCTGTTACTGTGACGCTTTTATTAAGAAAGAGTGCCCATTTTTAAGAGTTTCTATAAAATGTAATATAGTGAAAGAGTATGCGACTTTCAGGTTTTGTAACACAAACACAACAAAGTACATACCTGAACATGAACGGGGCAGGTCGGACTTATAAGCAGACAAGGACATTCAGACAATAAATAAATGAAAACAAATGAATGAAAAAAACTCACATTCACATACAGGCAGCCACAAATGACCCTCATCGCCCCCTCCAAGTGAGATGGGCATAACCAGTAGAATAGCCAGCCACATGGGCATAACCAGTAGAATAGCCAGCCACATTTGAATCAAGCCTCACTGAGGACCAATCAACTTCCCGCTGATATAACACAGTATTGTTCCGCAAAGCATATTGTCTCGGTTTCCATGTTTCCACAAAGCAAGGCAGGCTTGTCTGTGACTTGGAAACAACAAGCATTGTCAAAGTCACTAGGTCTCACCTTTGTAATGAGAGGGCAGAGCTGTTGACTTTACCAATGTTTGCCTGCAAAAGATTGTTTAAAAATCGTGGGGAAAAAAACATTTAAAAGTACTGGAGGAAAAGCAAACATATCTTAAGGTATCTCAAATCTGTACATTGAATCCATTGTCTTTACTCTTTTGGAACTGCGTGTTTTTTCCCAAATACTTTTCACAGAAAAAACTCTGAACAGAATGTAAAAAGAATAAATTAGTGCCAACACTTAATTTACTTTCCACAGGATTTAGCCATTTGGTCCTCTGCAGTAGTCCAGGGAGAAGATTTATGGACCTCCAGAAGAAGTGTCAAGCTTGGTACACCTTCTACCTCAGATGCCAGCTGAGTGAATAAAAAAGCCTGTGTGCCAAAGCTTCTGCTTTCTTGCAATATGCAGAATGGAGGAGAAAAAACAAAAACAACTCTTAAAGTCTACTCTTGAGTCATACCCCTGCAAAATATCCCAGTTGCTGTGCTTTTAAAGAAAGGCTGTGAGGGGTGAGGAGCATGTGGGGGCATTTGAGAGAGGGGGAAAGCATACACAAGAGAGATAGGAAACACATGCACGCTCATGGAGTGTTGAATGAAAAGGAAACAAAGTGGTTCCCTAAATCTGAGCAGTGCAAGGATACACACCAGCCAATCAAAAGGATCGTAAAGAAGTTATGCTTCAGGGGAGGGACAAACACAAGAAGAGGGAGGGAAGACATTGACTAAGAAGCAAGCACATAAGAGTGACAATAAACCCAACCTATACTAAGCAATGAGTGGGATGTAAGCCCACAAGCTCAAAATAGGTCTGTCGCAACTAGACACTTTGCACAGTCTAGTTGGCAAGGGTGAAAAACAGGCAGTGCCACAGGGAGGTGCACCAAGTCCAGCAACTGTAGAACTGGGTAGACAGCATGGAGGAGTGAAATTCATGTAAGCCAAGTGACAAAAAAAGATTTAAAAAAAAAAAAAAGGCAGCATCATCATGCTTCAGGGATTCCCCTCAAAGCAGGGTGTGTGGGTCATGTGGAGGGCACTTCATGCAGACAAATAAAAAGAGTTTGGGTGTAGGATTCATAAAGTTCTGTATGGGAAGATTACTGGCATGGATGCTATAACTGATTTTCTATGTTCAAATGACCTGGGTCTGATTTTTAGATCTATAGGTTTACAGCCCCATATTTGCCCTTCCCGTTCTGCTAATATCTTAGAGTGGTGGTAAATTATCCTGTAAATTTCATTGTGGAGTTGAGGTGTACCTGTACAGCAATAAATCATGATTTGGACAAATATGTCTAATTTACAAAAACTACTGATGTCCTGTGGAACAGGCTCCTCCGATTTTAAGTAAGTGTAATTCAAAAAGTACATAGAAAATTCAATGGAAAAGATTGATGAATGAAAGTTGCAACATTTGTGTTTTTTTGATAGAGTAATTATAACTCTTCTTTATTCTTCACATACTCATTTTTTTGCTGATTTTGTGTTACGATGACTGAATCATTATGTACATCCAATGCATTTCGGGTGTTAACCCTTCATCAGGGAACAATCCTGTAATAGATATAATACTATGAGGGGACTGGGAATAAACTTAAAATAATCATTCGCAGGTATCTGTCTAAATCCGACCAATTACGAGTGCTAAGAAGTGGGTGAGCCCTCTAAACTACCGTCAGGTGATATCTTCTAGTTATACGAGGTGTTTGAAAAGAAACCCTTGTGCCTCTACGCGGCTACAACATGCTCGTGTTATTCAAGTGGTACTAACATCTAAAACCCTTGCATATTAGAACGTGATGTTGCGTATAAAATCGCATAAAGGTGCACTAGTAAAATAATAATGCGAGAAAGTAAAACGTGAAAAAACAAACAGAAAACGAAAACAGATAGCGGTCATTAAACCGTTGCTGAACTCATACATTGAATCATAGAGTCGTACTGAAATGGTATGCCTTGGTGAACCAACGTGAGTTATAATGATCGACCGCGTGACACTCATTCATGCCCCTGTTAGTGTATCGTTCAGTGAAGCAAGCTTGCGTGGAAAAACGAAGTCGGTAAAACATTCTTCATAGTTTGCATAATAAAAACTTACGATACAATCATCAAAACGCCCACGGTCATCTCGAAGGTAGCGTGATAAGTGCATTAATGCGCATATACGGAAGTATTTAAACACACCTAGGCTGAATAGTTGGTAACAACGAAGGACTATGTTTATCTTGATATGCCTAGCGGCCATCTTAAAACTATAATAATTGCGACTCATCTTACAGTAGCCTTCGATTGTTCAATGCATATTCTATTTTGTCTAGCTACATAGTTAGAGTGAATTGTGGTAGTGTGTGGTATGATACTAACAAGCTATGAAGCTGATTAAACCGTTGCGGTTTTTCAGAGAAAACGATGTGTGGTCTAATAAAACTTTATTCCCAGTCCCCTCATAGTATTATATCTATTACAGGATTGTTCCCTGATGAAGGGTTAACACCCGAAATGCATTGGATGTACATAATGATTCAGTCATCGTAACACAAAATCAGCAAAAAAATGAGAATGTGAAGAATAAAGAAGAGTTATAATTACTCTATCAAAAAAACACAAATGTTGCAACTTTCATTCATCAATCTTTTCCATTGAATTTTCTATGTGCTTTTTGAATTACACTTACTTAAAATCGGAGGAGCCTGTTCCACAGGACATCAGTAGTGCCCAGGGGACACATCTATTGAAAAGATGTGCGGACACCAAACATTGTACACAACGTTTTGAATGGAAGACGTTACCCCAGGAGCGCACGAAGCACAAATAAATGACTAACTGATAGCATTTAACCAAAGGTAGTAGCGCGTACACATGTTTCAGTGACTTAATTTACAAAAACCACATCAGGCATGAATTCACTGACAAAGGAACTTCAGAAGAAGTAATATGGTCTAACTACCAGAGGTGCCAATATTGGAATGGGGAACCAGGTTCGAGTCCCACCCTCCGTAAACTTCCTGTGATTCTGGGAAAATCAGTTAGGGTCTTATCACGAGTTTGGCGGTCCTCCTATCGGCCCGCCATTGCCATGCCGACAGGACTGCCAAGCCCGTCATGCACACGCCCACCGGATGCCTAGTGTAATCCAGGGCTGGTGGTGCTGCGACGGTCTAACGGCGGAGACTGTGTAAGGCTAATAGGAGTGCCTTAACAGCAGACCGCCGCCATGACAGCGTCTGCAGCACGTTCATGCACGGTGTGGTATGCATGCCACACCATGCACGAACGGGGATGCAATTCCAGTGGAACACAACATGTGCCTTCCCGCATGCAACCCCAGGACCAGATCTGTCTGGGGGCCCGATTAGAGCCCCCTTAGTTGACTCTCCATCACCCTTTTCTTAGCGGGCTCACTGCCATGAAATGGGCGGTGGAAAGCCGACTCGTAATTTGCTTGGTAGTGCCAGCATTGGCACCGCCAGCATATTGAAGCCGGTTGCAGACCACGGGCGCAATAGGATCCTTGATCCCGGCG